>JARFJB010001727.1:742500-1342500 GCA_036346205.1 Vesta saturnalis | reverse complement strand
ATAATTAATAGTTTCATACCATACGGTTTTAAAATCCATTTTTGTTAGTAACCATCGGCCGTCAACGGGTTCAAAATTATATATCTGTAAAATACTGAGCATTATTACTTAAAATATTGAGATTTTCACTTAAATTTATAGCACTCATAACCTTACACATTTCTACAGCTTCCCCTATTTCTCATTCATGGTTTATAATGTGAATTCGAAAACCATACCACTTGAAGGTTGACCTGGTCCCCTTTTAATTCACCACGCACTTTAAGGTTATTTCCCTTCTGTTCCACTTCACCACACACTCACACCTAGGTAATCAACTAATTCATTGCAACAATGTCGCCAATCCATATATCGCTACAAGCTCATACCTACTTTAAAAGGAGGGAGAAATTCACATCATTTCCAACAGTATCAGTATCTCAAACACCACATTGCATGGAAATTGGGAGTATAGTGAATGCTACTAATCAATGTCTCTGTTTTTAATCTGGCTCGGCGAGTATTTGAACTAATATTTAACTGAGTACAGTTCGATAAAAAGAGGTCACTACCTTCTACGAGAACAGAAGTGCTGAGGAATATATGCGAAGATGTGGAAGAAGTGGAATTCGGAGCGGTTAACCAACTTAGATAAACAAACTCGATACTTCCACCGTCACGTCTTCATGGGTAATTTATGTTATTATTCACTCACATTTGCCCTTGACAATTGCTATCATGATATTGGTCATGTCGATTTATGCTGTGAATGCTATGAAACATTACAACCAAGTTGCCCAAGTTAGTACCAAATTATTGACAACCATACACATATGGAAGAATGGAATGCACTGTACAGAGCACCCTAAAATATTACATGAAGTGTATGACGATGATTTATGCGTTCTTTGTGGTGAAGTGTACTATCCGGACGATTAATTTTTTTATCTTTTATCACTGTACATTATTGAGTTTTAGGGTGACAACATGTGTCGCACTAAACAATTATTATCCATAATAATTCACTCACCTTCGCCATGTGCTGCAGCAGGATTCATTTGCACATCTACCGACGTAACGGTTCTGTTTAATCTGATAATGCACTGCATCTATTAAGGGCACCATAAAGCACGTCCGCTTAACTACATGCACCACATCCACATACGTGTAATGAAGCAGGAACGGAAAGGACTTTTTGCATTTGCACTAAATCAAAATACGTTGTTCCTAACGGACACCTTATATCTGAATAATGAAACAAATCATGTAAATAAATACATAACATATCATTTTCCCTTTTCCCTAGTTTTATACATCAAGATGTTTAGTGTAACAAGCATAACCTCAGTTATAAATTTGGCTGTGGTAGAAGTAAACATTCTACATCTTACGTTCTGAATTATGAGACTTTGAAACGTTTCAATCGTGCCAATGTGTCAATTATATAAGCATGGTATTGTATATCCTTGGTATTGTGAGACCTTGGGAATGTAAGACCTTGAAATCGTGTTTCAGATATATAAATAAATACATACATAGAGTAAGGATAAATTCTATTTGTTCATTGGTTCTTTTCCTTAATACTCGCAGGATAGTGTTAGACGCGTCAATCAATCTCATCTCCACGATTCTTGTATTTTCTGATATACCTAGGTACTAGAGAATCGATTTCTTGAAAAAAAAATTTTCTCCAGACTTAGCTAATGTAAAATTGTTGTGTAACATATTATCCTTGTTCTCTCCGATTTCTGTTATTTATACGTAACTTACAGACAATCAACTGTATTTTGTCTGCACGCAATTTTAATTGCTTAACTGATAATTACGTAGAAGTAACAGAAACCTCCGAGAACAAGAATAATATAAACGTTACACAAAAATGTTACATTAAGCCTGGAGAAACAACAATGTTTTCTTATTCTGAATAAGAAAAAGATGGTAAATGGAAGAAATTAACTACGAAATATGGAATATATGAAAAAGACTCCCTTTATTAAACAGCAGTACTGGAGAAAGAATAGGTGGCTGCCGCTGTAAAAACGCCTCTCGAAAAGAAAAGATATGTAAAATTGAATTTATAAAAACAAAGGAACGTCATGAATTAGAATTATTATATTATTTACGCAAGTTAGATATGAATTTAATTTTGAAATAACCTACGTACTCTAACTTCTTACATTTAGTGTTTAGTTTTAAGATTATTAATAACAATTAGTTTTACTATCATAAAGCTCTAAGAACAGTTACATTTATGTGAGAACCATTATGTTTACCAATTGTTGAACATATGTTTATATTGCAGTTATTCCATTTAATGTAAATTTTTTTTAACATAAGCGATCAGTAAGTGAAATTCATAGTTTACTGAAACACCTGCCAGAGTTTTGGGTATAGTATTATTTATTAATATTAAAATTAAATGTGCAATTGTTACAATTGGAAATGGTAATAATAATAATAATAATAGTTTACTGATTAGAATTTCTGACACAATTATTTTACAACTGTCACATTAACATTCAGGTTACTAAGGAAACAATACATACGCTTGGGGCTCGGCTTGTGGTCATCTTTTAAGCAATTTTGAGATAAAATAAAATGTGTTTGGCTACATTTTGCCACCAAGTGTATTGTTGATCGCACAAAAATAGCATAAGCATTTCGAACAGTAAGGAGTTTACCGATCCCCTCCAAAATCATTATCGTCGATCGGTAAACCGTCCTTACTGTTCTTAATACTTAATATACTATTACATATGTTTACACTACTGTAATTTAGTAACATTATATTTATTACTCCTTTCGGTATGACAATTCAAGATAGTAACCCTTTAGTTTAATAATTTTCTTGTTGTCTAATCTTAAATGGTGTTTATTCTCCCTTCTAGTTTTCAATACAGTCATTTTGGGTACGGTTATCAATGCCACCAATAAAACAGTATCGGCACTAAGCGCTTACATTCTTTTACGAGTACGTCTTACAGGTATGTACATGAGTGTGAGCAATTTTGATTTTCGCTCCTCAAGGAAAAGTTATTGTGATCGGTCAAAGATATTAAAATGAACAAACACTGAAGGTCTCTGGCAATCTGAAACCACGAATATCGTATTAGAAAGGAACTTAGAAAATTACCAACATGTGTTACAGTCGAAAATGAAGCACGGAAGGTAACAGATTATTAAAGCGTACCGGGCCAGCTCAGTGTGATAGAGGGTCGTGGGCGGTTTTTTGAATTTAGATCTTAGGAGTGGCTTCGCGTATTGTCGAAAATCGCAAATAAGGGTCAGTCGTAATTCGAGTCAAGTCGTGTAGAGTGCGCCACACGGTTATTAAGACTAATTTGGGAATAATAAACCTGAATTGGCGTAAATGAATCAGCCAAACAGCAAAGACCCACTTACCTGGTCACGAACTTTCCTCCAGGTGCATGTACGTACTGATCCGGGAACTTTAGCTTTCTAAAAAAATTGCTTCAAAATAACCTCACACCTTCAAGAGGTTCTGAAGCGTGTGAATTAGTAAGCTGTTGGGGTCGGTGACCTTTATCCTACTTTTACGTTACTCTACGTTCCCCAAAGCCATTAAATAAAGTACGCCAAACAAATACTAAATATTTCAACTAAGTATAGCAAAATAAGATATCCAAAAAAATTAATTATTTACCCAAGTTTTATCGTCCATTTTACTTAAGCGATACATAAACACAAAATTCAATACGCTGCTAAAATACTCTAAATTGGTTATCTGAAATGACTGTTTCATAAATTAAAAAAAAAAACATTTAAATAGGTGGGCCAGATCAGAAATTTGCCATCAGGTCACTTTCATAACAAACAAATGACATTTAATCAATAAAATTAACCTTAACTTAATGTATCTTGTTACTTACATTATTTCTTTAAAATGAAAATAAAATAATCACTAACTTCCGTTAACGGGTTTTCGCTGTTCGGGAGAAGTTTACAAATAAAGTTCACAAATTCAATTAACCAACTCTCTATTATATAGATATTATATCATAAACAATAACATACATATTGCACCGTAACATTATACTCACCAGGTGACTTAAAATGGTAATTGTGGAATAAAATGTCCACCCTTATTCGAGACTAATCTGCAGATTGTGCCCACTGGTTTTTAAAATTAATTCTTAAAATTCAGATTAATTACGGAAATCAATTTCGTTCCTTTGATTGCTATCAATCGTGAAATTTAGTACAAATCAAATTTATATTACATTCAGTTAACATATAGAAACGTTATTTGCGTAAATGAGAGCAGTTCACTAAAATAAACAAGAAAACGTCATCAGGTTGAAACCATCAAAATCAAATAACTACGTTCATTTGCTTAACCTTGCATAATTCGATAAAGCAAAGTCATTTATAAAACAAAAACAAGCACAAGCACAATAAATATACAGTCGTTACATTTTGGAAATGTTCTCTGAATTTTCTTCTCCCGTGAAAAGTTCCAAATGGCAAATTCACAAACGATATATTTCTAAGTAGTTGACTAACGATGTTATCCAATTTAAATACACGACCCGGTGAGATTAAATATTGCAATGGGTTTACTATTTACTCGTAACACTATGATTCGGTATTTACAGTTAATCTTCTTATTAAAAAACTATATAATTTATAAAAGTTGATGTGTACAGCGAGACTTGGTCTATTGAAGGCTGATAGCTGCAGCACAAAGTAGGAATCGGCATACACAATACTTCACCATGAAATCAATCTAATCCGCAAAAGCGATCTAAAACTCCTCCAATCAGGAAGCACTTGACATAATTTTGAAAACGATAAGAAGGTCTTAAACACCACAGTAAAACCAGATAAAGTTCCCCGGTCTGGTGAACCTCCAACAAAAACCGCACAAAGGCGCAAGGGACGCGTTGTCCACGATACGTTCCTAAAGCCCGGATACGTCGTCGGCGCATTATGTACCTCTACCTTCTGCCACAACTGCGTTCAACCAAAACCAGACCAAAACTGAAGACACTCAAAAATCCCTGTTTCGCCATATTTAATTAGTTACATTCAATTAGTAACCGCGCTAAAAACGAAGACACCTCGGTAGAAGAAATGGAAAAATTTTGTCCTATTTTTCTTTTAACTCCGCGCTTTCACATAGAAACTGCATTTGCAGCTTTTTAAGTAACTAACGGCTTATCTCACTTTACGGTGCACATTCACTTAACATCACTTAGGTCATATTATAGTTCAGATAAATATTGCGTTTGTGACGACTTTCTTTGCCCGCCTTGCTGTTGGGGATCGTTTTGTAACGGGCGTATTACCTGCGACTATTACCTTGCTTGCATACACCTGGCTACAAAGATTAATATTTGTGTTCTTTTTCAATCTTATATAATTTCAAAATCATTGAGTAAAAATTTTATATTGTTTTTATGAAAATATGAAATGATTACCTTTCAGCTTTAACAAAGTGGTTTTGATTGATAAAGGAGACGTTCATTAACGAAAATTTACTTTTATTATAAGTTTTTGTTATGAACGAATAAGTTCAAAGGTAATTATGTAATTAAATATTACTATTAATTTTATGTAATACATAAATAAAATGTTTACCTCGTATGGAATTTGAACCTACGACCTGTACTTTGCTAGAGTACTTTTTATTGTTACCAAATTTCTGTTTGAGTAAACATACTTTAATAATTGATTAACAAATTCCTTTTTACTTTTATAGGGACACTCCAGCTAGCTTAATAATACAATAAATGGTTATTGCTATCAAACTTTTTATATATTAAAATGATCCTCAACCTGATGTTATTAATTACTTGTATTTTGTAATTAATTGAACTTGATTTCTTCAGTATTTACATATTCAGTGTTTGTGTAAGCTTTTTAAGATTTGTATCAGTCAACCAATAGAAATGAATCAAAAGTGATAACATTTAATTAAGCCAAATTCTAAATGCAGACTATTTTGTTTACAGTACATACTTTCGTTGAAAGCTGCGTTTCTTGGACCAGTGACGATGCCTCATTTAGGTTGATGACGTTCTCTGGCGCCAAGCTGGAACCGCTCTCCTTTGTTTTCTCTATCTTTTCTTATACCTTTGTTATGGATGAATACGATTTAATTTTCTTCCCACAATTTAATGATTTTTGTAAATAATTGCTCTATGTATTTACACTATCCAATTTTTATTTAATTGTTCAGTTTTACTAAAAAACGGCGTGCGTGACAAAATGCAAGCGAGCTACGAATGGCTACGCTTTTAATGATCAATGGTTTTTGGTTATTATACTTTATATATCGATCTGTTACACTGGATCGATTGTCTTATTTTACATTGATCGCTCGCTATCGAAACATCAACTTGGAGCGCTTTTAATACGCACTTAAAACACGATTGTAAATTATTGCGTAATCTTTTTTATTATCACCAACTTGATAACATTTACGCTTTAATTAGTTTTAACTTTTCTTCACATTAACACTAGCACCGCCGGCTATTGTAAATATCGAAAACTGCCGTGGCCGGTCATTTTGACCTCTGGACAAGAAAGGTAATTTTGAGATGCATTCTTTACATATTTTACACTTAATTGAGAAAGAAATATAAAAAACACATTTTAATTAAATAAAAATCAAATTGATTCTAATACATTTAGAATTTGGTACAGTTTTACATGTTGTAATACGCTCTACAGTTCAAACAAATAACGGTCTTTGTTACACTTCCACATATTTGTTCACATTGAACAAACGTCAGCAGTTTTATTTTTGTCACTTTTTTTCTTTTACCACTGAAGGCGTTCTTTAGGTTTCGTTGTACCAGGTGTGCTGGTACTTGCACCAGAGTCTTGTTTCGAATCGAAATAATCTTTTTTTAGTACCTCAGCTAGAGAGAAAATAAAGTTTCTTTTTATTTTACTGCCTACGACTTCCTTACAAACTATCCAGGCGTTGATTGTGGTAAGATATAAAGCATTGTAAAACACATGAACTGGCCATCTACGTGAACCAGCTTTCGTAGAATATTTTCTAGCCATTTGGTCCAACACATCTACCCCAAAATTTGTTTCATTGTAATACAACACTCAGGTTTCTTCCTTTTGCCATCACCTATAGCTACAGTTGGATGTCGTGTACTTAGCAATATGACATTTTTATTAACTTTACCCTGATAAATTGACAAGGTGCTTTTATCATTTTTCATTACTGTGGTAGAATGTAACCCTGCTCTTTTGTTCTTGATACCAATTGGTAATTCCCTTCTTGATCGGATCATTCATTCTACTATTATTGTGTTCTTTTTTGCCACCATTGTTGCTAACTTTTGGCTGGTGAAAAAGTTGTCGGTAGAAACGTTTCTACCCATACTTAGGAAAGGTTCCATGAATTTTAAAACAACATATTTTGGAAGGAGTTGGTTGTTAGGGCGTATATCATCTTTTACTAAATAAGGAAAACCATTCAGGAGATATTTAGAATTCGTATCAACAGCTAGCCAAAATTTAACAGGCTTATTCGCCATATTGTAACAAACTTTTTACGTTTGTAATAGAATTTACGTATATGTAGGCAATTAACGTGCATTTTGTGCAGCGTGTGTTACATATCTAGTTACATAAAAACATGCATTTAATTGTTTTAATTAGAGCTCGCACGCATATCGTTCGAGTTTCAGACATGTTCATACGCAAAGACCTTAGGGTCGCCTTGGTTGAGTTAAGAAGGTGGATGTAGCGTCTATGATTGCTTGTTAAATTTAAAAAAAAAGTGCCATATAATTGTATGGTAAGTTGTAAAAAAACTATTATATTAAGGTTTGAGACGTTTGCTTTCTTCAGGCACTTTTTATTTTTTAATGTTTACTTTAATTTCACCTTTACCGATACTTTTTACACGTTATAATATACATCTACGCAATTAATTATTTTACTATTAATCCAATTTATGGTATTAGTACGATTAATCAAGAACTTATTCATTTGGAAATTACAACGCATACAAATCCAGGTTTATTTCAACATGAACTAGTATCACGCATCAAATGTCCAAAACGCTGACTCGGCATATGCATTCATTTTCGTTATCTACAGTGTGACCAAAAATAAGGTATTCTGATTCCTTTAATTACTTGCAACATTAATTACTCACAACATTAATAATTATCCATTAGTTTTTTTTAACGTTACTAACCCTAGCATTAAGTATTTCTGTTTATAAGTAAGTATAGGTTGTGTTAATAAAATTTGTTCTTGTAGAGATTTCTTTTAACTTTATTGTATAATGGTTTACTTGTTTATTCCATATTTAAAAACAAGTTGGCGTCCGAGTATTTAATAATTATTTTCAGGAGAAGCTACCTCGATTTTAAGGCGAACATGTCAATGCTTTTTGATTAATAAGGCAAACCGATAATTTTAAGAACCTGGCCCACCTTAATCTACGACTGAGCAAAAGACACCAAATCTTCTTGTTATTACCCAAACTGTTAAGTAGCTAAAATTTGTAGCCATGGGTGTAGAACTTTAGGATTTTTACACGATTTAAAGGTTTTACAATATATTGTGTAAATCTGCATCTAGCTTTAGTAGGAAACAGTTGTTCGTCTACTGTAATGTTTACTCCTCGGACATAGCAAGCTTTACAGTTACTAATAAATTTATCCCATTTTTCGGACGCCAAAGCAAACATCACTAATTATCACTAACTAGACGTTCTTTTCGTGTTAATCGAATATCAAATCTTAGAAATCCCATGATTTTACAAAATCGATTGCGTGACATGGTCTCACGAAAAAATTGCGGTCCCTAAGTAACAGACCATAAACTGTCAAGCTATATTGTTCTTGCACCGTAAGCTAGCAATATTGCAAGAAAAGCGTCAAGTTCTTGAAGAGACAATGATCAGTTTCTATCACCTCCTAGTTGTCGTTTAGGTTCAATTTTAGTACATTTCTGAATGCAGTTAGCACAGAGTTAGCAAACACATTTCTTTTGCATAAGGAGTTGATCCAGTAGTATTTCGTATAACATTTCTTTGAACTATACGGCCAACATAAGGTCCGCTTGGTTCCACAACTTCCCATATATCATTAGATTTGGATGATTGTTTACTCCCCACAGGTAAAAATAGCGAAGATTATTCGGACACGACTAAACAAGTTCTGACTTGCAGTAAACTCCTAAAAATTACCACAATAATAGTAAAATACATTGTTTTATCTCAACGTTGTAATTATTTTTGTTATACAACCTCGAAACTGATTATGATATATGAACGGTCAAAATGACGGTTCCGGAAGTTATACAAATACTACAAAAGAACTCTAAAACGGCTTAATTTTCTTAATATATTTTTTTATATTCTAAAAGTACATAAAAATCTAGCAAAAGTCAATACCTCAACACCGTAACTCCAAACACAACGGAGAAACAACATTTTAAGGAAGGGACGCGGTCGAATTGACCGCTGCGGCAGTTCTAGCGTTAATAAGGAAAATATCACTTATATTCTCTTAACGCAATGCTAATTGAATTTTCGTCACAATTTCACAATTTTAATTGCAGCATAACTTGAGCTGCAGCAGTCGCTTTTCAACCGTTTAGTTACTTTCAACCAACTCTGATCGCTTATTTAAGGCGACTGATTAACTGATACACGCCATTATGAAAGCGTCTCTATTTGCCCCGTTTTACTAAAGTCATGACCCGCAAATTGCCGCGTTTACTTAAAAGCTTTCCAATATAATATGTAAATACTCGTCGAAACAAACTCAAGCTTTTCATCTTAATGTTATGACATCTACACACAAATAACCATTTAATGTCATAGCAGATAGGATGTGTTTAAGATAGGACGTGTTTAAGGTTGCTCCGCTTCTAGCTTTCGGAAGTGAAACAAATACGTGTTAAAATGACAACTTCTAAATCAATAAATACGGGTAAGCTTTTGAACATATTTTTATACCCGGCGATTTGAATATTAATAACAAACAAAGATAATAATAACCTAACCAGTAGAAGTTCTGTAACGTGTAAGTGGCTCTTCAGTTGAAATAGGCGCGAAATAACATTTAGGATCGCTATAGTATCGAATTTCTACGAAGACGTGCAGCCTTTTAAACCCATGCCAGATGTGATTGTTAAAACCGGTAAAATTGTAAAGTAAACTTAAAACGTAGATAAATACCACCCTTTTGGCTAAGGATTGAACTGAAACAGGTAAAAATCTTTGTAATAACAATGAATTACAGAGATCTAATAAAAAATAACCTATTTCATGCCACAGTAGCGCCGGGTAAAGAAAGCAATCATAAATATGTATTTGTAGGAAAAATACCAGATGTGATTCATTCTTATAATGAACCCCTGTTTATAACAAATCCAAACGTAAGCATTGTCATAAGGACTGTTTTATTAACTTAAATGATAAAAATAAATAACTAGATCGAATCCGTAACCCAAGTAAAAAAAAAAGGAAATAGATAAGTAAAATGAACAAACTTGCTCTAATTTGTAATCGAAATTCTAAATGAAAGTAATTAAATAATTTCTTTTATCAAATAAAAGATAGCAGGTCGCGTTAGGGAACAATCTAAACTAAATACAAGCAGAAAGGTGCTGAATAGATTTTATCGGTTTGAATATTACTAATAAACAAAAACAATAATAATCTAAACAGTAGAATTTTGTCAAATAAAAATACAACGGGTGTGATAATACAGGGCAGATTCGTATTAAGTGGTAAGTTTTTGAACATTTTTTCTCATTGTTTTTTAAATTTGAAGTTTGATCCAATTTTGTTTTTGGTACTATATGTGATTCTACGTTTAATTATAACAGTGTGTTCCATATTGTCTCATACAATATTTTTCCTTGACTGCAAATTCAAAATTTACGCTAACTTTGCTGGTTTGACCTTAATTGTAATTAATGAATCCTAAAAGTAAACAATTTATGTCGCGAGAGCAAACGGGACCATTATCGTCATTTGTTGTTACCGTTCAATTGAATAAACAAAAAGAAATTTAGAGGATGGAAACGTTGCGAAACAAATGCAGTAAAAACAATACAATGAGGCAAATGCCCATAAAAGGAACATATTCAGTCTGTCGCAGTACAGTGTTCTACAAAATAAATCTGATTCCACATTCAACATAATGTAAATGTCAATAAATAAGTTTGTGAAGTAATCTTTAAAGAAAAGTTAAGTGAAAGGAATTAAAAAAATGAAAAAACAACATTGATGTTCAAATAAAACTAGTGACTAGTGACCCGAAATAAAGTTTAGCTCACCGATTTAGCCCATAAATGACTTATACGTTACTTCATACTTTTAATATTTTAAAAGTTGTTTAGATGGATTAATTATATTTATATATGGATCACAAAGTTAACTGACTGACTGATCCACCCATCAACCCACAGTCCAAACTAGTTAACTTAGAGACATTAAATTTTCAGGTATAAAAGCCTACATGGTGGAGGTGTAAAACTAGAAACGATTTCAAAAGATATTTTCCTGGTTAATTCCATTAGGAGATTAAAATTTTAACCATACGAGCTCCAAATTTCTTTTAGAAATATGGAGCCCACATTTTTTATAATTTCAGTATTTGGAAGGATAAAATACAAGCCCGGTTTGGTTAGGAATAACATCCAATATTATCTGATCTACTACGAGTGGAGACTTCATATTCGAAAAATAGACGCATGGATGTTATATAATCCAATGCATTTCAATTTTTAAAAGGTATTTAAAACCAGGACTGTACTTAGATGTTTTATAGGAATTTAAAAATGTTTTTAGAATACACCCAGAAATTGTTCCAAAATATGAATTTACAAGTACTCGTGTAGAACCGTAACAAGAATATTTTAAATATAAACATACAAGGTCGACTTTAGACTGGTTGTTATATTACAACAGGTAAATAGCACCACGGTCTAGTTCAGTTAGGTACAAACTTATGAAATTACTTGAGAACTCTTTCTGAACAGGCCGTGAGGGAGACAGGGATGTATCCGTAGGTTTAACCAGCATAAAGCATTATGTTTGTTGGACGCCACTCAATTTATAGGTTTAATAATTAAAATACTACAAAAATTGAGAAAGTTTTACCTTAAAGCATAATAGCTAATCTGAATAAACACTATACAACTGTATTTATATGTATCTTCAATAAAGCAAAATGTTTCATTAATATCCGCATAACAAATAAAAGATATTTCTCGTAAAGATTTACGATTCTAAAATTACTAAATTCAACACAACTACATAAGCTTAGAATCCATATTTGCATAAAATTAAAAATGCAATATGATCAACACTATTCAATAATAATGAAACGTACACTGACCTATGTCAACCGATATTACGGTTAATGTAGGTTATGAACCCGAATGTTTTTATCTTAGGAACAGAAATCAGCTGTTCTTTTATAACCGTATCAACACACTAACTGATTTGTTTGCTTAAAACGTACTTTGTATAAAAGGATACTTCTTACTTACATGTACTCAAAATAAATATATTACGTCGTCTTAAAATGCACTGTAGTAGAATTTCATTTCCAGTTACAGTTCGCGACAATAATAAAACAGATTTGAAAAATAAATATTAAATTAAATAACAAAAAGTAATTATAACTCGGAAAGCTAAATTAAAAATAATTGAATAATTTGGTCGCAAATAAATAACAGCAATAAAGGGAAGGATGTTGCGGAGATGGAGGATGCGCAGCACTATGGTAAGAAATCTGATTGACAGAAGTGTATGCGCAAAATTGAAGGGGTTATCGTAAGTGAAAAGATGCGAAAAGATGCATGTTAGATATCCAGTACGTAATTGATATCTCCCTATATGGTTAGAACTTTCTTGAACAATGTCATATTTTCTTTCCTTACGTGTCGAGCAGTAGACAAATGACTGTCCGGTAGTAGACGATACCGTTAGTAGAACTGCTACATCGTCCAGGGCACGATATGGAGCCAGTAACCGGTCTGCTCGCTAGGTTTACTCAGAGAAAACATTCTCGGATCGACGTTAATAGGAACGGTCATCGTCGAAACAGAAAGTTGCAGACTGCAAGGAATGAGTCGATAGACGTGAAATGTTAGAGTAGATGGTATAGAATTTGAAATCGGATGTGTTACGAAAGACACCTTGATATTCTGTGATCAGAGCAATAAAGGAAAGGATGCTGTGAGATGCGAGGATGGCAGCCTAGCACTATGGTCAGGAGTTGAGACAGAAGCTGTATGGCGAAAGAGTTGGGGTTATCGAAGTGAAAACGAAAGATGTGTTAGAAAGAATTGATATTGGAAGAAGGTTAGAATGAAATGGAGTTTCAAGAATTTTTTATGCAGCTATGGAAAGGTGAATGGAAAAGAGACCAGGAGCGTGAGAAATCTGGAATTAAGTAGAGAACGATTGAACGTAAAACAAGAACAGAGTGATGGTAGTGAGGATATGAACGGATGAGTAGGTGTACAGAGAAAACATACTGAACACGTTCTAGGAAAGTTCGGAGACCAAAAAGTCAATGAGAATGGCGAACACCTGGTGAACATCTGTGTGGAGAGAAGCCCGTTTGTATCCAATACGTAGTTTAAACATAAAAATGTGCATATGAATACATGACAAAGAGGTGAATCTAAAAGTATGATAGACTTGATAGTGTATGATGAACGTCTTAGAAACCTGGTGAAGACACAAAAGTAATGCGCTGATCTGAGTGTGGATCGGACCACTTTTTGGTTATATCGAGGGTGTGTTTAGGGAAAAAGTGTGTCTAGAGAAGGAGAGGAAACGTAATGCGAACGACCAGAATTAGGTAGACAAACTAGTGGATAATGGTGCGAGAATTAAATACGCAGATGCTGTGAGTAAAGAGTTGAATGTGAATGAAGCAATGTGGAACGAACAAATAAAAGACACTGGCGTTGAAAGTGCATGGATAAGTGAACGAGGCGCACGTGCGTACGAGTATGCGTGCATGCACGAGTGTGTGTGTGCGTGCGTTTGTGCGCGTAAGTGCGCTTGACAATAACCAACTTGGGAAGATTGTATTCCAGTAATTAAAAGCTTATTATGTATCGTTCTTATGCGTGAAGTGCCCATATGTAGTCTTTTCGTGAAAAAATCGATGTTGAGTTTTTGAAAGATTTACTCGTTTTTAACATGTTAAAAACCATCTAGACTAGACCTTTGTTTGTGTGTGCATGCCTACGAGCGTGCGTGCGCGTGTGTGGTTGCGTATAGGTGTACGTGTACGTTTGCGTGTGCGTATGACCGTGCGTATGCGTGTGTGCGTAGCTGCGTATACATACACGTGTGCCTGTGCGAAGATGCGCGTGCCCGTTCGTGCGAGTAAGCACGCGTGCATTAGTATGTATGTGGTTTGTGAATGCGAGTGTGTGCGTGCATACGTGTGCGTGTGCGTCTGAGTATGTGTGTGCGTGTGCATGTACGTGTGTGAGTGATTGCGCATGTGTATGTGCTTGAAAATGACCAACTTGGGTAGATTATGCCCCAGTAATTAAAAGATGCTTATCTATCTCTTTGTTTTCTTATGCGTGAAGTAACCATAAGTAGTCTTTTCGTAAAAAAATCGATGTCGAGTTTTTGAGAGATTTACACATTTTTAACATATTGAAAACCATTTCATATTTGTTATTTCTCGCTCATGCGCAGAACGTACGTGCGTGTACACTAGCGCCTAGCGTAAACCGCCTGGCATCCGGACAAATAAAGATTTTTATGACTCGGTGTGTAACTAAAATGGAAAAGTACTTGTTTTCGGAATATCTTTACAATGGATTGGGAATTATTTCTAAATTTGTTTAGAAATTATATAACTAAAGATGTCACTCGAAATTAAGTTTTTAAAATGCGAATTGTTTATTTATGTTTAAACACGAATGATGTTTAAAATTAATTTTGGTAGGCGTTTGATAGATTTTCGATAGAGGAAGTGATTGTTTATCTAGTGAATTGTGAAAAAGAGTAAAAGGTTACGTCGCTTCGGGCTTTTTGTCATTTGGACGTTATCATAATATCCCCAAGTTGTAGAGCTTACCCTAATCAAAAACAAACAGAAATGGAGAATAACTGTATACAATGTAACAACAGTGTGGTATAATTAAAGTTCTGAATATTTATTAGTTTCCGCTAAATAATTAATTTAAAAATATTACATCCTTGGTGCTCACAGCGGGCACGCGAGTACGGGCAAGTATAAATTACAAAAAAGCATACGATTATGCTCCAGGTAATCAATTTCTTTTCAAATAAAATTCTAAACACTGTTAAATAAAGGCGCATAAATTTTTTTTAATGATATCAATACATTTTTAAGTGTTTTATATGATGTCATAATTTGTATTACATTTACACCAATTAAACGTTAACGTTGAGATAAACAAAATTAGCAAATCTTGCGTGCCATGTTAAAAGCTTTATATATATAAATTTAATTACATTTTACATTAATTATCTTACAGATAAAAATTTTGTTTAATATTGGTTTGATGTTTGAGCTGTCGTAAGGCGATAAGAATATTAAACAGGGCTTTATCTATAAATGTCGCTAATATCACTGTACAACAGATTTTGTCGTTTAGGTTAATGCATTCCAAACTATACAACGGATAAGATAGATCAATATTTGTAAATGAAACTGATCCAGTGCGCCTTTTAATAGTGAATTTAAATTTTGTGATGTATTAATAACCTGGTATTATCGCTAGTAATACTATAATACTTCAAAATAATCAGGTTTTACTTCGATAACTTGTTGCATAATTAAAGAGTGTCAGTTTAAATAATCCGACCGCGAATCGGGAGGATTAATTCTGTCAAACTGACACGATTTATAATTATGTAAGAAGTTTGAGATGTATAACCATAAATATTTTGAGGTACGAAATGTATTTAGCGATTATTTTTTTGACTAAATTTGACCAAATGGAAACAATTGATTAGTTTAAGTACATATTAGTGCAGTAGTCAAAGTCTGACGTCACGTATAGATTGTATGAACCAATTTAGCCCTGCTGCACGGATATACTTTATAATCTGATACTTACGGATCATGGGTCACATGGACCCAAAACTAAAAAATAGTGGTTTCATAACTAAAACTAATGAATCAAGAAAACATTTTGGGATACCAAAGTGTTTATATTTATGACATCTATAGGTACATACAAATACTGTTGAATAATAAAAAACAAAGTTTTGATTCCCTTAGCAAACACAGGATACGAAAATTAACATAACACCTAAAATAATGTTATTAAAAAAAATATTATGTTCGACTTTAAACAAAAATATATTTTCTACTTCCTATAAAGCACAATAACTCTATAAAATAGTATAATAATAAAAAATGTCTAAATTTATCCAAAACTACAAATGGTTTTCTAGGCTATCGAAAGTTTCATAATATAACCCTACTCGATACATTTATTGCAAATTTTATTCGCGCATTGCATGCAGATTGGTTTTTTGCATTTTTCGCATACTGTCTGGGTTTTTCTATCCGTTCTTGGCGGGGAAAAGTAACATCTTTTTCTCTTGGATCGCTCTGGGGGACCGGTATTTCCTCTTTCGTGGCATCTCTCCTCTTGCGAAGTACCTAGTACCTTTTTCATAGAAAACTGTAGGTCTTTTCTAATATTTGGGTTATCATATCTAAAAATAATACAAATATGTAAAGTTGTTATAAAAATATTAATGGGTACTTCTTACCTGCGCCTTATATGTGGTTCTGTCAATCCTGAAGCTAATCCATCTACAAAATCAAATTTTAGCATCTTAGAAGTATCTGGGTAGACCTGGTGCAAAACATAAGCGTTTACCGATGAAATGTTTACTAAGGCATAAAAAATACACATTGGCCAACGGTTCGTTTTCCTAGATGCTGAATAGACTGAACAAAGCTGATCTAGAGTATCTACTCCTTTAGTTGTATTATAAAATGGTTTTCCATTTTCATTGTCATTGGTTGCATCACGATGAAGAGAAGAAATCATTATTACAGATTTACCTTTCTTAGGCACATGAGAGAGCAGAGTTATATCTTTCGTAAACCCGTATAATAAGCTTGTTCAAATTAACCTGGGGAATCTCTTTTTTGTTCTTCCGAATGGTTCCTACAAATGTCAACTTTTCCGTTAATAATTTGTTTACGAGCTACACCGAAGAGAACCAGTTGTCGGCTGTTACATTTCGACCGCTATTATGAACTGGTTTAGTTAGCCTGACAACTGATTGTGAAGGTACACTAAGCTTTCTTTCTTCTTCGGACAGTTTTTCCATCTGATCCTTTGCCGCTATATATATAACCGTTATAAAAATAACTATTTCGCCTGTTAACGCCGTAATCTTTAATCCATACTTGTTTGGTTTGTTCGGTATGTAAACCTTGAAACAGCACCTTCCTCTGAAGCCAACAAGCATTTCTTCGACGCAAGTGTTTTCACCTACAGTGTAGCACTTTTGACAGTTTTCCACGAATAATTGAAATATTTCAGAGCAGGCTGCTGAGGGATCATCGATTTTTCTGGCTTCCCTAGTATCTATGTCGTCGAAACGATGACACACGGAAATGACGGAATATCTTGTTTCTGACATGGTGCATCGAAATATATCACGTCCCTTTCCGTTGGTTGCAAATAGGGAACGGATCTTTTCATGGTTTGACTTGCATATAGTAATAGCAATCCAATATAAGCCTTCAGCTCTATCATATCTATGAGACGAAATTCTACTTTATTTGTGTTTTGCAAATTTTTGTTTACATAACAAAATTTTATTATTGGTATTAATTAGGATTGCATTCAACAATTCGTCTGTGAACAAAAAATTCCAGACTTCAACGCCACTAGGTAAATTTCCAAGTTGTTTAGCGTGCGCACGAAGCCCTGGTAAATGTCTTATTAGATTTTCTTTGCGAGCTCTAATTTTTACATTAGGCCCTTTCTTAGCCCACTTATACTTATTTTTTCCGTAATAGCTTCTAGAAATATTACCTTGATTATTTGTGGCATCTGTGTCCGTTGAACTACTATCACTATCTTGAAGTTCAGCTTCACGTAAAGGGAGATTTTCGTCGTCTGGACTATATTCTTCTTCAGTATTGGACTCATGATCACTTTCAAGGGCAAAATTGGGATCTACTTGTTGGTCATCTGTATCACTGACGTCACTTTCAAGCTCATCCAACCATCTGTTAGCAATTTCATCAAAATTATCATCAGATGTTCTAATTCTTTCTTCTCTAGCCATATTACACTACACTAACACGGATCGTGGGCTATTTTCTTCTAAATACCGAACGCGAAAAAAACGTCCGCACTCTAGAGCGATGGAATACCTACTAACAAGAGGCTATGCATGGCCTCGTCAGTAACCCCCACCTACAATCCAAACCATTACAAATATTTCGATCGTTCGGGTCCCTGGGATCCTACATCCGTGCAGCAGGGTTAAATTGGTTGCTATGGAATTTCGAATTATGTAAAATTGCTTTTTCTACTCATAGCTTTAAAATAGGTATTTTCCGGTTACCCCCGAGGCACCGAAAACTTGTGTTCCCACACTGCGGTGTTTTTTACTTTCCAACTGAAACTAGGGTAATTACGTTGCATGGTTGGTAGCAGAATTAAAATGCTGCTGATATAAAGGACGCGGCAAGGCAATATTTTGATATAATTTCAGGGGAATCCCATTTTTCACAAATTTAACAAAAATAATTAAAAAAAATGGCGACTCAACGTTTGAATTTTTGTTGACATGTAACCATAACAACCATACAACATTACAATGCCGGCTATGCTACCAATCCATTTAAAATAAAAAACCAATGTTAAGTCTTTAATTTTATTAATTTGTTCGTAACTTGTTCGAAATATATTTTCACGAATTCACACTATATGCAAAACAAAGTGCTCATGCGGGAAACTTAACTTTCCGAACTGGTTAGGTAAATAACTATTCTCACATACGTACGTGTAAAGAGAAAAAAAGCAATGTAATGAGTTTAAATTTTCGAACACTTTTTTTACATTTTTCGACGTTTTATGGCCTAAACAATACGAACATCACATTTTTAAAAAAGAAAATCTCGAGTCTGATTGTGTGTCTGTGTGTGAGTGTGTGATAAAAAACAAGTTTTTAGAAAAAAAATTGTGTCTATCTGTGTGTGCGGGATATCTTTTGAACCATTAAAGCTATGGATATGAAATTAGGTACAAAAATTCTTTGCCATAAAATTTAGGTCAAGTTCGTTAATGAGCAAAATCCAACCAGTGATTAGGGGGTTAGAAAATTAAAAAAATCACAGGATGCATATAGAGCGCCACTCCCAAATGCACTTGCGCACAACTTATTTATTCAGAAGTCTTGTGTGCCGCTCTATAGTTAGAAAACCAACTATACTTAAGCTAAGCATTCGTTTCCAACGGTCCATGAGACGTGTTCAAAATCGAAGAAGAACTTAGTGTTAAGAAAGACTTTGCTAAGTATTCATGTAAAGAAATCACTGTAGGTGAAATCGACTATTAAATGTACACTTACGTAAGTGCCTCTTACATATAAGCTCATTCGACATAAAGCTAAGAAGGAGTAATCGGGAGAAAAGGTGAGTTATTGAAAAGTGATTTAAACTGTTTTAACATAAAACAGTGGGAGGAAAAGTAGAAATTAAATTGGATGGCATAAGTGAGTAATACCTAGAAATCTCTTCAAAGGCTGGTTGTGAAATAAACATTCTTTATGATAGTAGTCAGGCTGTTGCAGGTAATTACGATCATATTAATTTAAAATAATTTTATTTAACGTATATGCTTTGTACAAAATAGGTCCATCTGAGGATCAGCAATGTATATAAAACAAATGCCAGTACTTCCAAATGTTGAGGTTAATAGTGTATGTATTGATATTTGTGTATTTGGTTTTTTAACTTTTTTTAAATTTTCTATTTGTTATAGCTGGATCTGCAAGACATTATGCAATACACAGCTTTCTTATAGTTAGTATATGTGGCTACAACTTAACTTAAGTCCTAGAGAGGAATGACTGACGTGTTACACCTCTAGTCTATAAATTATATTCTTAAGGCTTTACATCTGTAACTAAGTCTTGTGGCATTTTTCGTTTGAGACGTGAGTGGATGCCTTTATTGCGATTCGGAGCTTTGTTGCATTGTTTTCATTTTTTTTAATTGGTCTTCATATAGGGCAGGCGTAGTGAGTATTGGTCGGAGGATTCATTTATAGATGAGAACAGAGCATTCTGTTCTAAGATGTGAGTTGCGGTTCAATAATGGGTATAGCATATCCAATCTGGTGTGGCATTCGTTGAGTTTGTGGTTGGTGAGGAATCCCCAATTCCGATCCTATCCTGATCGCACCCATCTTTAATTCCACCCTGAATATATACGTAATGTATGTATGTATGCTGGGAATCCATGATTGTGGCTGAAGAAGCTTGGAAAGTTTAAGCAGCCCGCCCTCGCACTTTGAGAAGGAAATGAAACACGTGGCCTTTTCCTTTTCCCTATCGCTTGAGGTTTGCATGGGTTTATTTTAATTTTCCACTTGCTGAACCATCCTAGCATTAAGTTAAAAAAATTTTGTAGGTTAACAATAGCTGCCTCAGCACTACACTCTGACTTATAATCGTAGTGTCATCGGCATACATGGCAAGTGTTGAATAATTAATTACAGGCACAGATTAAATAATGTGGGACTTAATATGCTTCCTTGAGGTACCCCAGCTTTTAAGGATTTACTACTGGAGGTTGTTGTATTTATCCTAACTCTGTTCGTTCTGTCAGGCAGAAAAGAGTGAGTAATCTTTATTAAGTAAACCGATATGTTTAACGCGTCCATTTTATAGATTAGCCCGTCATCCCAAACGTCGAACGCTCTTTTCAGATCTAACAAGATACTGCCACTATATTCCTTATCTTCGAATCCTATTTCGATTATTTCGCTTATCCTGAGCATTTGGTGGGTAGTTGAGTGAGATAGGCGAGACCCAAATCCATGTGAGGGAATTGTGTCCTTTTCCATTATTGTTTCTTGGATTCTGGTGGGTATGAATTTTTCAAGGAGTTTGGATATAGATGGTAACAGGCTAATGGGCGCATAACTGTCTGGGCTGTGCTTTGATTGGAAGATTTGTTGTATAATTGCAGTTCTCCATTGAGTCGGGTAGTGTCCCACTCTAAGAGAACCATTACAAACTGTAGTTAGATAGGCAACAGCCTTCTTGGTTAGTTGTTTTAACATTTCATTTGTTATAAGATCGGGCCCAAGTGCTTTGCAGTTGGGCAATCGTGCTATGTAACACGTTAGCTCTTGGGCCGTTGCTAGTACTATTGTTGACATCTCTTATATGGATAAGTTTTCAATTGTATTTTAAACTTGGTGTTCAAGATTTTCGTGAAATTTGTCAAATGTTAGGTGCAAACACCTGCTCGACATGCGTTGCTATTAGGTTTGCTTTGTCAATGTCAGACGAATAAGTATTATTATTATCTGCCAGATGATAAATGACATTGTTTTCGTAATAATATTTTGGTGGTCAGCCACATGAAGGGGTCACGGTGTTGCATTTATTCGAGGTTGGATGAGTATCGCCGAATTCTTAGTGTGTCAAGTTTTTGTCTGTCTTTGACTGAATGACGAAGCCTGTTATATAAAGTTTAAAAAAATGTAGTCGGGATCTCTGTCAGTCTTTTCTATATCGATTCTTCTATTTGATCATCTCGAGTATAAATCCAGGAGTTCTAAGATGTTTCTGTGTTTCCAGGGTATGGTTAATTCTTCGAAGCTCTCTTGAATTGCGGACGTATAGTGCTGCATCAAGTGATCTAAATCGTTGGGCGATTCAATAAGCTTCATGTACCTCAGCTTTTAGTCAAGGGTCAATTTAAACGTTTCCCAGTTTGTTTTTCCGTAAGCAAGTTCAATGAGAGGATGGGGTGTTGCATAGTGAGATAATTACGGGAAAGTGATCAGAGTATAATTCTGTAGTTACTGTTTGGAATATAGGGTCACACAGGTTTTTGTGTAAAATTACGTCTAGGATGTCATGTGGGTGGTCAGATCTGTCCCGTAGGTGAAATCTACTGGTGCTCATAAAAGTATACCGTGGCAAGTTAGTATGTTGTGTAATTTGATTCCATATGGATTGTTCGCCCAGCAACTCCACATCGTATTCTTTGAGTTTAGATCACCCAATAGCAGAGTGGGTTCATTATTATTCATCTTCTAAGAGCTGTTTATTCAGTGGTTTTTATGCAGACGTGATTATGAGAGCACTATAATTTTTCATATTTAGATTTATGGTAGTAGGTTCTATATTTTGAATGACATCAGTATGAAGAATATGATGGTTTAATTTTTTTTAATTACAATTACAACCCCGCCAGATGCAATTAATGCTGCTCTGTCCAGCCCATACACCTCATAACCAGGAATTCGGAAGTTTTCAGTACAGATAAAATGGGTCTCAGTAATACAGGCTATACGTATGTTATATCGTAATAAGAATTCTATTAAGCTTGAACGTTGATTTTTTAGACCATTGGCGTTCCAATTGACCACTGTTAAAGTATTAATTAATGGGTCCCTATTTTGATCCTTTAGTTATCAATGTTCGGATTAATGTCGTTAAAAATGGCATGAGTTTGTGTGAGTGGGGTATGAGCAGCTCAACTATTTCATTAATTATGCTAATTACGAGGTCAGTTGATTCTTGTTTCTCTTGACATGCTGAGTTTCAGTCCATGACGATTGCGTCCTGAGCATGACTCGTTTGACGTACTTCCTTGTCGGCGCTTTACTATTTCTGAGTATGATTTGTCTGGGATTCGGATGCGGGTGTTAATTGTTGGCTTCTTACTTATCTTTAGGTAGTGACTACACCCTTTGTAGTTTGCAGGGTGTGTTTCAAAGCAGTTAACGCACTGTGGATCTTCTACCGGGCGTTTAGGGCATTGAGTGTATAAATGATGGCCAGTACACTTGACACCCCTTTTGCGATTGACACTAGTTGCGGGTATGCCCGTATAACTTCACTGTGGAATTTCATAAGGTTTTCTTCTTAACTTAACTTCTATAATGCAGTAACCTAGTTTTGTTAATCTGAATATTTTTCTTTCTTCTGGAATATTGTTAAGATCTACAGCATATAGTGGGATAGGGTATCTACTTTTGATGTAAAATCGAGCTACCTTTAATACTGGGAATTTATGAGCTATTAATTCATTTCTAATTTCAGCTTCAGTTGGTGAAATTGGGATATTTCGAATTACTACGCTGAGATTGTTAACTTCGGATCTTTGAATGTATGGTAGCTTAGTTTTATCTTGTTGTAATGTTTGATTATCTCTCTGTAATCTTCTGTAATTGTTAAGTTAATACGTAATTATGTATTTCTAATTACTGTTGTGAATTCGCCCTTAGTTATTTCTTTGAGGTTAAAAATGGTTTCTTGCTGTTTTAGTTTATCTTCGTTGTGTAGATAAATTGGTGGTATTTTTATTTTCGTTTCTGTGTTATCATGTACCTGTGCCGACGATGCGGCCTCGGCGGTATCCACCGCGTTGATTTCCGCAGTGTGCTTGCCATGATATATTGGGTGGCGGAACTAGCTCGCTTCAGTTTTCAGTTACTCATAATGCAAATCCCTCTGCAGGGATTCTTAATGTTTGTTTTTTTTATTGAAATTAACTTCCTGTTAAACTATAGCAATTGTAAATTAATAAAGTTATATTAGCGACGGTTTTATCCAGAACAGCCTCCCGCGTATCGAGCAAAACATACGTTATCACTCGCACTTCCTGGCGCTATTTGTGCTTCGAAAGCCAAATGTGAACCGGTTTTTTAATTTTTGATTACCAACACGTTTCTGTACACTCAAACGCACAATACTCCATCCAGGAGAGCTCCCACTACACAAAAGATGGTGTCATCTGAAAGGAAAAAGAATAATATTGAACATCAAGAAAAGGAAAACATAAAATTAGATATTTTAAAAATCCGCCATGAAAAAGAAAAGTTGGAAAGGTTGAAGCTTCAAAAAAGGGAAAAGAAAATTGATGTGAAAAGAAAAGAGTAGAAATATACTCTGCTCTACTCCTGTATATTTCTATTTCTTACTTCTATACGTGTATGGGCAGTAGACAAATAACTGTCCGCTAGTAGGACAGTACCGTTAGTAGGGAATGCTACATCGTCCGAGTTACGATTTTGCTAGTAACTGGTCTGCCAACTTTGATAATACTCAAGAGAACAATACAATTGCCTCGGATCGACCTGGCTACAAGGGGCGGTCAAGGTTGTAACAAACAGGCCCCGTTGCTCACGACTGTGCAAGGAATGAATGACGAGTCGGTACGTGAAATGTTAGAGGTACGTGTGGTGAAGAATTTGAAACTGCAAATGTAATGTACGAAAGGCAGCTTGATATTCTGTGTGTATCGGAGACAAAGCGCAAAGAAAAGGATGCTGTGGAGATGCAAGATGGCAGTCTAGCACTATGGACAAGAGTTAAGGCTGAAGTGCACGGCGCGAAAGGAGTTGAGGTGATCATAAGTGAAAGAGCGAAAATGTGTGTTAAAAAGTACGAACTAGTATCTCCCCGGGTAATGTGGGTTAGAATGAAGTGCATTTCTGAATAATTTTTCTTATTGCATGCTGTGCACCGGTGAATGGGGAAAGACCCCTAAGAGTGTGAGAACTTGTGGAATGATGTAGAAAACTTATGTAAGTCAAACGAAAGAGTGATGATATTGGAAGATATGAACGGATGGTTGGGTGTACAGACAAAACATACTGAACACGTTTTAGGAAAGTTTGGAGACCAAAGAGTCAATGAGGATGGTGAATGCCTGGTGAATATCTGTGTGGAGAGAAGCCTGTTTCTAGTACGTGGTTTAAACATAAAAATGTGCACATGTATACATGGCAAAGAGATGAATCTAGAAGTATGATTGACTTCATAGTGTATGATGAATCACTTAAAAATCTAGTGTGAGATACAAAAGTAATGCGCAAATGGGAGTGTGGATCGGAGTGTGGATCGGACTACTTCTTGGTTGTATCGAGAGCATGTTTAGCGCAAAAGTGGGCCTGGAGAAGGAAAGCAAACGTAGTGCGACCGTCCAGAATCAGGGTAGACATACCAGTAAATAATGGTGCGAGAATGAAATGCACAGATGCTGTGAGTAAAGAGTTGAATAGAATGAAACAGTGTGGAACGAACAAATAAAGACACTGGCGTTGAAAGTGCATGGATAAGCTTGAAAACTTTGTTGCGAATTGTGCTGTGCGGATATGTGGAAAAGCGACTGTAGGTAGACAGAAAAAATGTGCTTGATGGAATAAATCAGAAGAAAAGGCAGTATGTAAGAAAAAAGATGCGTACATCGCAGTGACTGCTGCAAAAAAAATGAGACTGAGAAAAAGCGGTCTTATGACGTGTGCAGGTTAAGAAACAAAGAAGCGAAGGAGGCAGTTAGAATAAGTAAAGAGAAAGTGATGGCTGTGGAAGGAGAGAAAATGCAGAATGATTTTGAGGGAAATAAAAAACTCTTCTGGAAATGGGTCAAAAATACAAAACATGGCCCAAAACAGAGCGCTGCAGGAGTGACGAATACGAGCAACGAAATAGTATGGGACGATTATGAAGTGACTAAATACTGGCAAGAATATTTCGGAAAGCTGTATAGTAGTGAGGAAAGTAACACTGAAGGCTTAAATAAGGAGAATGTAGAAGGAATGGTGAATGAAACTGAGAAGGATATTGGGATGAATAAAGTAGACAAAACGGTAGGAAGGTTGAAAAACGGTAAATGAGCAGGCGTAAGTAGTAATATAAGGCCGATCCTGGACCAGTTCAAGGTCACCCCATGTAAATCTTATGGGGATTTATTTCAAGGTCAAGTCAGTTTTCTCGTTATGCCAGAACGCGCTCCACGTCTCAAGCATGTTTTGGCGGGGATTTAAATTTTGGAGTCACTCGCCCTCTGGTGGTGAAATCAAGCTTTTGGAGCTCAAGGTCAAACTTTAAGCGGGAGATTTAAAATGTAGTTGGTCAAGGTCAAAGCTAAAAATAGAAGTTGCAAGGTAATCATAAATCAAAAATAGTTTTGAAGGTCAAAGGTTATTGACTTACGGTGGTGTCATATTTCTTAGAAATATAAGGTCAAGGTGAAAAGCTAAAAATAGAAGTTGCAAGGTAATCATTCTTATAAATCTAAAAGTTTTTTGAGTAAGTTAGCAGTTTTGAAAGGATGCATGTTTATAATAAAAGGCTTCTCCGGGATTGCATTATTCAGTAAACTTTTATTGCTAGAAATGGTGAAAGTAATAAGAATGATAAGAAGAGAAAAAGAATTATTAAGTATTGACGAGAGGAAGAAAAGACTCGAGGTGTTAATTAAGGAAATAAAAAAATTGAGGATAGATTTAGAGCTGTATGAGGTAAAAAAGAAAATGATGCAACTTCGAGTGAATGTGCCATGATATAAAGGTGCATTGTAATTTGAACGAAAGACGCTTTAAAAAGTGAATAAGTAATTACAATAGTGATAGTAATGATAGTTATATGTAAATATCCATTTAATCGTTTAATAAATCACAACTCGATAATTCTTTACCCAAAAATTCTGAATTTTCATATATAGGTCCAATAAATAAGAGCGCCAATAATAGCAGTTTCAAAAATTCCAAAAAAAAGAAATTTGATAAAAAAATTTTGTTTTATGAATTAAACTAATACGTAACTGAACGTTAATTGCTTAATAAATCACAACTCGATAATCCTTTACCCAAAAATTCTGAAATTTCGTATACAGATCCAATAAATAAGAGCGCCAATGATAGCAGTTTCGAAAATTTCCCAAAATGTGATAAAAAAAATTTGTTTTACCAATTAAAGCAATATGAAATTGAAAGTTGTTAATTGCTTAATAAATCACAACTCGATAATCCTTCACCCAAAAATTCTGAAATTTCGTATACAGATCCAATAAATAAGAGCGCCAATAATAGCAGTTTCAAAAATTCCCCTAAAAAAAATTTGTTTTACCAATTAAAGCAATATGAAATTGAAAGTTGTTAATTGCTTAATAAATCACAACTCGATAATCCTTTACCCAAAAATTCTGAAATTTCGTATACAGATCCAATAAATAAGAGTGCCAATAATAGCAGTTTCAAAATTCCCAAAATGTGATAAAAAAAATTTGTTTTACCAATTAAAGCAATATGAAATTGAAAGTTGTTAATTGCTTAATAAATCACAACTCGATAATCCTTTACCCAAAAATTCTGAAATTTCGTATACAGATCCAATAAATTAGAGCGCCAATGATAGAACTAAAAAATTTGGGAAAAACTTGAAGGTCGTCTTTACTATTGGAAAGTAAAGTCCTAGAAAAATGCGCTCTTAAAAATTTAAATTTTCGTCTAATTCTGAGCAAAAAAATTTTTTTCAGCACAGTTGTGTTTTAGAAGTGTTAATCTATCATTTTACGTATAAATTTTTCCGAAATATGAAAAATTACACTTAAATTAGCCAATTCCATTTTGAAACAACAAAAGCACTTAAAACACACCTTTTGTACTTACGTAAGCTCAGAAGAAACATATGCATGCAATTTATCCATTTAATGTATCTAAATGCTCTTTAAATTACCCCAATTTTGAAACAACACTTAAAACATGACTTGTAATTTTCGGTGCAGCGTTAATAATAGTTCTAGTATAATGAACGCAGTTATTTTGCTGTAAAGCATTTAGCAAACATTCTATTTTTATATGTCATCAGTTTACATTACAACTTTGAAACGGGATTTGAAAATGTATGTACATAATAGATACCATGCAATGTATTTTCATTATACTTCAGTGTTATTTAAGTGAAATTATGCTTTTTTTCCTAACATTGAAAGTTTTATTCAAAAATCTGTATACATAATATATATCAATCATTTAAGAGCGCACGTGGTAGCACTTTCAAATTTAAATTTAAGGAACACATAAGAGATTCTATGCAATTTTGAACTCACTTAAATTTTATGCTGTACTAAAATAACAAATCACCATTAAACTTACTCATTTAAATTTTCTCTGTTTTATAATAAAATAAATCACATTTTATTTGTAAATACAAATATGTAGTAATTTGTTCTATTTATAACATTAAATCATAGCTTCATTTAAATGGTGAATCAATCTTGTATATATAAAACAAGCCTATAATATTAAAATGGAATATCGATAAAGTTATGTATGAATGTAATTTTTAATGTAACTATAAATAAAAGAAATGTAGAATGATATGCAAAAGTGCAAGTTGTGTTGCATAAGTAATTGGCGTGCACTTGAACGATATTCATTTTGTATGTGTACAATTATAAGAGTAAACATCTTTTATTAAAAATGTTGAATGTCCGCACTGTTTACACAAAAATCGTGATATATAAAATCATATGTATATTTCAATGATGTTTTTAGCTTTAGTAAAATTTTAGGATAACTAAACCAAAAAGTTTAACATTTATTTATTTATTAAAACATAAAAAAATACTTATTACTACAATAAATTCTACAGCAAGATACTAAACAAATTATACAAAAACTTCTTACTAACATATACTAATTTAAAACTATTCACACATCTAAAACAAATTGACTAAACTACACTATAGACACTACTTTAAATATTTACATCTAAGTCCTCTAACGTACGCAGCACGTTTTCTGTTTTGCTATACCTATTCTAATTTTTGTAACTGCTGGTTAGCCTCAGCTAACTCCATAGTTAGTTGCTCAACGAGCCACTCCCGACACCTCACTGTTTGTGTATTTCACCAAAATTTCATGTAACCATCTCACACTCTTCGCCCTAAATTCTTGTAATGTCGAAGGGTCTTGCGTAAGATGTGCTGGTGGAGATGTTACAAGGCCCTTCTGGTAATCATCCCGTTGGATGAGGGATAGATTCTTCCCTCCATAGTGAAGTGATGGTGGTGGTTGCGGTGTGGCAACTACTGTTGTTGCCGGTGTAATACTAGAAAGATAATAAATTACATTAGCCAATACATAAATCAGTAAATGAAAACTCATTTTAGTAACGTATACTTACTTTTCGAAATATCGTGAAAAATCCTCCTCCACATCACTGTCCCTGATAGATATGACAGGAATATTTTCATTTGAATGTGTCGGGAGTGGTTCTGCAGGGTGGTAACTAAAACATGGTTGCACCAAGATATCTTGCAGAATATTTGTCTTTTTTTTCATTGACAATTTAGTTTTCTTGCTTGTTGAAGCCATCGTGACTACTACGTAATGAATGAGTATTCACATAAAACTTTAACACTATATACATGTAAATCTGTTTACGTTATCAAAATTGCTAACGAGTGGAAGTGGTTAGTAGAATGAACTGACCTATGCAAGCGAAGGGTGATGATCTGTAATGAATGTAGCATAATAATAAAAAAAAATTGCTAACAACCGGAAGTGGTTAGTGTAACGAACTGAGCTGTGCAAGTAAAGGTGATGAACTCTAAGGAATGCATCATAATCTAGACATGAAAAGGTATTTCATGTCATGTCAGCAATGTTAGGTTATTAGATATTACCAATAAACGTCCACTAAAGATAATACTAAAGAAAGTGCAATATCTGCATCTTTCTGAACTGAAGCTCTTAGGAATATGCAATCTAAAGGCAATGAACTAAAGAGTGTGAAAATATCAAATTTCATTTTCATATAAGTCGAGTTTTGTATGCTGCATAAGGTCAAATACAAGTTATAACAAGTTTGTGATATTTAACCTTGAATGGGGGGCTTATATGACTATATAAACCGATAAACAGCATTTCTGTACCAGTCAGTTTATTGCACTCGTAATATTTGTAATTGTAAACCTAAAGTACTTCTATAGTTACTTAAATTATTATTTTTTTACATATCAGTTATAATAAATAAAATATTTGCTACAAGTCCATGACTGTGTGATCGTGTGCGCTTCATATTTTTGCATTGTTGGATACAGTTTTGAAGGTAACTATGAGTGAGGTTGTACCACGTAGTAGTGATATTGTTAATTTAACAACACGTATTATTCCATTGTTAAAAACCAAAATGAATTTGTAAAGCACATCCGTATAATTAACACTAATATTAAGCTATTCAAGATATAATTCAAAATAAAATTTATTTAGAAGCAAGTGAAAATTTGCTTAAACTTGAAAGTAATTTATCATTGTTAAAGTGTTATCTTGTGAGACTTAAACGGTTAAAGAACGCTTCAGAGAAAACAGGTAGTGGTATGGTCACTAAAAACGTACACATAAATTAGGTTGGTACTCTATAGATTCATGTTTTAATGGTAGGTTACTTACAGGCATTATAGTCAATATAGCAAACATTAAGGACCCTCTTATTTTTTTACAAAATGCATACAATAGTTTTGCACGAAAGGTTAAAGTAATGCTAAGGCAAACGATGCTAAAGGTCAATATCATTTTAGCCTGCAATTTCATGCAACCTCAAAATCATGTTATCGAGTTGAAGACTTTTGCCACTAAAAATTATGCCATCGACATTTCCACCAATTTGCGTGAGTGGTATAACAATAACGTTTATTACAAATTACAAAAAAAATTAGAGGAGTTTTCGGAAAGGGATTCCGGTTGGGCATTACACGAAGTTTTACATTTAAAGGTGAATATTAATAGCTATACTCCATTTAGAGGTGGCCTTTCGACTTACGTTAAAGTTCCTTACTTCATAGCAGTAAAGCATGCGGTAGTGAATGTTAAGAACGATGACGAGTACTGCTTCCTGTGGGCCGTTGTTTCGGCATTATACCCAGTGCAACTTCATTCAGATAGAGTTTACAGTTATCCTCATTTTAGAGATGTTTTGAATTATGGTTCAATTCCTTCCCATTAAAATAGATGATGTAAAAAATTTGAAAAATTAAACAACCTCTCCATTAATTTGTTTTGTATTCAGGGAAAGGTGTATTACCGCTAGTATTAAGTGTAAATCAGGAAAATAGTGTCAGGAACCTATAAATCTGTTAGTACTTTCGCCTAATTGTCATTCTGAGGGTTCTACTGCTGATGCTATTAATGCAAAAATAATACTGTTTATCATTTCGCGTGGATTAAAAATATGTCAGCTCTTTTTCTAAACAACTATCGAGTAGGGGCACAAGATGTTTATTTGTTATCAATGCTTGAATCACTTTTCTTCAGATCACCTTCTACAAAAACATGTCACTCTCTGTCATCAACTTAATAAATGTTCAGTCAGGATGCCTACCGAAGCGGAAATGTTTCTGCAGTTCAAAATTTCGCATTTCAGGAAAAGGCACCGTTTGTAATTTATGCGGATTTAGAAAGTATTTAGAAAAGTGTACAAATTTAACATCACTTGGGGTAATACTCTATTTCATTCCAAACATATACCCTTTAGCATTGCTTACTACTTAAAGTGTTCATACAATGATTCTTTATCTCGATTTAGGCTTTATAGAGGAAATGATTGCATTCAATGGTTTGTTAAAGAGCTTCAAAGTATTGCACATTGGAGCACCGAAATCATCAATAAAATAATTCCTATGGGTACTTTAACTCACAATCAGGTTGAACACTTTGAAAGCACCACGATTTGTCACATTTGCGAAAACCATTTACAGATAATGATATAAAGGTCAGAGACCATAACCATTTCACTGGAGCATTTCGAGGAGCATCACATCAGAATTGTAACCTAAACTATAAAGACTCTCACATCTTACCGGTTGTGTTTCATAATTTGTCAGGTTATGATAGCCATTTCGTCATTAGAGAATTGGCTACTATTCCCGGTACCATTTCACTCCTACCCATAAACAAAGAAAGATATATCTCTTTCACAAAAGTAATAGAAGGTAGTAAAATTAAGTTTAGATTTATTGACTCTTTCAGATTTATGAGTAGTAGTATTGAAAAGTTATCAAACTATTTGGAAAATAGTAAAAAGTTATTACCGAGCTAATTGTAACAATGAAGAAGAATTTTCTTTACTAGTTCGCAAAGGTGTGTTTCCTTATGAGTATATTGATACGTGGATAAATTAGACGAAACCAGGCTACCTCCTAAGGAAGCGTTTTTAGTCATCTTAATAATGACGGAATCAATGATGTTAGTTTTACACATGCGGTTAATGTTTAAGTACTTACAAACTTGATCCTCTGCACTATTATACAGCCCCGGTTTAGCATTCGATGCTATGCTTAAAATTACACAAGTAAAGTTAGAACTATTTACTGATATTGATATGCTAATGTTTATTGAAAGAGGAATTAGGGTGGTGTGGCTCAATGTTCTAATCGGTATGCTAAAGCTAACAATAAGTACATGGGGGAAAAATTTGATTCCACTTCCGAAAGTGTGTATTTAATGTACTACGACGTAAATAATTTATACGGAGCCACCATGTCAGAATTTCTACCATTTGGTGATTTTTCTTTTGTTGATAATTTTGAAACTTTAGATTTAATAAACCATCCCGATGATTCGGAAATTGGCTATATAGTCGAGTGTGATTTAGACTATCCCATAGAATTACATGAGAGCCACAGTGATCTACCATTGGCACCCGAACATATGGTTCCACCCATACCTGATTCAAATTCTAAAATAAAAAAATTATTACTTACATTGTATCCAAAACGTAATTACTGTAATTACTGTAATTCATTACAGAAATTTGAAAGTATATTTAAAATATGGATTAAAGTTGGTAAAAGTGCATCGTATATTACGTTTTAAACAGTCCCCATGGTTAAAAAAATATATCGATTTAAATACCACCATGCGTCAGCAATCTCAAAATGAATTTGATAAGAATTAATAGCGTTTTTGGGAAGCTGATGGAAAATGTACGTAAACATAAGGATATACGTTTAGTAACCAAATGGGAGGGTCGCTATGGTGCTCGTGCTTACATATCAAAACCAAATTTTCATAGTTGTACAATATTTAGCAATGATATGCTCATCATTCAAATGAACAAGCTGGAAGTATATCTAAATAAACCCATATATGCAGGCTTCAGTGTTTTAGACGTTTCAAAAACTTTTTTATACAATTTTCATTATGGTTACATCCTACCTAAGTTTCCAAATAATTCCAAGCTCTTGTACACAGATACAGATAGCCTTATATACACATTTTCGGTTCCTGATATCTATGAGTACATTAAAGTAGACAGAGATAAATTCGATACATCTGACTATAGTCCTCAAAATATCTTTGGAATTCCATTAGTAAATAAAAAAGTGCCCGGCTTAATAAAAAATGAAAATCATGGCGCAATTATGTTGGAATTTGTAGGACTTCGTGCAAAAATGTATGCTTACACTGTTGATAAAAATGTTGTAAAAAAATCAAAGGGTTCTACCCATGCAAGCATCAAACAAGATCACGATAAATGATTATAAACATATTTTGTTTGATGGTAACGTAATAAGGAGATATCAATATTTGATAAGGTCAAAGAGACATGATGTGTTTACAATAAAACAGAATAAAGTAATACTTAGTCCTTACGATGATAAACGATTGGTAAATTTCAATTTCACAGATACTAGACCTTGGGGATTTAACTTTATTTTAACTTCTGTTTCAGAAAAACAATAATTATGAGCAGTCTTGAAAATAAACTGCATGATGAACTATGGTGCAGTAGTGATCAAATCTACAGAAAGTACCTGAAGCGTTCTTTGATGGGGAAGTGTTCCTCTGAAAGCTTTGTATTGCATATACTACAACATATTATTATTCCTGATGAGTGTTTTAACTGGTGTGCTATAAATTCAAAGTGTGCAAATGAAGTATTATTAAGACATTATTTGAATAAAAATTAAATTGGACAATAGCATTAAAAGTTTTACAAAATTGTGCATTAATAAAGGTTACAATTCATTAACTTTTAATGAAGTTGATAAAATCTTAGATGATATGAATTTACTTGGTAACGTACCGCTTAAAATGTATGTATACAACTTATTATGGGGCGGTGATGATGATGATTCAACAAATGTTAAATCTAGCTTAGAGAATATTAATTCTGCTTATAAAGATACATTATTTATTATAACTGAATGTATTGAGAAAGCAGCATATTATGCTAATTACAAATGCCTCGATATTTTGATTGAAATATTATTAGAACAAAACATTAACTATAAGTTTCAACCATGGGAAAACGAGGAACATCACAAAATTTATTACTGGATACTAGACAACATCAATAAAGGTGAAACAAATTCAAATTCCTGCTTGGGATGGAGGTGTGGACCAGATTCGGGTATATGGCCATCCAGTAATCTAAGTGATTATAGAAGTACTTTAGGTTCACTTTATAAGATAATGAAATTTTAAAAATAAATGTAATATTTAAAAAATAATAAAATACTATTCTTTTTGTGTGTGTTTTATTTCATCTAAGAGCTACATCCTTTTCTACAATATATATATATATATATATATATATATATATATATATATATATATATATATATATATATATATAACTAATATAAGTAATTTGTTTCACAAAGTACAGGTTAAATGTTATAAAACAATATCATCCTTATTGATCCATGATCTTTCATCCAATCCCCACCATTTTACGAATAACTTATTATTCTTGGAGCGAAGCACTTTTTCTACTAGATATACATCAGGATACTTTGTTTTTTGTAATTCATGTTCATAAAACCCTCCCAGTACAGGATTTCCCTTCATGTCTTCCAGCATGTATGTAGTGGGGTTAGTAATGCGAACTTTCACAATCTTAAATAGTTCACTAGACCAATCGGGTGTGTATCCTTTGGCGAAAATATTTTTAAATTTACTGATTCGTACTATGTCACCGACAGAATATCGATTCCTATCGAATATTTTTATGTTAGTGTAAGCCTCTAGCTTTGTATGATTACCAACATCTTTGGGCTTCATTCTAATAGTTCTATGCTTACGATTGTTATAATCCATAGTTATGGTATCAATTGTATCAATCCATTTGTATTTACCTTGCAGGCTGAATGACTTATATAGAGCACCTTTAATGGTTCTGATAACACGTTCAGCAATTGCAGCCTTCTTTGTGCTATAGGTAGAGTAATGATTGACTCCATAACGATGCATTAGTTTAGTAAAATGCTCATTGTAGAATTCTTTTCCTGCATCTGTCTGCAAATTGGTAGGTTTCCGACCTTTTTCGAAGATTGTTTGCATGGCCTTGGTAACTTCTTGACCTGTTTTCGTTTTTAATCCTTTAGTCCATAAGTATTTTGAAAAACAGTCGATGACCACTAATATATACTTATAACCCTTATTTTGTTTGGCATATGTGTTAAATTCAGCTAAATCTGCTTGCCAAAGATCATCAAAACCTCTAATTATTGTTCGCCTTCGTTTAAAATTTTTTCGTGCAGGTTTGTGCAATTCGTTGACGAGTTGTAATTTGGACATGGTGCTAATTTATCCACAATTTCTTTAAGTTGATGTAGTTTTTCCTCCAGCGCTAGATAAGCGTTGGCGTTTCCTTTGAAAGTGTTCCGAACTGCTTGTAAACAGAAATCAAGGTATCCTTTATTTATAGCATCACCATCTTCTTCAGGGTCAGCTAACTGTGTCAAACGATTTCCATCCAAATCGAACCTTGTTGATACATAATATTGCCTAGTGATGACATCTTGAGGATCTATGGGATTGGCCACATTGCTAAGTCTCTTATTCTCAATATCAAATTGATTAGCATCAATCAGTTTAAACTGAGCGGTTAGTTTCTTTAATTGATACTGGACATATGAACGTCCAAATTTGTCAAGGGGCATTTTAGTTGTGACGTGTCGACATCAATGCATTCTCATTTATATTGTTTAAAAAGCGGTTGTTCGGTTTTTCAATGTATCCATCTTCATATAGTTCTTCTACAATTGATATTATGTCATTTACAACACCTGTGTTTCCCGCTAATTTTTCTGCCCACAATACTTCCAGATCACGAATTAGTTCATGTATATCATTCCAATATTTATATTCAATGGGTCTGTTTGTTAATTCCTTAAAAAACATAGCTCCACCTCCTCCCTTGGTTGTGGTGGGTGATGATGACAGCAAGGGTTTGATTATTTGTGTATACTTTTGCTGCGGCTTCCTCGAATCTGTGCACTTACGTCATAATCTCGCCTTACTACATTCGTAGCCTCTAAAATAGTTCTATATTTTTTTCTATCTGTTGACTTTACTAGACTTAAGTCGGGTTCATTCATAATAAGCAGATCATATAATCCAGGAGTCCCTTTATACGTGACACCTTAATAATTATATCGTCTCCTTTAATTGTGATGGGTGTATTACCAATTGTCCATTTATCAGTTTTGGTATCATAGTGGACTCCATACGTATGATCAATATCACCTTCAGCATTCTTTAAAATACGTTCAACATATATACGTGGCAATTCATTGTACTGCTCGAGAAATTCTTCTGAGATGGGTTCATTATGGGAATCATCTGCGATACTAGACAGTTCTTCTTCTTCCTCCCCAGTATTAATCTCTCCCATGACGGATGTTTCTAAGAAAGATGGAAGACTTGGGGGAGGATTTCTTTGAAAAAACGGAAGCTGAGCTAGTGGACTAGTAGCACCCTTACTTGAATCACCTAATGGAGTGAGACCTGGGGTCCGTTGAACTTGAGCTAGCGGGCTAGTGGGGATAGTAGCATGCTTCCTTGGAAATATGAATACGGGTAGTTTTTTAGGTTTAACATCAATGACCTCCTCCTTTTTAGGTGTTTTTTTATCGATTTTATTTACTATTTCAGTTAGAGGTTCTATTAACGGCTTATAAGTACTTTCGAATGTTCTTTCATTATCAATGCGAGCAGTCTTAATACTGTTATACTTCTGCCGTATTATTTTACGAGCCTGAATAATTTTTCTTTAATATCCTCTCCTTGTTATCCATTGCGACAAACAGGTACCGGTTCACCTTGAACAGGTAGCTGTTTACACTAAACAGATAGCTGTTAATACCTAAACAGATCAGTTACTACTAAACTGCAGAATGCGGTTTAAGGTATTATATATATATATATATATATATATATATATATATATATATATATATATATATATATATATATTCCTTATATACCAAAACGGATTTAATGAGCAGGTATCCGTTTACCATGAACAGGTAGCTGTTTCGACAAACAGGTACCGGTTCACCTTGAACAGGTAGCTGTTTACAACTGCTGAATGCGGCTTAAGGTATTATATATATATATATATATATATATATATATTCACCTTATATACCAAAACGGATTTAATGAACAGGTACCCGTTTACCATGAACAGGTAGCTGTTGCGACAAACAGGTACCGGTTCACCTTGAACAGGTAGCTGTTTACACTAAACAGATAGCTGTTAATACCTAAACAGATCAGTTACTACTGAAACCAGTTTAAGGTATTATATATTCATCAAATCCTTTCCTATAGCGACCATTATTAACTTCAGCATCCTTGTTTATGACCATGAAACCAAACGGATCTACCCAACACTTTGAACACATGTCCCGAAACAATTTCATGCTTATGGTGGGACTTATATGATCCTCATACGCATGTTTTAAGTTTAATTCATCTTGCTCAAATAATATAATTAGATTCGCATTATCACGAATTAATTGCTTTGGAATTTTACTGTAAGTTTGACCCAAATAGAAACAGTCAATATCGTTATGCCTACCCATAGAAAAATATGCCCTTATATTATTTTGCTTTTCACAAGCGATATCATCGAAGATAAAAATAGAGTTTGATTTTGCACAATTAGGCTCAATCACATCTTGATTGTCGCTGAAGGTAAAGTAACCTATGTCCTTCATTGGAAGTAAGATTTCCTGTAAAAGTTTGTACTTGTTTTGATTCAGTGACTTAGAGTATACGTATACATGTTTAAATTTCAAACCATTTTTTTCAGTAAGCAGACTGATCATTGCGTTTGTTTTACCACAATTGGAGGGACCACATATAATACCACGTATACTACTAGGAAGTAAATCACCATGTTTTGAAGTAATAGACTTTTCATCAAAGTCATGATTTTGAATTGGGAGTTTTTGTTTCTGAGCAACTACTTTCATCTTTGATGGATGAAATAAAACTAAACGAATAATTACAACATCTTTATTTATATATTAGACTATATTACAATAATAATTATAATTTTTCACTTCTCCGGTGAGTGGACTGTACTGTACAATAGCATCATGGAGAATAAGACCATATACAACGATTCCATTATCGAAAGGTGTTAGAGATTCCATTTCCAATTTGATGTCCACTGTTGAGTTTTTTAATGATTCATTTTGTTTAGAGCAGTCCATTACAAATACTGGACATGATTTGAATTCGGAATAGTTGAATAATGCATCTTTATCATCTTCACCATAGTAATCACATCGAAATTTCAAAAAATTGCGATAGGCAGGTATATATTGGTTAGCACTGAAGTTCAAATGCATTGCTTCATATGGATAATACTCAGAATTCAGATGTACTTTAAGATTTCTGATGTTAATGTGATCAAAATTTCCGGCCCTTGCTGACCTTGTATACCTTTTACCTTGTTGGAATGCAACAATTATCCAACGTGGTTTTTCCAGTTGCGTTGATGTTTTATTGGCCATATGTCTGAGGTTGCTTGTTTTAAAGCAGGCAATTCATACAACTCCCATTGTCGAAATGGAACAGTAATAATAGAATTTTTATTGATTCCTTGAAACAAGTTAAGTTTCGCAGCATCACTAAGTGTTAAGTGCGGTACTTTCCATTGAATTTTATTTAAGGTTATTACGGCATCAACTTCACCATAGTAACAGTTTGTATCGCTTCTAGATCGAATTAAAACCAACTCTTGGCGCATATTCACAATTACCTGACGATAATCCTCCATTATTCCAAATATGTGGTTCAATGGTATGCATACTGTAAAAGATTTTCTCCATTTTGCTCATCGAATTCTACTTGTAATGGTTCTTCATTCTTTGGTGACCATCCTAAATGACTTAGTGCTTTGCTTTTGCTTGCTGTATAAGAAATATATCCCTTAAGCGTAGATGTTATTCCTGGTTTCTACAAACATCCACTCTCTGACCACCTAACTCATAACGAATTTCTTCGAAAAGAAAGTTCGGGAAATTGTTGGTTAAGCTGCATGCTTTTCTTTCATCTTCTTTTTGAGCTCAAGTTTACCTTCTATGTACAGAAAACTATCATAAGTAGCCGTAATTAGATCTTGACTTTGAATTAAGATTCGTATTTCTTCGGAAGGTCCATATTTAGAAGATCCATATGGAAGATAAGTGTGAATATCTGATTTAATTATAGTATCATCAAAATGTACGTTTTGAAAGACGTTTAACGATTCTGCCATTGTGGTTGAGAACTTTTAAACCAATTGACGTTAACAAGTATTTCTCTGCAGATGTTAACCGCAATGAAGGTTGATGACTAATTGATGACTTACTGTAGGGATGATGTCTTTTATATGAATTTTTCAAAGATCGAATTGGTGCTGGATTAATTCTCAGACCCATGTTTTTTAGTTCTAAGCGTACAGTGAATGGTTCACTTTCGCCAGTCTATTCATTCACCCTTTTGATTAGTCAAATTAATTGTTATATTACTAATAATGTCAGTGTTTACTTCTAAATATTGAGTATTGCTTGGAGTTTTATCTAGACGATAACCTGGAGGAGCTGAAACATCAATCTCATATAATACTTTAGCAGGTTTCCGTTTCGATAAGATCCCTTTATAATGTTGCACTCTAGTGTAGATTAGTGTGTCTAAGTATTTGGATGTCTAACGCAGATGTATGTAAAATATTTGGTTCTAATATTTTAGACTCAAACCCTAGCATGCGCCCAATACAATTTTCTTTAGTAAAATCAATCTCAAATGAACTGTTTATCTCACATTTAAGTGTATTGTTGTTTGCTCTAATGCTAAACTTTTCTGTGGGTATTTTAGATTTTAGATAATCGTTAATTTCATCTAACTCATATGCACCGTGTGGAATATTAATCACTTGCAAATGAGATGGATTTGTTCTAAAATAAAATCTATCGTTGCCTGCATAAATGTTTCTAATGCTGTTGCAGCCGTAAAATCCAACCAATCCAATAACGTATTTCTTCCCAAATCTAGCTCTATCGGTGGATAGAAGTTGTAGCTAGCTGTGTTACCAACACCTTCTAAACTGAATGTTATTGACATAACTGAGAAAATTTGATGTTGTGCTGATTATTTATATAAAAATTGTAGGCATAGGTGTCCGCAAATAATTGTATTAAACTCTTGATCTTGGTTGTAATTATAATATATTTTACACCCCGAAAGTAGTTAATCACTTCGTTTGGTGGTCGAATATTACCGAAACTATCGTAATACCATACCTTTTACCACGCTTTTTGTAGCAAACCCAATGGGTACCTGGCCTCTTTGGCTATCTAAGTTAATAATTCCAGATTCATTTTCCGTGGCAATTTAGGTATGCTATCTCTCATAAAAATATCCCTAAAGTACGGTACGTTTTGGAGTATTTCTTTAAATCAGTATCCGTTAACGGTCTTTCGGGTAATCTATTCAGTTTTTGGAAACGGTTTTAAGTATAATGCACCACCACCAGATTTGTTTGGTTTTAGATATAGTACACCGCCTTTCTTATTCATGGAGCCTATAGCGACCGATTCCATCATGCGATTATGGCGCGATGTCTCTTCCTGCAATTTTTTAGCATTTTTAGCATCATTGACTGCTTTAGCAATTCCTGATGCACCGCCAGCTAAAGCACCGATTGCTGATAATCCTGCGAATAACGGAATAAGAAATGGTAAAAACCCTCCTTGTTTAGGTAGGAATTACTCTAGGAACTTTAATGTTTCTCTTTCCTCCTAAATTTTTCACCACACGTTTTGCCGTTGAAAGCGCTGACTTTATTGTGTCTGTGAAATTTCCGTTAGGTTTAATTTTTTTAGCTATTGTCTTTCGTAAATGCAATAAATTTCCACCATTGCATTTCTTCTTCTTCTTCATATTAGATCGACGTTTACACCCCATTCCCAATTTTCTCTTTGCTTTCATGATGGTACTGACTGCTAAAGCTGCAGTTCGTTCACCTAGCGTTGCGTCTAATGATTTAAAGCGCTCCCAAGCTTTTTTTGCAAAATTTTATCTGCTTTATGTCTACTTTCTAAATCTCGGTAATCTCTGTAACTGATATCATGAAGTTTGCACTGAGCATCTAATTGATTAATACCGAGGTCACCGCGTGCGAGTCGTTTTCTAACTTTGTACCAGGACCGCAATACTGGTAACCAGGTAAATGTAATTCAAACGGAAGTTTATTGATTAGACCATTCACCAAACCACCACCACCTACACTCTTTCGCTTCTTAACTAGCATTGTTTACATGGATGGATAGAAGGGGTATTTATACCTAAATTGGAAAAACAAATCATAGTTATTTCTTTATTCAGTAAATGCTATACATTAGATAAGCAGGACGATAATACAAAATTTCCATTAAACATACAGTGTTATGTGAATTAATATTATACTTAGCATTTATAACATCATCAATATCTTTATAAATATCATCATCACCACCACCGAATTCTTTCTCACGAAAACGACGGTAGTCAACAACTTGTGTATGAACTTTTCATAAAACACACCAGATTGTAAGATTCAAGAAATTCCAATCTATAGCTTACTATATCCTTTAAATTGAATAGTTCTTCTATACTATGTGAGTTGAATGTGCAAGAACAGCACTTGTAATTTTCTATCATAACAGTTTTCAAAATTCTGTCATATCCTTTAATTAATTCCCAATTGTAATAAATACCAAGATTACTAGATAGAGATTCATAATGTTGATCATAGATTATATCTTCTTCTTCGTTTACATTTGACCAATCAATTTTATTTTCAATTTCTTGGGATCGGAAAAATTGTAATTCTACATATGAATACCATCTTAGAAGCTCATTCCATTCCTTCATATCCAACACTACATTATTGCTTTGATCACAATTACCACACCCAATACGCACCACTGGTGCAAGGTTGAGGTGTGTACTGTATCAATTTCCAGATGTTTTGCATGATGAGTATCGTTCGATAGTTTATAATAAGAACAATCGATTAAGTATTCCTTAGCTGCTTGTTTATACACTTCATCCTTGTATTGAAATGATGATGTCCAGTCAGTCTTAGCAGAAGAATAACCTTCATCATGTTTCTCTTCATTTTTACTACTACCATCACTATTTTGACAGCACCAACAACAAAATGTTAAATTATTATTCAGATTGTTACTGCAATGATGTGGGGTATCCATATATAACGGTGAACTTCTGAGTTTGATCGTTCCAGAAATGATTTTATTGCTACTTGCATGACTTTACTTGCTCACAATTTCACTATGACTAAACACTGTTTAAGAAAATAATTCTAGTATTTCAATTTTACATATGGTGGGGGTGCTACTATTAAAAAGAAAATGTTATGTTTGTTGTTTTGCCAGCTGCACCCAAACTACACTTCGTGTTTAGGAGTGTTTTAAATTCTTCAATTCGTGTTTCTTCTTTTTTGAAATACACATAAAAGCGTTCCGGCAATACACATTTAAAATCACCCGTTTCTATCACTATACGTTCACCATACTTAGTATTAATTATATCCATATTCATTACTTTATACTTTCTCGATATATCGAGCTCGCACGCATTTTTAAAGGGTTTGCAATAGGTGCTTTGGATTTAACCCTGTTAATTCCATATTTAACAATTACGTGTTGCAGACTGATCTCAACATACAGCTCACTGCAATTTATATAAGAAATATGCGTCCTACATATTACAACATGCTTAAACTTGTTAAATACCGACTTTTGACTTGACTAGAAATATAATATGATGATGATCAGCTCCAAAAATTTATATTTCCCGCTAAAAAGTTTGACCTTGAAAATTATATTCTTAGATTTATGATTACCTTGCAATTTCTATTTTTAGCTTTTCACCTTGACCTTTTATTTTCTAAGAAATATGACACCAGCGTAGGTCAATAACCTTTGACCTTGAAAACTATTTTTAGATTTATGATTACCTTGCAACTTCTATTTTAGCTTTTCACCTTGACCTTATATTTCTAAGAAATATGACACCACCGTAAGTCAATAACCTTTGACCTTCAAAACTATTTTTGATTTATGATTACCTTGCAACTTCTATTTTTAGCTTTGACCTTGACCAACTACATTTTAAATCTCCCGCTTAAAGTTTGACCTTGAGCTCCAAAAGCTTCCGATTTCACCACCAGAGGGCGAGTGACTCAAAATTTAAATCCCCGCCAAAAACATGCTTGAGACGTGGAGCGCGTTCTGGCATAACGAGAAAACTGACTTGACCTTGAAATAAATCCCCATAAGATTTACATGGGTGACCTTGAACTGGTCCAGGATCGGCCTTATATTACTACTGGCGTAGATGAAATCACTGGTGAAACGCCAAAGTATGGAGGTGCAAAACTTATACGAGATTGTGGAAATTATTCAATGTATGCCTTAAGTGTAGAAAAGTGCCGAAGGATTGGAAGAGCAGATCATGGTACCTCTGTATAAGGGTAAGGGAACAAGAGTGATTGCAAGAACTACAGAGGAATAAATTTGCTACGTACCTGGTAAAGTATTTGGAGGAATACTAATTGACAAGTACAAGAAACTACACAAGCTAAGGTTTGGGATGTGTAGGGTGGCTTCATGCAAAAGGATGTATCGATCAGATGGTTGCTCTAGCAGGTGATCGAAACGTGTTTAAGTGTAAAGGAAGCTATACTGTGCGTTTGTAGATCTGGAGAAAGCATACGACAAAGTGAATAGAGAAGCTATGGGAAATATTAAATAAATATGGCGTAAATAAAGGTCCAATAAACGGAATAAGGGCAGTACAACGGTAGCCGGCCATGTTGAAGGGTAAGAGGAGGTGTGAGTGAATACTTTAATATGGAGCAAGGAATGCTACAAGGCTGTGTGATGTCACCGTGGTTGTTCAATGTATACATGGATAAATGTATTAGGCAAGCATGTACTGGTACAAATGGTGTAATGGTTGGTGACGTAAATGTACAAGTTCTGGTGTATGCAGATGACACACTCTTATTAAGTAACAGTGCGGATGAGCTACAAACTGCTCTGAGGAACTTTGATACAGTCTATGGACATAAAGGTAAACGTGAACAAAACTAACATTGCGGTGTTCAATCGAGAAGGTGGAAAGAAGAGTGGAGTATTTACTCTGCAAGATGAAATCGTGGAACAAGTTGACAAGTTGGAATATCTGGGTAGAATATTTACTGCAGATGGTACAATGGATGGCGAGATTGGACGAAGCGTCCATGCTGGAAGGAAAGTGATTAGATGTATGTGGGAGATAATGGAATCGAAAGCATCAGCCTAGCTGCGAAACGAGCAATCTATAATGGCGTATTTGTCCCGTCAATACTGTATGGAAGTGACACATGGCGATGTCAAAAAAAGCACAAAAGAAAAATAAATGCCGTGGGTATGAATTTCTGAAGCGCAATGACGGAGTGTGGTGATGAAAATACGATGATGGATAGATATAAAAGTAGTACATTATGTTGGTTTGGTCACATTGAGGTAAGGCCGAGCCTAATAAGCCGTGCAAAACTTTGCTGAATGTAGTAGAATGTATGATAAAAGAAAGAAAGATAACGAGTTTTAAAAATAAAAGTAAACGTCAGAGACAATGCATGAATCTTGCGGAAGCTAGGGCGGTATACAGAGATAGGTGAGCATGGAGAAAGATTGTGAATGAAAAATAAATAAGCTGCAGGGATTGTTTTGCCCACCTGCAAGAAGCACTTAGTGACGACAATTACTGCTAATGGTGGTACATTGGTAAATTTAGATCTTTCGATAAATATGCGACTCTCCTCTTTAAAATATCAATTCAATTGGATTCCTCGTTCTAATATGTGTATTATGTATCTCGTTTCGGCTGCAGTATTTGTATGAAGCAGAGGAGATAGGAATTTTGAAACTCTCTATTTTCAAAACTTGCTCGAAGGATAGAATTGTCGATTATCCTAGAATCGCGCGTGCTACCGGACCATCGAACTATGTAATTTCGCGTCACACACAGTCTGAACATTTACAGAGAAAAACCCTTTGAGATTCCTACACAACTCGGCTTGTTCTCCACCAGGGTGACTGAATTTTTATATGTGTACAATCTATTGCACCACACACATTTGGAAAACCACAAATATTGTAGAAATTGATACAAACAGTTTCTCTTTCTTCTGCAGTGCTTGGCATTTTATAAAACCGCCTCTCAATGATGCAAGACAGTGCGTAATATGATGAAATGGTCTCCAATTACTTGATGAAAAGCGCCCGTTGCGTAAAATCGTAATGCGATTAGCATTTGATTAGTTGCACATTCTTTACTCAATCGAAAACGATCTCTAAATTCATCATCATATTCAAATAGGTTAGATCGGTTGCGGAACATCCGTGGTAGCCGTCGAGCCAGAACTACTAAATTGTCGTCTGAATTTTCAGACGATTCAATGTCCGAAATAGAGGATTGACAGGACAGAAGCCCACTTAAATTTTAGGGGGACGAAATCGACCGCTTACATAAAAATGGCATTTAATGGTCACTTAATTTTAAGGGTGCGTTATAATATCTAAACTGTCACCTATATTGGTTTAAGTGGATATTAAATTTGAGCTCAGCTTAAAAAGGTTTATAATATCGGCCCTTACTCTAGGTACAACCATGTATTATCGAAATTATGTGAGGTAACTTAAATTAATTGGACGTTACGAAATTGGTTGAAAATGATACGAAAATAGTAATTAGTATAGTTGCGTTCCAGATTGGACCATTTTAAAATATTGGTAACCGTTGTTATAATCATAAATTGCATATTTAAGTATATACGAATAAAATAATTTTATTTGATTTGACAAAGTATAATTGCGGCTGTTTTTTGGGCTTTGAATGCGAAAAGTATCACTTATTTATAAAGTACTACAATTTTACTTCATTTTTATAGCCGTAGGAATTTTGTTTATATAAATTTTATGTGCAAGCTGAAAATCAAAGGCATGGTTGTTTTAAGTATACGCTGTGTTAACTAGTAGTAGCCAATAATCTACGCTACGTTTGTATTGTAGGGCATGTAATCAAGTTTTAATGAAGCATTATCATTATGCACTTGTTTACCTTATGCACAATGCGTTATTATGAATACTGTTTTCGAGAAAAAATACGTATGTGAATGTCTGTATGTGTGTCTCTAACCATGATAATTTAGTTTCGCAAATTTTAAAGAAATGTTATATTTGGAGTTACTACTTAAACAAATAAGGTGCATTATACTGCCACTGAAGCATCTTTTTTGAATATCTCGAAAACTATTCACTTTACAATCACGTGTGTAGATGTCTTATTTACGACTATCAAGTCAGAAACAAGTTTTTTTTATGAACGTTATTGTCGGGTAGTAAATTAAACACTACTTTATACGCACCCTAAAGTACTGTTGGTGAATAATAGAAAACTTGATTTTATATCAAAAAGTAGTGAGAAATTAAAAAAAAAATTGAATAAGTAATAGGAACTGGAAATTCATGTGTTTCGATTTGGAAAATGATAATTTACGTTTCTTTCTTCCTCTGTAGCAAAAATAAGTACTGAGAACCATTCATTTGCGACAAAATTCGCAATACACAAGGAGATATAATTGTATGCAAGATGGAAACCTACATTTAGTTTTGATGTGAATACCTAACATCATGAAGCCGAGTTCGATACGCTTTTGGGCAAAGATGGCTGTTTAAAAAATGTTAAATATTTCATTGGTGTTTTGTAACTGTGATTTCGTATTAGCTGAGTTGATCGGCTAATTTCCACAGTTTTTGCTTTTATAGCGCGACGTTACGGAAGCGGACTGTACTTCCGTCATCAGGCTTAGGACTGTTTTCGCACTTAGGTTCGAATTCATATGTTATGATTTATTTCCAAGCACTTGACTACTCTCAGATTTGAACTTTGGTACCTCTCATTTACAAGTCTGACACCTTTACCGCTGAGCCACTGAGTAATCCAATATATATTGTATAGAATATATATATATATATATATATATATATATATATATATATATATATATATATATATATAATATATATATATATATATATATATATATATATATATATACCAATCAATCTCGCCATCCATTGTACCATCTGCAGTAAATATTCTACCCAGATATACCAACTTGTCAACTTGTTCCACAATTTCATCTTGCAGAGTAAATACTCACTCCTTTACACTTCCCGATTGAACACCACAATCTTAGTTTTGTTCACGTTTACCTTTGTGTCCATAGACTGTATCAAAGTTCCTCAGAGCAGTTTGTAGCTCATCCGCACTGTCACTTAATAAAAGTGTCATCTGCATACACCAGAACTTGCACATTTATGTCACCAACCATTACACCATTTGTATCGGTACATGCTTGCCTAACAAATTTATCCATGTATACATTGACCAACCACGGTGACACCACACAGCCTTGTCACATTCCTTGCTCCATATTAAATTATTCACTCACACCTCCTCTCACCCTTACACATGCCCGGCTACCGTTGTACACTGCCCTTATTCCGTTTATTGAACCTTTATTTACGCCATATTTATTTAATATTTCCCACAGCTTCTCCCTATTTACTTTGTCATATGCTTTCTCCAGATCTACAAACACACAGTATACCTTCCCTTTTACACTTAAACACGTTTTGATCACATGCTGGAGACCAACCATCTGATCTACACATCCTCTCCCTTGCATGAAGCCACCCTGCACATCCCAAACCTTAGTTTGTGTAGTTTCTTGTACTCTATCAATTAGTATTCTTCCAAATACCTTACCAGGTGCGCTGAGGAAATTTATTCCTCTGTAGATCTTGCAATCACTCTTGTTCCCCTTACCGTTATACAGAGGTACCATGATCTCGCTGTTCCAATCCTTCCGCACTTTTCCACACTTAAGGAATACATTGAATAATTCGCATAATCTTGTATAAGATTTGCACCTCCATACTTTGGCGTTTCACCAGTGATTTCATCTAGGCCTGTTCCTTTACCGCTTTTCAACCTTCCTACCGTTTTATCTATCTCATTGATCAAAATATCCTTCTCAGTTTCATTCACCATTCCTTCTATATTCTCCTTATTTAAGCCTTCTGTCTTACTTTCCTCACTACTATACAGCTTTCCAAAATATTCTTGCCGGTATTTTGTCACTTCACAATCGTCCCATACTACTTCGTTGCTCGTGTTCGTCACTCCTACAGCTCTCTGTTTTGGTCCACGTTTTGTATTTTTGACCCATTTCCAGAAGAGTTTTTATTTCCCTCAAAATAATTCTGCATTTCTCTCCTTCCACAGCCATCACTTTTTCTTTACTTATTCTCACTCCTCCTTCGCTTCTTTGTTTCTTAACCTGTACACCTCATAAGACCGCTTTTTCTGTCTCATTTTTTGCAGCAGTCACTGCGATGTACACATTTTTCTTACATACTGCCTTTTCTTCTGTTTTATTCCACCAAGCACATTCTTTCTGTCTACCTACAGTCGCCTTTCCACATATACACGGCACAATTCACAGCAAAGTTTTCAAGCTTATTCATGCACTTTCAATGCCAGTGTCTTTATTTGTTCGTTCCACACTGTTTCATTATATTCAACTCTTTACTCACAGCATCTGTGCATTTCATTCTCGCACCATTATTTGAGTTGATCGGCCTAATTTCCACAGTTTTTGCTCTTATAGCGCGACGATACGGAAGCGGACTGTACTACCTCATCAGGCTTAGTCCTGAAAAGGACTGTTTTCATAGGTTCAATTCATATGTTATGATTTATTCCCAAGCACTTGACTACTCTCTGATTTGAACTTTGGTACCTTTCATTTACAAGTCTGACACCTTTATCGCTGCGCCACTGAGTAATCAATATATATTGTATAGAATATATATATATATATATATATATATATATATATATATATATATATATATATATATATATATATATATATATATATATATATATATATATATATATATATATATATATATATTATATATATTATACAATATATATTGATAACTCAGTGTCCCATAAGTTTGGAAACTCAATTATCTCAGTTATTTGTAAAGTGACATAGATGAAAATTGGGAAGTTTGCATTAGCAATCGTGCTCTATCCAACAAAAATATTTACAGTGATGCAGTGTTGCCGCTTCTACTAAAAATTAAAAGCAACTTTGATCATTTAAATGGTACACCATGTATATTATTACTTTTTTTAAATAAATCTAAGTACACCCTGTATATGAAGTCCTATACCTATATTCAACCATTTACGAAATAATGTATTTAATGTATTTAATCGATCTGACTCAAAATAAGCAATTTCAGATCGATAATTAAATCAAAATATCCAGATTGATTATTTTCAAACGGTGTAACCCTTTATGTTATTTCACACAAAGTAGCCACGAAATTTTATGACAATATAAACAAATTATAAAAAGAAATTAGTTAAATAGCGGATCTATATTACCAATCTTCAAAAAAAAAAAACCAATGACACGCATTGCTTCGAGAAGCACAAAATTAAAATTCCTAAATCTTGTAATCTAAACTATAAAACCAGTTAATAGAGATTGATTATCCTTAATATGAATGACATTAAATATTTCACGAAAGCACCTCTAGCGATAATCAAACTACTATCATTCAAAAATCTAAAATTATTCTTACAATTAAACCCCGCAGGCCTTTGTACGATGTAAGGTGGTATCCAATGGGTTGATTCGCTGTGATTAATCCGTTTATATATCCTCACTGGTCACTCAACTCGATCTTCGCACCACTTCGCTAACTTCAATGTCCGGATTTGTTTACGTCTTACGCGTATATAAGAGTTGGGCAGATGGATTTGCTATATACCCATTAAATTAAATGTTTGTCACAGGAAATATTCGTTTCAGTAGTGGACATGAATGTCCACACTGTTGACCTTACCCAACACGTCTTTTTTTTGTTAATTAAAGGATTACTTTAGGTTTCTTTGTTAGATCACATACTTCAATACATAACACTTCTAACTCGATGTTTACTTTAAATCTGATTCAACACTTGAAGTTTTTGAAAGGAAAGCTCAACAATATTTTTCTTCCAATTCACAATAACTTCTTTCATTTGTAAATGTTTAAACATTTCATCCCCAACACGGTTTTTTTGCAGTCAACTAAGATACACTGCGACACTGATTATTTACAAAGCACAACCAGCACTGGCCGTTTTAGTGTCTCCCAACTAGCATTTAGTAGAGCGACTTCGCTATACCTTAGCAAGCTCTTAAATACCTTCGGTCATCTATTTTGCCCAACGTCATCAACTTGTTTGCGCGAACACCACAATCAACCTATCACACAAGAGATTTCATTGCGCGGCTGTGCCGAGTGAAACACCCGAAAACGGAACAGAACGCAAACGAAATGAGAAAAACGTGGCGATCTTGAATTTCTTTACAAACATACTCACAACTCTTCGGAAAAACTCTTATTCACATACAAATTCACTCAATATACTATCCAGATCTAGATTCAACTTTTTATGAAAATCTCCCATATGTGATTTCTCCTTCCGCATAATTTAACGAAATTCAAACACCATTTACCCTTGAGCATGCATTCAATTCTTATTGCGCAATTTTACGACATTTACATAAGCAAAAATATGCATACATATTCTTTTCTACCCTGTATTACGACATCAACATATCATACGTGCATTCAATCACACATTTATTACAATTTTAAACTAATTCTTTAACAAACAGTGGCAAAGCCTAGTAGCACTTACCATTATCGTCTCAATAGGGGTGTTACCAAAACATTATTTTTCAATCATATTTAATATTTTCGACTTGAACATCTTTATACAACATTTATCTTTTATATATCTACACTAATTTACGTTCTCAACTCAATTTATTTACATCTAAAATACGTTCCACACGTTAACACACGACTGAATATACCCCGTGCGTCAAAATAATCTTACTATATATATATATATATATATATATATATATAAAGTTAACTTTTAAAGTACATACACTAATAGATTAATTCGAGTGGGACTTGTACCCACGACCTCCACTTTGGTAGAGTGGGGCTCTTCAACTTAGTTATCAAGGAGGCAAGTCACACTCGATTCAAACTTAATGAAATAAAATAATATATACTTTATATTTTACTGCGCTGGTGATTGTTAAAGTAAAAGGCATTTATTAACATTTTTGAAGGCTACAGTAATAGAGTTTAACCTATTCTAAAAATTGTGATTACTGTACACAAGTTATGAACTTAGTAATCGCGCGCATGGGCGCGTGTGCGTGTACGTGTACGCGTGCGTGTGCGTATAAATGGGAAATTGAAAAGTAGTTGTAATTTTTCGTGTATTAAAATGTTATTTACAGTTTGTATTATGAACGATTGGTTGATAAATACAGTAAGAAATATTGAAAGGGAAATCTGACAGTGCAGTAAGATATTTTCTAGCGATATAGAACTGGCTTACGCGCAGTGCTGATACATGTAGAGCGCGAGTTTGTCCCTATACATTTAATTAAATATGATTCAGTATCGTACAAGTTATGATAAATTAGATTAGAATGTACTTCAAGTTATAAGCGTAAAGTAACGTTTTTGCATGAGAACGTTCACAAGGGAGTTTATGGTTCAGTGTGGCACAAGGCGAATCGTGTGAGATCGCAGTTTTATTTTTGAATTCTTAGTAAATGTGATTCGCTTAAAGAGATAGGAGTGGCTAATCGTTAAGAATTGCGGCGACAGATATTCGGTCTACAGATCTCGCTCTCGTACGATTAAAACGAGTTAGTAAAATTTAGTTCCCTCGATATTGTGGTGGGTGGACAGCTACCCCGTCGCTAAATTTGAGTTAAATAGAATGGAATTTAAATAAGGGAGAGTAGAGGCTAATGTTAACAGAAAAATTTCGATAATAAATAACATTGTGAGGTTAGCGTATTGTGAATGAAAAAGGCAAGAAGCGTGATCTTCGATAAAGGTAAGAAACATTGTTTTAGTGCAAACAAAGTAGGTCAATTGTTGCAAAGACTTGGAAGAGCTAAAGTTACGGCCATGTTGAATCAGTAAACCTGGGACCTGGGGACGGAGCTGACCGAGTTACGAGAGGCGTCTGGTGACAGTATCTGATAGCGCTAACGCGTTGGGATGCTATATTGTTAATTTAGTCTCAAGTATAGCAGACTAGTTGATGGTGTACCTTAGCCACGATTTCACTCATATTCATACAGTTGCTTTTGTTAAGTTGAATTTTTGAACATCCGCAATGACAGTTAATATGAATGTTAGCATTCGAACATTCACGCGTGTTACAGTATCATAAACAAGGCCAAGTTCAAGTAAAAAGTGTCTTGTGGCTACCATTCCAAATTAAGAGAGCTCCTGAAAATTAAGAGCATGGTTTTTTTGTTTTTAAGTTTTAAGAATACTATCGCTAAACCTTTATAAATGCCAATTTAGTTCTGACGAATATACATGCTATTTCAAACTTGTTTTTTTGATTGTGTGACTATTTAATGCAAGAACACGATATCTAGATACTTGAGACAAATTAGAGACAAATTAAAACGCAGGGGTTGAATGTTGACTTTTATTTTAAAAGCGAACACGGTAGTGATTCAAAGTAGGTTACAATTGATTGAAAATTTGGATATAAGTAATTGGTGATAATAAAACATTTTGAGTGTTTTGGAGCGTATAGTTCCAGGTTCAACGCCAGGGTTAGTGAAACGAGTAACCAGAAGAGCTGGTTAAAGTTATATATCAGTATTCACACGTTGGGTTGGCGTACTGTTACCCGAAAAAAAAATAGGGTGGTACCCACAACTAATTACCTCACTAGTACGAAAGTGGCAGAGTCCCATTATAATATACGTATAAACGATCAGTTACTTCACGCAAGTAAAACATACTTGCGTGCTTGACCTTTAGCCTTGAAAAAACGTCATCATTACAAAGACCTACAACAATTAAGTTATTTTACAAGCATGAAATTACGCTGTTCAAAATGTGGGTACGCATAGTGACTCAAACCATAAGAGAAGATCTTATATTTCGTTAGAAAAAGAAACAGGACTTGAGGTTCAAGAACTTGATCTCCTTTCTCTTCAAAAGTATTCATGTGGTTCCCAGTTACAGACTTTTACCTGTCGTATGTGCCTAAAAGCATCAACAATGTATCGTTCAGATGATTATGTTTGTGTGGTGAAAGCGTTTAAACTGAAAAACCATTCATAAATATCAGAAAAGCTAGTGATAACAACGCAAAGAAATATGTTTGGACAAAAACAAGCCTTTTTAAATAATTTTGAGCAAGAGGCCTATTAATGAAAATAGGTCTGTACAGAACGTATTGGAAAACGGATAAGGGTGGTCAGCTTTTCGGGAGCTAGTAATATATTATGTGCAAAAGACACTAAGCTTTTTTCATAAATTATTTTTCACACTTTAAAATATTTAAAAATGTTTTATAGTGTATGTTATCAGTTCTTATTCAATTGGTTCTTTTCTATATAATCCTTACTAGGTCAATGTTTTATTCAAACGTTTACTATATATAGGGTAAAACTATTCCGAATAACTCTGGGGCAAGACTTAACTGGAAAAACTCAATGATCTTATCTATAAGGATTTAGTTTGAACTACATTAAGGCATGAATAAATCTTATAAAGCTTAAATTATATTAAAGAAGTGAATTTATATTAATTGCGAAATTCGATTAGGTGGTCATTAGTAAATAATTAATCTGGCTTTAGGTCTGGGACGGATAGTAGGCGAAATCTCAAGTAGCGAGAGTTGAGAGAGAAACCCCGTATCGGCAGGGTGTACGAGAATAACTCCATAACTCCACTGGTTAATAGCGTGGCGCGTGCTTTATACAAAATAAGTCGTGTGCGTCCGTACCTATTGATGTGACGTAAGGACCTTTCAATGTTTTGTCTTGGCCAATAAAAACAATAAAGGTTTAACGGGTATTGTAGCAACGATATAGGTAATTGACTATTTCTCAATTATACCTTGACTTTTCAAAAATATTTAAGCAATGGCGAAAGTAGATGCGAAAAGCGATAAGCATATGATAAATAAATGATAAACAATAACGAAACTATAAATGAACGAAAAACGAACGATATACGATAAATAAGCGATACACAAACAATAAACAAACGATATGCAGCACACGATAGTACAACGATAAACACACGATAAGCAAACGATGAACAAACGATAAGCAACTCATGATAATAGAACGATAAACAAACGAAAAACAAATGATAAACATACGATAACCAAACTATAAGCGATCAATGAATAAACGAACGATAAACGAACAATAAATACAGAGAAAACCAACAAGTAACAAACGGTAAACAAACGTTAAGTAAATGAGAATCGCTCGAATTAATCAATTGAATAGGGCTTGTGAAATATAGAATGTTCAATACATTACAATTAGTAATACTTACTTTTGATTGCTGAAGTAAATCAAATAATTTTTTTCTTACTAGAAAGTGTGTTTTGACGAAAAAGTTGTTAAAAATAGAATCTATTTTATTATGGGTTTGTTGGTTAATATTACATATATACTGCCTTTCATAAAAAACGCAATACACAGAAGTTGTTGATCATTTTTATAAAAAAATTCACAAAATGCCTTTTGTGGTGAAACAAAGCCGTTTGATTGGTGTGGTAAATCAGTCAGGCTTCTACCATGATATCGCAAACATGCTCAAAGGTTGGCAAACCTGAAGACAGAGCAGGTCGTTAGAAAATAACAATGCTAGCTTCCTACAAACAACATCGTGTTTGTAATCCATGCTGTGCGTTAGCTTCTTGTAAAATGGTATTTTTCAAACCCCGCTGATATAGGTTCCATCATCTTGGTAACGTAAATAACTGTGTATAAATTTCCATCAATCAATACCAAGGGTGATCTGCTACAATACCACATTACACCCCCATATCACCACTCTTTGTTGCGTTCGACAAAAAAATTCTAAATTCGTCACATAACAGTTTACTCTTTCGGTACTCTATTATAATCTGCGGGTATGGTGAAGTGGAGTAAGAAGAAGACACTAAAATGTACGGTACAAATGCAGTGTATAAGATTTTAATCGGCGATAAACAGGTGAGATCGACGTTCTGCGTGTTACAACTTCCATCATCTCTATTGCAATTGACCGACTTGTTGAGAACCTGTCAACATTCTTCGTGATCTGTAGTCACCCGGGACCTCTAGGTCGGGTGGCAATGCGGAGTTCCTTCATCGGGCCGTCAGGATCAACATCGTATCACCGTTTGCAATATCACGATTTACACGGCCAGCGATAACTCTACATGAACATTCGGCCTATCGCACACCAATAATACGGCCACGTTCAAAATCATTTAGTTTCCGCTACGTTGGCCAACTATTGGCATTCTTAAATTGTCACAAAGTAATATTGGACAAACTCATATCAAAATTGACAGCATCAAACAAAGGAATGACAAAATAAAAACAAAAAAAGGATGCATACATTTTTTTTAAATTTGAATCATTACTTTTTTCTTCAAAATAGGCATGTTTGGAAAATTTCAATAAAATTGATCAATTTCCATGCTATTTTTATAGAAGTCAATATATATCCACAAAAGTTCTTAATTTTAATTTATTTCACTGCACAGAAATAAAATGTGAGGTGGGAGAATATTATAAATCAAATCAGGGAAAGTCATAAATCAAAGGACGCGAGTTTGTTTAAATTCAATAATATGGGATTAACTAACACACAAAAAAACGCGAGTACTCCGCAGCAATGTTCAAAAACAAACAAAATTTTTTCATTTTAGGTAGCATTAACCAGCTAAATCAGCGGACGGGCGCTTGGACTGGTGCTATATCTATCAAAGCTTTAAAATAAGCGCACGCAATAATCAGATAACGTAAGCGTGGTGTGCGACCGAGCATTAACATTAACGTTACCAATGAATGTCTAATCAGGGCAGTCTGAACCTCGGTATCGAACGCAAGCCCCTTCTCGCGTAAGAGTTTTTGTGATTTTTATTACAAATCTCTCAATTTCCAACAAAGAATTAAGGGTTTTTACGCTCATCGTTCCGGCATCGTGATCTTCACCGCTTCGGAGTTAGATTTGTCACTGCTTGCATACAGATAATATGAAGAAGCGGTAATGAGTAGAGGAGCCACAGCCTAGCAGCAAGCAGGAGCCGCCAGAATACAGGAGGAGCTAAGAACAACATATAGATGCATCCAGGACACCGCCACCGCCAACCAGAGGATCGACGCCGGGTAAAGCAATAGGTATCAGTTTTACAAAAATATTGTTTTAATATAATTTATTTGTTTTATTCTAACACGTGTTTTCCTTCGTTTTCTATTTGGGTCTCTGTATTCCAAGCCTTTTATCCTCGGGGTGTGAGGCTGCACCTCGGCGGAAACCCGGCCTTTTCTTAAAACAATTATCTTTCCTTTCTTTAATTCAATTTTCTAAAACCTCCACTAACAGCAACCGCGATGGTTAAGCACGGTCACCACCGTGCTACCGTAACGGTGGTATCCCCAACCCCCGACGCCGCCCGTCCACCTACACCGACACTAACCACACACACATAGGCACACACCCTCGCCTCGCCACCACCCTCCTCAAACGCCTCGTCCATTTCCACCTCATCAACACACTCCTACATTTCAACACGCTCCACCGCCTCCACAAAGCCACACAAACTCGCACACACACAGAAACCCGCACACTCACACAAACTCGCTCTCTTACCTACACCTTCCCATCCACCTGTACCTGCCGTGATTCCTACACCCACTCCCCCAATCATGAACCCACCCGCTCCCAATCCTCGAGGTATTTCATCCGAAATATCCCAAAATCCATTACAACCCAGAAATCCCTTTTTAATTCCTTAAAATTCCTTAACCTTCCCTGGTTGAACTTAACATTCAACCATAAGCATACCTGTCTCTTAGAGACCGCCTCTTCCTTGCCGCATGATGCGCAGCTTAGGTTGCGACACCATTTCGGTGACTCTTCCGTCACTCTCACCCAACTGTCCGGTCCCCGTTTACTTAACTCCACTCCTAGAGCTCCCTCCTTCTCCTGCGTGATTCGTTACGTAGATAAGGACATCCTAGCGCAAGAGATCCTGGATGCGATCGATCTTATACATGTAAAGAAGGCCGTTCGTATCACATCGAAGGTGACGAACACCTCAACTTCCCTAGTCCGAATCACAACTCCATCCCAAACCGCCCTAGAATATCTCCTCGCACGCGGTGTCGTCATGTTCGGGCGATACTACCGTTGCGAACGTTCCCTTATCCCACAACCTCTCCCAAAGTATTGTTTTACGTAGGTGGGGCATACCGCGGAAGAGTGCCCTTCCCGCGCGATCCGCTGTCCAAGCTTTGGCGAAAGTCACAGATGCTCCGCCTGCAAAACCTCTGCAAGCCCAGGATGTAACAACTGCGGCGATGCTCACCCTACCTATTCCTTTAAGTTCCGGAAGCGTCGGGAACCTCTCAGTTCCCCATCGAAGATAGCATCCCTTGACTCGGAAGACACCGCCCATCTTAAACCGACTCCCGATACCGACTCCCTTTCCATTAAGGACTTCCTGCAAATCCTTACACACTCCCTTTTCCGCATGTTCCCTGACCGACAGGACATGGTTCTTCGCTCCCTAGACTCCCTCTCCCAAAACTTTTTCCAACGGCGTATCAACGTCTGCGTATCAGGTACGCGGATGAAGGTAGCCGTAATTCGCCAACCCAATCCTTAACTCCTTTCCAATGGATATTATATTAGGGACCGTTAATGCCAGGGGCGTGCGTCGGAAACGTCCCTTAATCAAACACTTTTTACACTCCCACAATAATCACATCCTCTCCATCACCGAAAGCTTACACCCAAATACACCCTTAATTTCAACACCTTTCACACTTATTCAAACAATAGCCCTATTAATTAACAACTGCTTCCCCTCCACTCCTTTTCAACTCCCGGAGCACCTACAGCATCTCGAATGCGTTGCTGCAACGGTGCACTTTCCCACTCCTATAGTATTTATTTCCTGTTACAACCCGCCAGGTCGCAACACTATCAGATGACCACGATCACATCTAATCACATACCGCTACTGGTCAAAACTTCCTTTTGTCCAGCTCCCCCTACACCTACTCAATACACAGTAATTAAAGATTTTTCTAGAGCAGACTGGAATGTGTTCTCCGAACACATCTACAACAACCTTCCTACACCCAAACTTCAAACGACCCAAGATCTAGAGAGCCAGTAGTGACCTAACTTCCGTAATTACGGAAGCGGTCGAAATTCAGTGCCATTAAAAAACATCGACATCTCCCGCAAACCGCTCCCACAGCACATTGTGAATTGGATCAAAGAGAAAAGACGAATATATCGTCAATTCTTGCGATCCAGGGATCCGGCTCTCAAGACCTAATACAATCGCCTTAACGCCTTAATCAGGTGAGAAACCAATAAACACGCTGAAGACCAAAGCCACTTCCCAGCTAAATTATAGAAATGGTAAACTCTTCTGGCAACAGTTCGATAGACTGACCAGAAGAAAAGTAAACCCAAAATCCCACCTAACCGACCTTCAGGGCAACATAATCTCTTCCGACCAAGAAATGTTCGATTTCTTTGGTCGCCACACTCAATCCCCAGATGGTCTCCAGTTCGATAACCGGTTTAAGGCACTCCTCGAGGGTCGTCTTGAAGAATTCCGCAACCTTAACCTTCCTGAAACCCAAATCGATAACTAGAGCCTTTTTCACGCCTGACCAGGTCCAAACATATTTCAAAAAAGGAAAAAATTCAGCCCCAGGTCATAACGGCCTAAATAAGAAAATCCTCCGACACCTACCTAACCCAGCCCTCCGTATACTTTCTGACATTGGTAACAAATGCTCTCTCACTTGCCGACGAACTGGAAATCGGCCTCCACCGTCATGATACCAAAACTCCACGCTGACCTAACCTCACCCTCCTCCTATAGACCCATTTCCCTCCTGCGTTGCCTCGGAAAATGCTTTGAGCAGATTCTAGCCAGGCGACTCAGAAACCACCTAGAATTCAACGACCTTCTTCCCAACAGCCAATTCGGTTTCCGTCCCAACCTAACGTGCCACGATCCCTTGTTGAAGCGCTTCCAGAGACCACCAGGGCATTCAATCACAAGCAATGCAATCTGGTTGTGTTTCTGGACATTAAGCAAGCATTCGACAGGGTCTGGCGCGCCGGTCTCCTGCACAAGATCCGTAACCTCAATATACCCGACTCCTTCTCCAAACTCCTACTCTCGTACCTAACCAATCGGTCAGTTCGAGTCAAAGTAGGGTAAACCTTCTCCGATCCCTTTCAACCTACAGCTGGCGTACCGCAAGGCTCTGCCTTAGCTCCGATCCTATACACTATCTTCGCATCCGACATTCTCGAAGTCACACAACCCGGAGTAGTCGTGGCGCAGTTTGCGGATGACACCGCCTTCTGGGCGTTTAATCGAAACAGCGAAACGGCCTCCCGCCTCATATCGAACACCCTCCAGAACTTCTCCAACTGGGCTAACCAGTGGAGAGTCTCCGTCAATCCCACCAAAACCCAAACTATCCTCTTCCTTCATCCTAATTACACCAAAGCTAGCCTCCAAAAATGTTTCCCTCGCCCTAAATCAAGAAAGACTCGAAGATGAAATCATCTACCTAGGAATCCTCCTTACTAGAATCCTCAATTGGCTCCCCGATGTTAAAAAAATACCCAATAGTATTAGGAACCGCGCAAACCTACTGGGCGCCCTCCGGGGTAGAATCAGAGGTTGCCACCCCAAACTCTTCTACAAACTTATAAAACATACATCCGCCCTGTTATGTTTTTCCGATCACCAATATACACCAATATAAACCCCAATCACCTTTCCTCTACCGCCTCCTGTGAACGCCGAATCATCAGACGCATACACAGGTTACCTCTCGGGTACCCTAGCGACCTCACAACACAACACGCAAACATACCAACCATCATACACAGAATCCAAACACTACAGAAAAGCTTTGCACATAAAAGAATATCCGATGATACTATCTCTACCAAAGAGATCCTTACCCTGCAACTATCGTTTTCCCCAATTCCTACAAAGAAAACCTAAATTAAAATTCAAACATCCCCCCCCGATCCTTACACAACTCCTCGACGACCTCCCCGAGGAGATAGAAAATTCCCTGGACAACATCTCATATGCCCTCCGCATCTCCCCGTCTATTCGATGACGACCCAGCAAGAAACCGGACGACGAATCTAATAATTACACTAAGCACACTGCACCCCACGTAACACCACACACATTTAAGCCAATTAACGCATCGTTAAATATTAGATAAATAAACCTTTTTTCTTTTTTTTACACCAAAAATAAACTCATCTCATGATTGTAAACTATACAATAACACAAAACATCGCAACACCAACAAACATGGATTGACCAGGGCTGAAGAGGAGAAGGACTCCTGAACAGTTCACGAATAAGATATATAAGCTATAAATAAGTAAATACTAACTATCAGCATGAGCATACTAACAAAAAAAATGAATGTTTAAAATTCTTAATCTTAATTCCAATATAGTAGCTAGAATTTAATGTAATACCCAACACTTAAAGGTTTGGATAAAATATTACACAAAACAACAAAATTTCGTCGTCACTGCAAGGCTGTTGAATTTCGAAATACCTAAATGTACCTGCAAACAAAGAACAAAAATAATGATTCCATAAATAATGTTGGTTTCTGAATGCTGAATCGTCAAGTAATTCTACCACTGAGTTTGTAGTATATAAAACATAAACAATTAAGAAAAATAATACCCCCATACCATAAATAAATATTTGAAACAATTGGTTTAAATATAAGTCTGTACATGTATTTGTCTGTAAAACTGTTATTTAATGTATTTCAAATATAAATTCATCAAAGATCTAATTTTGATTAACGTCAATCGTTCTGATAACCTAAATCTAAGATCTACTTTAAACAAATTCTTAAAGTATAAATTGCGTAAACTACACAACTGTTGACCATAAAATAAACAATAAAGTAAATAAGTGGAAAGCGCTTCTGTAACTAAGTACCTTAACAATGAAAGTACGTTGACGTCTGAAGGACGTCGTTCAACTTAACACTCACAAGCACTGTACACCTGTTTCAAAACATACAAATGCACAAAAAATACGACAAAATACACTTTCATTAATTAAGTCAAGTTCGCAGTTTTAACAAATCTGTCGAAAAGGTCTTTTCTTCTTAGGTTAGAGCTACAGGGCACGGGAATGGAACTAACCCTGTTCAAATGGTTTTCTGAATGGGCGGGATCAATAGAAAATCGGAATATTGAATTCTCTCTTTATGTATGTGAACCTCGTAGTGAACAAAACTCTTTTAAAGTAACTCCACAAATGCCGTGGAAACTTAAGACTAACCCAGGTGTTCCTTTATTAACTATCCATCCGGTTTGATTATTACTGGTTAACAGTTCAGCGCAAGATCTTGCATAAACAAAATACTAGACACGGCAAATACACCAATCCACTTAAAGTCTAAGAAATAGAAAACACTAAAACTCAACACTTTCTCTTCTCAATGGAAACGAGAATGTTACTAACAGTCGTCGAAATACCAAAAACAAAATTGGCCAGGGGTGATTGAAATCTTTCTGTTATTTATAAGTAGTGAAAAGGGCTAACTCCTTCACGATATTTTCAGATAACCAAAGGATGTATCGTAGGTTCAATGCGCGCACTGTCTACATCACCAGCCTCAAGCTTTCTCAACCAACTGGCTCTTACTGACTGACTGAAACAAACCAAAAACAAAATCCTTTGCCCGACTCCATTACGTCATATTTAACCGTCACTATTAAGAATATTACATCCAAAAATATAAACTACATATTTCTCACGAGAAAATGTACGTCAAGTGACACGTATCAACAGCATCTGGATAATTAGAATCGAGATAACAAACAACCTCTTATCCAATAATACAACCCAAATCGTTCAAATACACCTTGCATAATTTTCCCACTAACAACAAAGTACTCAAACAGAGTTACGAGAAAAAGATAACAGTACAATGAGCGTTGATGACTACAACTCTTACAAAGCAGTTCCCCGATAAAATCATTTAATATTACGTTTCTTAAACCTCTTCACAACAATGAAATAATTTAATTCTCAAAGCATATTAATCTCCTTTTAACGAAGCAACAATAACATAAAATACTGTTTACTGAAAGCTACAGTTTTTCACAATCCTACTTACAATATCCAAATATATTAATTTAAAAAAGATTCTCAGCCAAATTTAACGACACGTGACAATACATGAATAAGTGCAGTAGATAAGAAAACTGTTGATAAAAGTTAAAGACAATGTTGTAAATGAAAGAAATATTTTCCCTAATTGAATTTGTCTCATGTAAAACCGCCTGTGTTTCATTTGGTGAAGGTTTCTTGATAAAAATCGATGGCTTCTTTCCGAAAAAGGTTGGCATTAATGCGGACGTAGCACGGGAATCAGTCACAGGTCTAATATACATAAACGATCTCATTCTTCAACGACTAATTCGATCCATTGCGTTGTAGAAGATGGTGCTGTTCACTGCTGTTCATGACAGTCTACTCATAAGGCTAATCCACTTTCTATCTCAAACCAAAATATTAAAGATGAAATGGCCTTATGTTGTATTGTGTCTGTCTATCAATATTTCCTGTTGTGAATATGAATAGCTCAGTTTTCAGACTCTATCATTAGGTTAGGAATGACTCTCTTCAAATCTATCAGCTACTCTGTCAGCTACTGCTACTCCAACTCTTTCTGCAGTATAATGCCCAAATTTGACGTCATCTAGAATATAATTCTTGTCGTTGGGTTGGTATTCTCCAATACGCTATCGATGTCGTTGACCGTATTCAAAAAATAGTGATTAGAGTTCCTTAACTTCTGACGGATAGTGCCTTGAGGATAAAAGGATCGTATTAATTCTGTCTTTATATTATCGGTCTTACAATGGCTATTGTGCTGCTGAATTACATCGGCTGAAACCAACCCCGGGCACATTATCTAAGCACACTCGTTTTGCTCATACACACCATCAATATGCAGTACAAATGTCAAGTTGTACCAAATGGGCGCAATCCACATTATTATAAACGGCTTCTTTGGAACGTTTTTTCCTAGTTCCTGTTTTATTCCTACTTTTGATATGAAAAAGTTAAGCTAAACTTATTCTGTTTAGAACCACCATTATCTAAAAAAATAGATGATATTATGATTCTGACTGTAGTTTACCTTATTGTCAGATGCGTAAATATATAATCACGAATGGCCTTCTGTTGTTTAAAGATTGGATAATGTTAGTTCTGTCAAGAGCGAATATGAGCCATAAGCAACTTTATTAGGTACCCATATTTAAATTTACAACCAATCTTTAAATGATATTTTTATCTCCTTAATGTCACAGTTGCTAATGCCAACTAAAAAACCCACAAATTAAACGTTTAACCCAAAATATTCATGATATAAGATCAGGCTTAAGGAAACCAAGATTATTCCTTAAAGTTGCGTTATGCCTGAAGGACCGTAAATGCTCTCATTTCTAAATTGTACTCTTACAACTTTTTATACTTTAACACTATTTCATCGAAAAGGAAACTGAAAAAGTGCTCTTATTACATATAACATCAATGTTCTACTACGTATAAGTAATAAGAAAAATTACATGTTGTTAAAGTATGATTAGGATTATAAAGTGTATATAGATAAATAAAAATTATTTTAAAATTGAATATCAGTTACCGTAAACGTATATACACAGCAACTTGTAAGCACCGTTAACTCTATTCTCATAAATTAGTTAAAGTGGGTGGACATATTGATAGTTTTAAATTTTGATTGTAGTAAATAAGTAGGTATATTAAATATCAAAAGATGAATCCGAAACATAAACAATAAAAACTGTTATTGGTACTAAGGTCAGTGAATTTTGAATGGATGAACTTTGTTTAATAAAAAAGGGGATATGAGAAGGTACATAAATCTAACATCACTTCTGAACAATCAATAGAAGTGTATCCATAACAAATTACTGAGTAAAAGAGCCAGAAATAGTTTCTAGACAAGAGGGCTTAAATTTCAAATTAAATTATACAGGGTCAAATATACTGTCGTCAGTATGTCTGGTTTAGATGTTTGAAAACCTACGTTCGCAATAACAATAGAGAATATGTATAAAAAAGCAATGTATATGCATTAATTGTAAGAAATAAAATAATAAAAACACAATGAACGAAACTTCTTACTCAAAATTTATTGACCATCAATGAATATGTATGACATGCATCGCGTATATTAACCAACTGAATCTCTTATTCACCTTTTCCCTAATTAACACTAACTGCCATGTGTGTGTATCTTTGAGGATACACACTAATAGTGCGTGGAACAAGCGTAAAATAATGTAAAAATATTTCACTTACGGACACCACCACCAAACTTTGGGGATTGATTAAATACATATAAAAGACTATAAACTGAGCCGGACCCAAGTTTGAAAATGATATCAGGAGTAGTGACGTCATCAGTGTGGCCGCTCGGACAAATCAATAAAGTCGTATATCTCAGAAACTACTTATCCGATTGGAATAAATGACATCTCATTTTAAAGAGCAAATGATTCTCTAAAAGAAATGTTATTATGTATGTAGCCGTATAAGTAACCGTTTTTGAGTAATGATGCGATTATTAATCTTTCATGCATTTTTATTACTAAATTAAGTATTGATGTGGTAATTTTTTTGTACCAAGCGCTTTAGGCCAAAGACCATCCTCAGGGCAATCGTTAAATGAAGATTGCCCTGAGGATGGCCTTTGACCGAAAGAGCATGGCATAAATATACACTTCAGAACTTAGTTTTATTCATTATTCTATACGCAATTCACTTTGATTAGATATTATATAATCGTAGTTAATTGTTATCCAAACTTAGTAGTGGATTCTGGATAAAAACAACTTTTATATATTTGTTGGCAATATGCTGAAGAGAGCTATAATAGAAACCAAAAAATTTTATAGTTAATAAATAAATAGCATGTAGATATCAATCTAACTTTATTTCTTAATTATTATTTAAATAAACTAAAACTGACATAACACTTTGATATAATAAACAAATAAAACATAAAAACGGAATCGAATAGTTAGTCATCTGTTCTTGAGCAATGTCCTTCACAAGCACATAAAAGAGTAAATCGAAGTCCAATTTTAACACAGCGGCATCGAGTACATCGTTCCTTACACTTACAGGAAACCAGTTCTTGACTGTGCTTGCTTACATCTGGAATTGTTGTCCAAAGAGGTTTGAACGTGGAACCATCATTTGTTTTCCAACCCCAGTCACATGGATCGTTAGCTGGAGGTCGATTAGTTAGGCAGTTTCTCCAAACGTTACAGTGGAACATAGCACGTTTTAAGTGCTGTAATAGAGCATCCGCTGTTGGTGGAATATTATCTATGTTCCTATTCATCTGAGTAAAAAGTATTCTGCGTGCGTGGTTTACACGTTCCGCTGTACATGTGGATTGGTACATCAATACCACAAAACGCTCAAGTAAAGCAAACGCAACGCTGTCGCTCGTAACGGTTGTTGCAGAAACAGTAGAAAACTCTTTGAATGCTAAATCAACATCACGAAATGTCATCCATGTTTTCCAAGCACTTTTTTTGCCAATACTACAAAACGACGACACCGTATCGCACTCAGTAAATGAATGAAAAAATGGTATCAGCTCGGATATACCTGGTGGAAGCTTTGAATGTAAATCATGAATCGGTAAATACTGTAAATTTTTCTCTGATCCATACTAAATCCACAGTTCTTAGGCTTGTGCAATGCGGAGAAATGCAAATCACGTCAGAATCCACTGTTTTAATAATCAATTTGCGGTGTCCGTGCATAGCAGCATCAAATGCCTGTAAAAAAAGTCGGGCATCTGCTTCCTCGTAAGAAGATGGAGAAATTGATACTGCACCCTCTTCTCCGGTTGATGATAAAACCTTGTCCTTTAAAGTGCAAAATATTGCTTTATTAGAGTTTTCTATTGCAACAATATTTACTGTCAACATACTGAACAGTCCTTCCTTGTTGCTGTCTACAGATAAAAATTGTTTAAAATTTCGTGGTATTCTAAGTTTTACGGCTATCCGCGAACCACAACCTCTAGACTGCCGTGTTTGAGATTTTAAACTTCCTTTGTTGTACTGGTCAAACACTATGTCCACTCTATTAACAATTTCTAACCTTTGTTTTATATAAGGTATTACAACACTGTTACTATTCCTGAAATGTAATTCCTGCTCGAGGTATCAACATATGAATAAGGGAAGCTCCATCGATTATAAGGGAAGATGCAGTTGGTGGTAGCTCAGGTACAGTAGCTTCATTTAGTAGACTGCAAGTCTGTTTAATGCATGATACAATATCGGATTTACTTGAAGGGAGACGTAGTTCTCCGAACTCGGAAATAGGTGGAGGATACATACTATTTTCATGAGAAAAGAACTCCTCTACATTACCAAGTCTAGCTTGACTTGCAACGTAAAGCCGACAAAATACGTTAGCATCCTTTCTCAAATGTACCGCCTGATTTTTATCTTTAGATTTAAGAGAAATGTTTTTCTGAGCGAATAGTAGAAGGTTGTTTCGTTTAATTACGTCGTGGATCGAATTTTGTCCAAAAACTATTCGATTACTGACATAGGTGGAATATTGTTCTTGTCCTTTGATGTGAGCTTCAAAAACAGATTTTTCTGCTGCCTAATTCATGACTAGTTTACTGTTGTTAACGGTTGTAAGATTTTTCTCCTCAAATGGATTACCATGCTCCTCGTATATTTTTACTAAATCACAACATTTTTCTGAAAGCGAACCTCATACGATTTGTCATCTTCGTGGTGTTTAGGTTTATCAGAAGCAGCTTTTTGATTCAAGTTTAAGATTTCTTATAGTTTATATGATCAAGTGCAAACATCCAGGGACATATATTTTCAAGCACTGTAATAAACTCTTGTAAGTTTCCCTGTCGCACACTCCGAACAAAAACTAAAAGAAAACCTTCCAATTGTATAGTGGTCAGCCAATATTTAAATTGAGCAGACTCTTGTTGCATCCTGTTACACCACTCTGTTATACTTTCTGTTGATTGGTCCTTAGTGTTGTCGAAGTTATTTTGTAAAAGAATGTTAAGGGATGCGTAGCTCACTTCATGAGCGTAGCGACTTCTTTTTACATGAGAGACGTTGAGAATACCTTCAGCTCTTCCTGGAGTTGTAACACTGGACTCCACGAGGTTTTCTGTCCACCCAGAGTCTTTTAACCATGAACCAATCACAGACATTATAGCCATCTCAATGTGAATTGAAGTTGCTTTGAAATTGCACACACTGGATGGTATGCTGTGATAACTGGGATTTGATTCGGATTTATATTTTTTAATAAGGTTGCTATAATGTCCATGGAATGGCGGACCATAGCTGGTGAGTTAATATCCTCTTTCAGCAGAGGAAGGAGAACTGAACTAGTTTTCAACTTTTTTATTTCGATTTTTTCTTCTTTACGAGAATAGAATACAGCCCAAGGAAGTACGGCTTCTTCGACAGTACTCTGTACACATCTCACCCATTCTTCTGTTTCTTCATATATGTTAAAATATGAATTACCATGATATGTGTCGTTAACTAAAGGCAACAGGTTATTACAGTTACGTTTAGCTGTTGGTGGAACTGCTGCATACCACTGAGGTAGAGAGATTTTGGTGCTATGTACATTTTGATTAAAAATTCTCATAAAGTTCCTATTGCTATCGTCTGGGGAATATTGTATTAGTGATATACTAGTACCATGAAATTAATCGACAGATTGATTCGAGGAGGTGTTATGGTCTATGTTATCAATCGCTGCACATGTAAATACATTCTGTATAATATTTGGTGGCACCACAGCATCCTTTTCTTGATTGTAATAGTCACATACACTAGCCGCAACAGTTTCCTTTATTTGTTGGACTCTTTTATATGACACACTTAGTCCAAGATGGTACAATTTGTTAATTATCTTTTCTCCCCCTGTATGGTTGTGAAGCATCAGTCCTAAATATAAAGGTAGAGGAGTTTCTTGGTCTGTATTGTGACGTCTAAAATTAGCAGTGGGTTTTCTTTTTCTCTTTAAGCTATTAAATCTAACCAACTGCGCAATAGTCAATGCTGCAACGGGTATTTTATCTTGTTCTGCAGAAGATGCTTCCTCTGTAGTTATTGGTTTTCCAGTAGATACTCCTTCCAATACCATACGAAAAAACATGATTAACTTTTTAAACACACAGTTTACGCTAGTGAATGATTCTTTAAAAGAACCATTAAACATCGGATAATCAGCAAACATGTCTTCACGAAAAATATTAGCAGCACGTGAAAGACACATTCCATCACTTAACGAATTGTAACTGCAGGCATCCTGTATAGCATTATGTACGTCTCCTTCAAATATAAGAAATATTTTTCTACCTACTTTTTTCTCACGAAGACCCGGTACAAGTGCAATGAGTTGTTCTTTTAAACGTGTGCGATTCACAACAAAGTCTGGAAATCCCAGTTGTTGTAGTCGTTCATTAACCAGCTTCACAAGATTTACCAACCGAAAAATAGGAGCTATGCCATTGCACACGTACATATCTTGAATGTAAGTCACTAGTTCACTTACAACTGAGCCATATGCCGTTTTTGAAGGATCATTGTGTACATTAGATTGAGACCTTTTCAAACTTCGCACTTTATTTAGAAATTTTCTGTAACATGACTTGTGGTATTTTTCCTCTAAAGCAACGAAATCTGTAGAATACAACTTTGAAAGGAGTTGTTGGTCTTTAATTTGTTGTGCATATGCAAATATATTTGGTCCAATTCCAAGGGTTGATGCAGATACAAGTTTTTCCATATTATCTCCAACTTCACAAAATATACAGATGGACCTCATATCAACTTGAGTGCGACTTGATCGTGTAAATGAGGTGCTAGCTTCAGGTATCTCATTGTCAGAATTTGACTGGGATAGATCCTCTTCTAATTTAAAATCAAGACGGGGTTTTTTCCTCAGTCGATCAATCTTAAGAGTGCTATATCTATTTCTACACGTCTTGTGATATTTAGCACTGTTTTCAACAAGTGTCTGATGAAGGTTTTCTAACTTTAAGTGTGATGGAAGAGGTTCATATTCAGCACACTCAATTAAATTGTCACTTAAAGAACTATATCCATTTTCTGTTGGTACAATTAGGGGGTGCTTGTTTTCAGTTTGACAAAGAATACACTTCTCCCATGATACAATTGGTGTGCTGAGACTGGCGTCCATCAATACTAAATTTCGCATTTGTTTAGCCATATCGCCATATCTGAAACAACATACCCGAGTTATTACCAGGTATAAAAACGGTTTATTTTGTACCTAGAAACAGAAATATGAAATTTGGTATACTAGTGATCAAAGGTATTTTACAACATTATTTTACCAAGAACGACACATAAATGCTTCTAGTTCAATAGGCGTGACGTCGATCACCAAACGTTCTAAAATAACTTTGATCAATAGTTTGTATAGTAGTGAATATTATTTCAACCAATAAATTTTTATAAAAATAATCACATTGCGTTCAGACCATTGAACCATAAATCTGAAAAAAGAGGATCCCATTACTGAAAAACGGTTACATATAGGGCTAAATACATAATAACATTTCATTTATTCAAATCGGATAAGTAGTTTCTGAGATATACGACTTTATTGATTTGTCCGAGCGGCCATATTGATGACGTCACTACTCGTTACATATTCATTTTCAAACTTGGGTCCCGGCTCATTTATAGTCTTTTATATGTATTTAATCAATCCCCAAAGTTTTGTGCTGGTGTCCGGAAGTGAAATATTTTTACGCCAGTTCCACGCACTATAAGTAGGGTCCAAATCGCTACGTGTATATTTTAGTATACACAGGCAGAACATCGTATTTTGCTGCGTGTATCTGAAAACAGCGCGTTCTACGTAAGTTTTCTTACGGCGTGGCGCAGGGCTATGTAAAAATGGTTTTAGCGCGAACTTTCAATTAAAACTTGACATTATATAGTGAAAACCATACTTTTAAGTCAGAAATAGAATACTTTACTACCTCAATTAATAGAAACTACAATTTATTATTGTATATATGTTTATTATTGTTACTAAACCTTAACAAAAACCGGCAAGCAACGTTAAAACCGTAACTAAAAACACAATAAATTTTTTTAAATATAATGAACTTCACAGAAAAATTTAGTTCTTTTTCTGCAAAATAGTATGTCTTTCAAAAAATCTTTCTTTTTGTTGTGTTATGCTCAACCAACCTTTCATATCTTTAATTTTCTTGTGCATATAGTGTGCATTTACTACGCTTGCACCAGTAATCAGTTCGACTGCAACTTTTTTTAACCATTTGATGCTACGCCTAACTAAAGTTGAATATGACGATAGCTGATCTGATACATCAATAAAACTTTTGGCATTATTATAATCTACTATTGCTTCTGGTTTCTTTTTACCTTCAAATTTTCCTGGAATATCAATGATGGTACCTTTATGTTTAGTAGTTAGCATTAAAACATCACGTTTGTCCTTCGATTTGAAAATTACTATCCCATTTTTCACTCTACCTATGATTTCTCCTTTCGCTAGTTTGGCATTTAACACATCTTTTGGTATTTCCTTCCTATTTCTTCGTAACGTTCCTACCAAATGAGTTTTTCGCAGTTGCAGTTTTTCGGTCAATTCAATGCTCGTATACCAGTTATCGGTAAATAGTGTTACCCCTTTATCAAGCGATTCTTCTAATAATTCAAAAAGAGCTTTCGTTGCTACTGACATGCCGTCTGTTTTGTATGCACCACAATAAATTTTAGTGTGAAGCGTACAACCTCCAGAAAGACGCAGTTTAAAAAGCTTTATTCCGAATTTGTGTCGTTTTCCCTTGACATATTGCCGGAGAACTTAATCGACCACGAAATGGCACCATCGTCTCGTCGATATATATATTTTCTTCTGGTAGTATCACCCGTTTGAATTTTTCATTTAGTAAATCTACTACAGGTTGAATTTTGTACAGCCTGTCACCTCGTTATCAGAAAAGTGCCATAGCCCAATCAAAATTTCAAATCTATTGCGTGACATGTAGGTAGCTGCTTTGGACCAATATAGATCAGAGTTGCGCCAATAATCAGCCAATCTTGGTTTTTTGTCCGAGCCCATCCAGATAAGCGTTCCCAAGAAACAGTACATTTCATTTGTGTCTGTATCTACCCATTTATTGAGACGTGATGAGGGGCCTAGAGATTCCTCACAAATTCCTTTTACAATGGTTTGATATGCATATTTATTTTTTTGCTCAACTAATAAGTTTATCAGTTCTTCATCTATGAAAAGTCGAAAAAAAGCAAACTCATCTTCATTTTTTAAATCCAATACTTTTTGTGTAACGCCTACGTCGTCTTCAAATTGAAAATTTTTAAAACTACCAACAATGATTCCCCAATCTTCGGTACAGGTATCCTCCTTTTCTTCCGAATTATCGCTATCAGATTCGGATGGAAAAAGAGTACTTTCTAAAATGAAAGAAAACGTGCATAAATACTAATGAATTCACAACAAGAAAAAATAAGTAATACCTTGTGCAGTTTTGCGAAGCTTCTTGACAGGTGGGCTATTAGTAACACTTTCACTACTAGAGCTTTCCGTTACGTAGTTAGGATCTTTGTCCGAGTCATTTGCAAATGGACTGTCCATACTCATATCATTATCTTCCCACAATGATTGCAACTTAGCTTGTTCTTGCTCATAAGTCCCCATTTTGCACTTAAGATGCACTAACAACCCTTGCGACAACCGTATTCCTTCACATCACATTCAATACTGGCGATATAATTCCGAAGTTTACAGGAACGAACAAGTTTTGCCGTGTATACTCAGATATACACGTGGCTCCAACTTTTTTTTCACTTCTACGCAACGTGTATCTTTTTTTTACACGGGTCAAACACTCACGGAGGGGGTAAAATTTTAAAAAAACCTCTAAAATATACCTAGAAAAATGAATTAAAGTACAATCATGTAAAAAAGAATAGCGTGGCGTGTGGGGACATTTTATGATATTTTCCATGGCAGTTAAAGTGTTGAGCAAATTCATGTACTTTTCATAATTCCGTTCGTAAACTAAACATATTTAACCCTTGTTATTTCTACACTCATTACCTTATGTACGATTAAATAAATGGGCAATAGCTTTATAATTACTGTTTCAAATTTATTGACTATAACATTCGACCATCATGCCTCCGGCAGCACAACTCCGTTTTCTCCACAATCCATTAAGTCCGCCTCCCAAGATATACGGAAGATCGCTGGAAAATGTCTGAACAGATAAGGCCCGTGTGGCGACAACCACGTATCAAAACTTTTCGTACCTGGGCAATCATGTCCGTGTGGCTACAACCACATCTATAACTGGATAGTAATATCCGTGTATACATCTCAAAAGTTACATATCTGGACAGCTATGTCCGTGTGGCGACAACCACATCTCAAAAATTACATAAATGGACAGCCATGTCCGTGAGGCGACAATCACATCTCAAAAATTACATAACTGGACAGCCATGTCCGTGTGGCGATAACCACATCTCAAAGCTATACTACACTGGATAGAACTGTGTGATCACGTTGGTGCCCACTATTATTTACACCTGGACCAAAGATCAGGGCCGTAACTTCTCAACTGCTATTACGGTTCGTGCTTTGTGATGTCCCTCATGTAAATCTTCTACCAAGTATCTATCATTAACATGGCAGATACCACCTTGAACGGGCATCTATACTTGGGTAAAAGCTTTTTACTCCAGCATTTGTCGAGCTAGTGATTAGTATTAGCACTAGATCACCCTTACTATACTTATCAGCCTCTCTGCGATGTTTGTCATAATACTTCTTCTGGCGAGCTTGATCTGCTGTGATATACCTCTTTATTTTGTGCCTCACCTCTTACAAGTAAAAGCGTTCCATTCCCGTGTCAACTTCTGCCAACAAGGGTGCTTGTGCCGTAGATATTTGTTGATACTCCATCAAAGCTTCGGACGGTGCCTGGTTGATACCTTATTAAAAGCAGTATTTATCGCATTTTGCACTTCTTTCACATGCGTGTCTCACTATATATCTTCGGCATCAGCAACAAGGGTAGCTAACGCATTAATAATCGTTAGGTTATACCTGTCCGTTTGCGCGTGGGGTAGAAAGAGCATTAAGCACATGTTTGATCTTGTATGTTTCACAAAAGAGTTTATACGAATGTGCAATAAAAGCACTTCCTCGGTCGCTTATTATACGCGTCGGTACTTCGAACAAACACATGACGTGTTGCAGCACTAGCACTACCGGTTGAGTCTTTTGCCACTTCACTGCGTCGATGATCACAAACTGCGTAAAGGCGTCCACTATGACGAACAAAAATCTATTCCCTCGGGCACTGGTTTCGAAGGGTCCCACGTGGTCTACATCCACTTTTTCAACGGGATACAGCTTCCCTTGCTTCTCGCCAGAACTCTTATTGTAATATGATCAATTCAAATACGCTCGAACATACTTCGTTACAAAGCGTCGCATTTTTGCAAACCAATAAAACCACCTCTGCATCCTCTTTGCCGTGCTTTCAATACCAGCATGACCTGTCTGATCATGACACAGTCGGCACACTTGCCATCTTACATTTCTAGGAACCACCCAGACACTTTTACTATTTTCTAACCTTCTATAAACTCGCTCATCCTTCAACTTGTGTTCATCAAAATAGCTTTTTGTCTCTCTCATTTTCTCTTCACTGCTCAAAATCATGCGAATTCGTTCTGAAGCTAAGCTGTCAATATCCAATCGCCTTCAGTCAAGGCGGCTTGGTTAAACTCCGGTAAATCTTTGCTCCAACGTGGTCGACTTATTATAGTATGCTACTACGCGTAAAGTTTCATCGTGTTTTTGTAATAAAATTGCACCAAATCCCAGTGAACTGGCATCTGTGCGTAATTCAGTGTCCAATTCGGGATTAAAAACCAACAACACTGGTCTCGTTGTCAACATCGTTTTAACAGATTCAAGGGCACCCTGTTGCTGCGGTATCCAGATCCACAGTGCACTTTTACGCAATAAACGGGTTAGCGGCATTCTGGCATATTCTTTTAAATGACGACGATAATACCCCGATACCTCCTTCACTGCCTGAGGTTCTTTCATCTCTAAAGCGGTTTCCACTTTTCGAGCACCTGGTTTTATTCCTTAGACTGCGGTTTCCCTACCTAAATAGTCCATATTTTGCGGAAAGCAACGACATTTTCTAACATCAATGTTAGATGGTTCTTACACAAGGTTTCTAGCACCTGGCGCAATCAGTCCAGTCCTTCCCTAGGATTTGGGCACGGTATGATCACATCATCAATACACGGAAAAGCCATAGAATTTTTCAATCCTGAAAACCGCTGGCGCATTTGAAAGGTCAAGTGGTATTTTTAGAAACTCCAGATGATCTTCCGGTGTGACAAAGCGGTTTTAGGTACTGAATCTTCTAGATCAAGGACTTGGTAGAACTCCGAAGCCAAATCCTGGGTTATAAAATATTGGTAACCTCCTCACTTGTCTAATTGTTCCTCAATCAGCGGTAGCGGGTACTTGTCCCTTACCGTTACTGCATTTAAGCGTCTATATTCACCACGCTGTAACAAACCTTTTTTAGTAGTGTTAAAATTTGCAATAATTTAAGCAACTTCGTTCATTTTTCTGTCACGTGAATTACATACCTTAGTGGCTGAAAAGTATGCGTTTAGATATTTTAAAGTGGGGTAGTACGCGCATTTCGTTTTGCACATTGAGTTCTGCGCAGACATGATTTTGAGGTCGGTTGTTACGATAATGAAAGCAAAAGACATCCATTTTTGCTCTTGAGCATTTTTATCAAAAGTGTCGTATTTTTTACGGTAAGAGCTAATTAAACCTATTTTTCTTCGTCTATTATATTTATTCTTTTTAGGTACTTTTGTTTCACTTTTATTTTTACTTCTATAACGTTAAATTTTCCTTTTATGTAATTTCATTGTACGTTTCAATTTAACGAGGATGACGCAATAGAAGTTTGTTGCTATGCTGAAAATTATAAATAAATGGTACATTAACCCATTTAAATCAATCAAGTTTGGCTGTTTGTAAAAGAATTTCCTTATTTGGGATCAACGAATATCAAAACTCTGTTATATTTCCATTTCAAGATTAATTGCACAACCAAATTTGAAAGCGTGCATAGTCAGCATTTTCTTATCACTAACAGTATACCAATGACAACCAAAATTTAAAAGTACTACAAGTATTTCTAATCATTAGTTTACAAGGTATTTGTAAGTTAATCCAGATTTACTAACATTAGTATTAAGATTTTCTACTTAATAACTTGACTTAAAGATATATAATAAACCTTGTTATTGTTTTCAATTTTACATTTATTACATTTACGGTTTACTTGTTTTCCATAAAATAAGTTGGCGTCCGAGGTATTTTAACATTTATTTACAGGTTGAAGTCACATTTTTTTGTACAGCGAATATTTCTAACCACAAACGCACGCACACACGCACGCGCGCACGAACACACGCACACACAGCACGCACGCACGCACGCACGCACACACGCACACACGCACACGCGTACACACGCACACACGCACATACGCACACGCACACACGCACACACGCACACACAGCACACGACACGCACACACGCACACGCACACACGCACACACACACACGCACACACCACACACACGACACACACAGCACACACGCACACGCACACACGCACACCACACTCACACACACACCACACCCGCACACACGCACACCACACACTACACTCACACTACACACTCACACACTCACACACACTCACACACTCACACAACACACACACACTCACACACTCACACACACACACTCACACACACACACACTGACTGAGCTGAAGGCACAAAATCTTGTATTTATTATTAGGAGTATAAGTAATATTAAGAGTGAAATTATTAACAACAACCACCTACACCCGATCATTAATTTTTTATTACAACACATTCTGCTTCACCAAATGAACCGAACTTGCACAGGGCGACTTAGATGGTCGAACTATACCGTTAGCTAATAGCTCAACGATTACACCTCGTAAAATCTTTCTGTTTCAGCGGCATTCCTTATGGTCTATACGCGATGGATTCTTCGGTAACACATAGTTAATTTGGTCGCAGTTGTCTTGCCTAACACCTCCGTCGAATAGGAAATGCAGTCTCGGTATGTACTCAACTATACGTTACACTGTTGTTTTAGACCCGAGTCTACATTGCCAAACACAGGGTGCGTCCTACCGCAATACATTCGTGATTTCCGGTCTTGGCGAGAACTGCAATTCAGCTAGCTGACGTACCATAACTTTATTCCCACCTTTCATAAGTATTACATTGGGCGAGTTTAAGAAATCACCACTCACCATACAGTCTTGTACCAATTTGACATCTCTCACCACAATTAAAGTGACCATAGTAGTGGTTTCACCTAGTTGAACTAAAGTTCTAACGCTTCCAACAGCGGAGACTAAATTTACGTCAAAGTTGCGTAGTATTTTATTTGAATCAGGTTGTACTGCAAACCCATTTCTTTCAAAATGGATTCCTTAGTTAAACTTGATCAAACAGTTCACTTTTCTATGATTAATAAGCGGGTACTTTAGATAAGGATTTCTCAAACCGACGTGCTGTATGTTGGCTTCGTTGACATCATAGTTAAAATATGTCTTCGGCTTTTAGTACTCTTATAAGGGCATTTCTTCTGAATATGGTTCAATAGTTTGCAATTAAAACATTCTACACGAGGCTTGGGACACTCACTCGCGTAGTGGGGTCCTTTACAGTTAAAACAACTGATGTTCCGCTTAAATATCTCACTCCCAGCAGGACGATTGTATAATACGCTTGTAGGATGTTTCTTAAATCGTACCAAGGTTTGACCACAAGCCCTCCTATCTGGGACACACCCCAATGTACTCAAGAAAGCATATAATTCGTTGGTCCCTTGGAAATTGGATGATCTAATTGACCAAGCAATATTCTCATTCGGTATTCCACCAATTACAGCGTCGACAAGATACGGTTCAGGTATGTGCACATTGAGCAACTTCAATTTAGCTATGAAAATGTAAGTGTTATCGAAACGTTTAGATTATATAATTTAAAATACCATTAAAAAAAAAAAAAAAGATAAGTATTTTATCAAAACAGTACTCACACAAATATTGTCCAGGAGCAGCCTGATAATTCACCGCATCGAGCAACAACTTAGAGAATGGATGTGGTTTACGAAATTACTTAGTCCAATTTTCTCTGAGATACTGCCATTTCACATTTAAATATTGTTGGCAATAATACCAGCATCTGGCCATTCCACGCAGTCGATTCGCAAAAAATGTTAAGTTTAATTAAAATGGTACTTAGGTAATCCCACTTCTGATTTGTAAGAAATAAAATAATAAAAACACAATGAACGACACTTCTTACTCAAAATTTGTTAACTATCAATGAATATGTATTACATGCATCGCGTATATTAACTAACTGAATCCCTTATTCATCTTTTCCTTAATTAAGCGAAGTCGTATACGTGACTTTTCACAATTCCGTTCGTGAACTAAACATATTTAACATACATATCTTAAATATAATATCATATTACTAGCAGGCGTGCTATTCAGCTAACAACAGTGCCCTTGTTACTTCTACACTCATTACCTTATGTACGATTAAATAAATGGGGCAATTGCTCTATAATTACTAGTTCAAATTTATTGATTATAACATAATATTCTATTTTAAGTCAAATTTATACATGCATTTGTTGTAAATAGAAAAAAATATTGTGCAAGGAAAAAAGAGGAACATTAATGTAAAAAATATGATGTAATGAGAGTGTTGAGAAAATAGTCAACATTTACAACTATGTTAGTAATAATTTCAAGAGACGAGAGTTTTGATTTATTATTTCATTTCAATAAAACATTAACTTGCCTAGTTTAATGAAGTGTTTAAAAAATATATCAGAGCATGAGAAACAACACACTCACAGTGAATTGCCGTTTTAACTAACTTCAATTTCATTATATTTATAAACAAGAAAAGCCATTAAGCTTCACAATCATGTGAATCCTAATAGCGGTATCATACAAATCCATCTAATAAAACCACGCAAACTCTTTTTATAAGACCCTCGGGGATAGGATTTGATACAAATAGATGAAGATAAGAATATACGACATATTAAAAACGTCAATAGTATCTGAGCTAAATTAATTTTAACGAATGTTAATGCGGTTCTATCTACCTTCTGATTGTATGTAAAATGATACAGACGACTCCTAATTTCTAAAAGTTAATCAATTGATTTAGTGCAAATTATTATGAAGATTAACGAATCCTTTATTAGGAAACATAAATTTTAATTAATTGAAATTTACTGAGATCATAATGTTTTATTTTTTTGCTACAGAAAAATATAAAGCAGAAATTTATTTTAGAAGTCAGTCACGTAACAAAATAATAATACGTCCAATAAACAATAATCAATACGTTTTTTTTTATATAAGATTGCACCTAAATTGTGTAAGTGGCGATTAACAGGTCCATGCAAATTTGGGAATATAGTAAATAATAGGTTTACAAATTTTTTAAGATGTCTTTACACGTCAACATTACAGACGGCACTGTGACGCCAAGTGACGCCATGTTTACATTCCGTACACTACACGAAGTACAGTAGAAGGTATTGCGATCATGAAAAAATTCAACCTCGAGATTTTGACAGATCTACACGTTTCGAGGGCCCACATTTTGACCGTTTTTGGCATGTTGTGTGTGTCTGAGGCTGTCTGTGTTAACACGATAGTGATCAGATCGTTTGAGCTGGAGTTACGAAATTTGGCACACGTCTATTACGGCAACTAGTAGATCCCTATCAACTTTTGGGACTTATAGGACTACCGGAAGTACCTGTTAACCTACACAGTTTTCAAATGTTGTTAAGTAAAGACACAGAAAAACTATTAGGTATGAAATGTCAAGCTGATTAGGGCACGAGAAAGGGTATGTATATAAAAAAAACCATTCTTATATAAAATGAGACTTTTAACTAAGATTTTCGCACCATCAATAAAAATCGTTAAAAACGCATATGTACGTAGTTCCAGCTTGATTATCGAAATAAAAATGAACAAAAATTGTACCAATCTGATAATATGCTAACAATACAAATTACACATGAAAGTGTCTAACAGCCATATGGCTAAGTTATTAGACTGGTAATAGGTGGAAGGCATGTATACCCCATGCCGCCCGGTGCAATACCACCACCTCTACCATGGGCTCCTTAATATTGGTGCTCCAGTTTTCTGAGTTCGGTAAGGGCTGCCGGTCACTTTCTCCTTTATTCCTTATGTACTCGCCAACACGCACTACCCAATCGTGGCGTTTTAACGGCCAAACCCTTAAAAATACGAGTTCTAAAATATACGCTATACCCCCAGGTGAGTAGGGTGAGGTGCCCACACCCTCACATCGATTCGTGGATCCGTCCCAAGGATTCGTCACTGCCAAAATCAAGACTAAGAAGAGCAACAGGAATAAAATTCTGTCCCATTCGGACACCCGGGAGGGCAGGATTCAAGCGACCTTGGTCATCGAAAGTACCAACAATCGGATTCATTATGCAACATACGTGGTATCAGGTCGAATCTTAATTCTGTTCACCAACACCTTAAATAAGTGCAACCGGACATTCTGTTTCAATCAAAAACACAAGTCTCCCCTGCAAGCACTGATTCGCCTGACCTGCAATTTCCCAGATACAACTCCACTCTAATTTTCGCCTTAAAGACGGAGTATGTGCGTATACCAAGGACAACGTAGGTTGTAAGAGGATGTCCACTTTGGAAAACAACAAATTTGACGCGATTTGGTTCAAACATTCTGGGCCTCAGTTTGTGAAATTCTACTGTTGTTTGTATAGGTCTCCCAATCATAACAACTTCCAAGATCTGTTTGATTACCTTAGTCTGAAAATAGATTACCTCTTATCACAGTTTCCATCTTGCGTTATTTCAATTTTGGGAGATTTTAATGCCTACAACTCCAATTGGCTTCAATTTTCATCATCCACTAATCCCACAAGTCATAGTGCAGAAGCGTTTGCTGTATCCTGTGATCTCACACCAATCATTTCCGAACCCACCATAGTCCCTGACAACCCTAAGCATACTCCACATTTACTGGACCTATTCCTTACAACTAACCCACTCGTCTATAAAACAAGAGGGTTTCACCACTTCGTCAATCAGACCACTGCCTATTCGAAATAACTTCCTCTGTACCCAATCCTACTGTTACTTGAAAAACAGATAGAACTATGTGATCTTTTGAATAATTGAAGTTATCTTGATGGGTCTGGAGTTATACATTCCCAAAAAAGATAATCGTGTAGGTCATGTCCGTTCCCAACCCTGGTTTAATAGGGTTTGCACTGATGCATTATCCCAAAAAACATAAACTCTATACCAAAAGCAAATCAAATAGATCTATGGAAAATCACGCCGACTATATTGCCTCAACGAATAGTTGCAAAAGCGTCATCACCAAGACCAAAAAGATGTTTGAAGAACGTAAATGCAATGAGTTAGTCTCACGTCCTTTGGGTGGTCGTAAATTTTGGTCATTAGCTAAAGCCATTAGTAAAAAATTTAGTACCTTCCTTTCTTCCTTTCCTCACATGACGTCTCGTGTCGGAGCTGCAATAGCTGATCCTGCTAAAAAAGCCAACGTCTTTGTCAATTACTTTGCATCAAATTCATGTCTCAATGATTCTAGTAAAACTGCCGTCGCCCAAATCTACCCCATACGTTATTAAACCAATCCACTTTCTTTATAAGCTCCTAGAGTCAATTATCCATGTCATCTGGAGAGTTTCCCTAATCGTGGAAGTGGGCAAGTATCCAACCTATTCCTAAAAAGGGCGACAAAACCGATCCCTCAAAGTATCGACCAATAGCTATCTGTTCCATTCTGTCGAAAATCATAGAGAAAGCTATCAACCACCAACTACTTTCATTCCTCGAGTCCAATAAACTCCTAAACGACCACCAGTATGGGTTCAGACAGAGTCGTTCAACGGGTGATCTTCTTTCGTGTAACCAAACTTTGGAATAAGATATTAGAGAGGTCCAGTGAAACAGCCGTAGCAGCTTTAGATATTTCAAAGGCTTTTCCCAGGTTTGGCACAAGTGCGTACTTGCCAAGCTCACTTCGTTCGGCTTATCCGATACGCTCATCAATTCGATCTCCAGCTTTCTTGCCTAAAGACGTATACGCCTTGCCGTCTATGGCTTCCTTTCGAAAGAAACTTCTATTAACGCGGGCGTACCCCAAGGATCAGTGATAGTTCCCACACTTTTCCTGCTATACATAAATGACTTCATTTCCTTAAAAACATACCCGATCCATTGCTTTGCAGGCGACAGCACTCTACAATGTAGTTCATCTCAGTTTTCCCACAACAATAAAGCTAGTCAAGACGTTAAAGTAAAAAATGACAGTCTCAATCAACAGTGACTTCGAATGTGTCCTTGAATGGGAAAGGAATAATCTACTCACGTTCAACGCCGACAAAACCCAGTGTTGTCTTGTGTCGGCCAAGAGAGACCGATCATTTCCTACTGTAAATATGACTGGCTGTCTGCCAGCAATACCGCTGCCCGTAAACTGGGTTTTCTATACAGATCTAAACAGTACTTCACATCGCAACAACTCCTTTTACTGTATAAGGCTCAAATTCGACCTCATCTGCAATACAATTCCCACGTCTGGGTCAGTGCTCACCAATACGCCCTTGATATGATAAACCGCATCCAAAAAAGAGCTATAAGGATTATAAATGACCGTCTCTTACTTCTGACTGACAGTCTCTTGAGCACAGAAGGATATTTTCGGTTCTTTCATTGTTCTATCGCTATTACCATGACAAGTGTACCTCCGAAATACACGCCTTAATACCTTCTCAGGGAATCTTCGCTAGGAATACTCGGTTTGCCCATTCACACCTTAATTACGCAGTCAAAATTCCATTGTGTCACACTAAACAAGCGAAATCTACATTTTTCCACGTTCCAAATTGTGGAATACACTACACAGTTCCTCTTTTACTCCAAACTTTGACTTAAGACATTTTAAGTTAACCATTCATAAACATTTCTCGGCAGTCTAACGATATCCCTAAACCAACCCAGTGTTCCTGAGTGCTTAAGCACACACGTTAGGCAAATCTTAGCCTGTTTGGGAATACGATAAGTAAAAAAAATGTAAGGAAGGAGAGTTCTAATCTCCGACAAGGAAATTTATTTTTATTTGGTTAAAATCGTTAAACAAGTCCGCATTAGTCAGAATGTGATGCTAGGTAGCACTAGGTATATTAAAATGTGAGGAATACGTAGGAAATATTAGTTTTGATCAAAAAGCAACATGTCTTATGTAAATTCTGAATTAAAGTCGAGTGTTCACTATGAAAACGTAACAAGTCCTCAAAACTAAGTTTTCAAAGTGACACATGGCCATTTGTCTTTTGTTTGTCTTTGTTTATGACATTGCATCACTTTGAAAACAATAACTTTGTGGGTTTCTGATTGTTGTAACTATGAGTGCAGTGCAACTGTGACTGTGAAGTGCAATAATGGATTTTGTTAAGATTGCAGGAAGCAGTGTTGGAAGTAGAAAGAAGTTAAAAGTTAAGGAATGGCAGAAATTAGTTGACACGCTAAAAAGGTACGTTGATTAGATTTTTTAGGTTAAATTTTCAATAAATCTAAGGCGAAAATTATTGCAGATATGCTGCCGTTGATACCGAACTTGAAAACTGGAATATACCCTGCATTCACGAAGTAGTGAATAAACTTAAACCCAAGGACGTAGACATGTAAACTTTAGAGTAACGTTTATAAAGATAATAATAGAAACAGAATGCCCGTCTATTAAATCTCTTACACGCACACAATCCAAGGGAAAGGAACTATGTGAAGTCTCATAAGCCTCACAATTTCCAAATAGATAGGCGAGGTGGAGATAGACCGTCATTCAAACAACAGGGCAAACTGGAAACTGTCAGAAACTTTATTGGGAAGTTTAAAGCCAGGAAACTGACTATAACAGAGCAAAATCGAAGAGGATGCACCTTTCGTCGACGTTAAATACTTCTAAGATGTTCAAGATGTACAATACTAGTGTGGTAGAAGAACTAAAAGTCAAATATACTTTCATAGTTTTATCCAGAGATTTTAATCTACATTTGGTTCTCCTGCAACAGATGTGTGCAGCTACTGTGAAAGACTAAAATATAAAATTGAGAAGACCAACAAAGAAGACGATAAGGCAAGTTTATTGCGCGTATTGAATGTACATAAATTCAAGGAAAACCAGTTTAGCTTGATTATGAAGGAAGATGAGAAAAAAACTATGAAACTTTGTTTCGATTTACAATAAGTCCAAAGTCTTCCGAAATTGCCAAACCAGTAAACTTATTATTCTCATCAGATTAATTTATAAGCATTCTGAATAGTGGATATTGACCCAAAGAATTCGACGTTTTATTTGTGGACTGTGCTACTGAGTTACTTACGAGAGTTTTTATGGTATCCGTAAACTACATCTTTTGCAGACGAATGCGGAGGCCAAAATAAAAATACGCATATATTACATCTTTTAATGTATCGGTTACAAAACGAATCGCCAAAAAATATTGAGCAAGTAGAAATAACTTTGCCCGTCCGAGGTTACTCGTACCTGCCTGACGACGGGGTATTTGGTCGGGTAGAGAAGGAAAAAATAATTTTACCAGAAGATTGCCATAACACCTACATACAGTTTGGAGAAGTTAAACTGCCAGGGAAAGTGCCACGTGTTTAACCTACCACGTCACATACAATTGGAGAAATTAGTTAACTCGGATAGTAACTCAGTCAAACGGTCCTGAGACCGCAGATCACTCGAATAGCGTGGGTATTTTGAAGCGTTGATAAAGAGTAAATAGATGGCTAGGTTAGTTAGAAGACGAGAACAAAATTTTAGACAGAAAGATAGGGAGAACGGACAAGAAACAGGCGCCACAAGCTTTAAATAAAGAAAAGATAAAATGTTATTTCTTGAGAGAAAGCCCCTGTGAAACTTGAACCAGGGAAGCAACCGAAACAGCAAATTAACGACAATTCCCTCAACAAGCGTAAATTTATTGATAAGTTTCCCCACAATGAATACTATACATAATTTTTAATATATATAATGATAATAACCAATAAGATAATTAATATGCTTTATTTTTACACGTACTACATATAACTAGTTTTCTCCGCACTAAACAAATGGTGCATGCATATCAAAGATGCAATTTTTCCCCAAAACAGCGCTAAATAGAGATTTATCCTAATATCACCATAAAAAAAATAGTGAAGCTGCGTAATTGAACACAGCTATCAATATTACTGACGAGGGCAAGTGGATATTTTACTTGCGATAACCTTACCTTTAATTAATTTAGATATGTCAATAAAAGAACGTAAGACCCCTCTCCAATACGCTGAAAGATCTTTCATAAATTTAACCCTGAGCAGAAACATTTATATATATATATATATATATATATATATATATATATATATATATATATATATATACCCGCAATAGTTGACTTAGAAAGGTAACAATTCAACTTGCCTTTCGTTTTACAATAATACAACACAACCCCCTTTTAGTAATCACAGCTTCAATTGTCTATTTAATCCGAGAAGATTGTTCAGTTCACTATATTAATCCTAGCATGCATATACGAGTACCTACTCAAGTAAAATTAGATACCAATGATCTGAACACTCATCCCTAAGAAAAGAATATTTGTACCTAGAAGCTAACAAACATAGTAGAAATAATACGACATAGACAACCGGTGTACACACAATTTATACTTTCTGCTTAAATTGAGTGCATAAAATAGTAGTGAATGGTTTGATCAAATTATAACCGTCTGATATTAGTGAAATCTTTACAAAATTAAATGGATTGGGATATCAATATGACACCGACGTTGTAACAAAGGTAAACAATTTATTAAAATTCTTTGTAATATGGTTAATTTAAAGGCACTTTTGTGTAGATACTGTAGTTATCCCTGTTGAAGGCAGCGTATAACAGATGATAGGTTCGAGAATAAACTCAGCAATGCAATGTTTATTAGTACAGGCGATAAAGGAGAAATCTGACCTGTATTGAACGAGTACTTCAGCTTTAGTTAGTACAGTTGAAATTCCATCCTCATAATCTCCAGTGATAATGTAACATCAACGATAACGGGATATAAGTAATTGCAGCTCAGCTACCAGTCATTTACGACCAGTTCCAGTTAAGGGAACATCGTAGCAAAACCAAAAGCGAGACGAAAAAGTACATGATGTATAATCTCAACGAGTACGTAAAGAAAACGGAAAGAACGAAAGACGAGAAAGAGCTAAAAATAAGGTAAAATATATAATAGTAATTTATTCCTATAACGTTGTTTTACCTCCGTAGATCGAAGACGAGCTTTATGTGATCTTTTAAGAAAACAGCATTTAATTATGGTATAGTAATCCTGAAAGAAAGATTCTAATTACAACGAAGTTGAACGAAGCAGAGCAAACTTACCCCTTTTGTGCAAGTAACATTTTTTACATCCGCATCAATAGCGATTATGTTACTTTACAACGTAAAGAAATATTTTCTATGAAAAATTCTCATATACAACTGGTGATTACATCCAATAAACAGCAGCAAGAGAAATTTTTCTAAAATGTAGTCACATCACAAAATGGCCGTTTTAGGAAGAAGCGCGCCTTCAGAAAAGGCATTCAACACAATTTTATTATCAAATTTTGGTTCTAATAAAAATGTGTATCCAATAAAAATTTTAGTAATATGTAATTATTTAATGGTATCACCATCTAGTGGAGATTTAACAAAGTAAAAGATACCTGTAAAATGTATAAATTTGAAGTTAATCACAACCCACACACATCGCACAGATGGCGCTGAACTTTTACAAAATACGAAAAGGGAAATACGAAAAAGACATCATTTCATCAATTACGAGTTGTAACGTAAATGGTCAAGGCAGTACATACAGAAAGTTTAGATCATTATGGTCGAGAAGTGAACTTCCCGAGAGCTGAGAGATTTGATATTGCAGGAGTGGAATAACATGGATCAGAATGTAATCCTTAATTTGATACAGAGTATGCCTCGTCGAATGCAAAAGGGGGTAAACACGTTATTAATTATCATCCATTTTTCAATAATGTTAAGTTTTATCCATTCATTTCGTTCCCAATAACAATAGTTGACCTTCGTCTAAAATATAGTTACTCTTTTTTTAGAATAAATCATAAAAAAAACTGTCTGATTCCATATTTAAAAGCTACGAAAATGCAGTAGGTAAATTTACAATATGCAGACATAAGCTGATGCATTTTATTTTTAAAATTGTTTGTAATTTCTTGAGTTATTTAGCGAATTACATTTTTTGCTCGGCAGTGTATTTGAAAGTACATCTTAAGACCCTACTAATTCTTCTCAACTATTTGGCTTGGTAGCATAGACTTTCGATTTCAAACATCCCCACAAGAACATGCCGACCACTTGATTGGGCTTCTGCGACCTATACACCTGATTGGAAAACCTTCGAACAAATAACCGCGCACCGGTCGAAAGTAGTGACGAGGAGCGCCATACTGTTAAAACCATACCTTTATAAAACTCTTCTTGATTTTCCTTGTTGAATTGTTGGTATAATTTCATTTCGCAATAATTGTAAGTACTGCGTGGCTGTCTCCCAAATCCATAATGGGTTAATATTACTCCAATACCACAAATTTTGTTCCGTTCAATAAAATGGTGCTTTCATCACTGAAGCACGAGAAAATCAAGAAGAAAGGCCTGGCAATTCTGATTTCGCTAATTCTTTTGTGCGAATTCATTTCATGGATCAGGATCATCTTCATTTAGTTCATGAACTAATTTCAATTTCTAAAAGTGAGCCTGCTTAAGAACTTTGTTCTGTTTTTTACAGACTTATTGCTTTTCAGCGATAAATGAAATTTCAGTCAAATTGTCAATAATCTTATTCTATGAGTTTGGGGACCTACCTTAGCCGCGCTCATTTTGAACTGATCAAGTTCTCAAAAGCTTTGTTACCAATTTCCTTATGAATCATCGCCAAACACAATTATCTGGGTTTGCCTCATTGAAAACACGTTACGTTGCAGGGTAATTTCTATTATTTGTAAAGAATAATGAGATTAATATTTTTTCTTCCAGATTTTGTGGCATTTTATAATTTCCAAGCTTTTTTAAACACTAAAAAACAAAGTAAGTCTTCGATAGTCAACAATTTGTTCTAAACTTGATTGGAAAAAGCTATTTTTCTAAAAATTATCTAGAAAGACTGGACTAATTTAAAAATATTCTAGGGGAGTATACTACACTGAAATACCATTCGAATGAGCCTAATTTCACCCCCAATCTAGTTTTAAAAAATGGTGTCACTTGGCGTCTCAGCGCCATCTGGAGTGTAAACGTTGTCAAAACAGCTTAAAGAAGTCGTACACCTATCATTTACTATATTGATGTCTCCAGTGGTTTAAAAAGTAAGGGGGGGGGGCTTACTTTATATCCTCTGTACATGCCGTTACTTGAGTGCTATTATCTCTCTCTCTCTAAAAGAGTACATCTCATATTCAAGTGAGTGAGTGCGAATATTAAATATCTGGTGTGGAACAACACACTACCTTCTAACCTGTTTAAGATAATAATGTAACCTCCTTTATAATACGTTTATAATGAAAATGATTAACATTGTAAAAAAAACAACAAAAATTTCAAGGCCGCCCGCTTCAATAAAAATATTGATAATACATTTTAACCATTTTTGATCTTATTTAATTAATTCTTAAGGCTTATTTGGTTTCGAACTAAGCAACTTCATAAAGAAAAGTTATGTAAAATTAAGTTATCTTTAAAAAATGTATCTTGACATTTTCTTATAAAATTGATCGTTATTCACATATTACAAAAATTTGAACAAACACTTAAATGTCACTTTAGAAACTTTAACTTCTTGGAAACATCGTGTTGTAACGCTTGCTGCATGAGGGCGTGCGTTATATTGTTGGAAAATTGAATTTTTTGACCCCCCGAATGTGAAAGTGCAACACACTCCAGCACATTGACAATATAATTAACTGCGTTTAAGCTACCATCAACAAATACCAAGGGTGATGTGCTACCATAAAATGTGGCACCCATCATTCCTTGTGTGACGGCTGTGTGACGTTCTACAAAACATGTTGAATTATTGCATTGTCCAGGTATAAGACTGACTGCTACGACCGTGGTCCCATAGCCAAACTGAATACTCGTCACTAAACAGAATTTGATGCCATTCTTGAGACCAGTTTGCTCTTTTGTTGTTCTATTCTAGTTTGCGAGTACGGTAAAGTGGAGTAAGAGGAAGGTACAAAAATGGACAATACGAATATAGCCCCTAAGGTTTTATTCGGCGATAAACCAGATTCAGAGCGGTGTTTTTAACCCGTTCGTTGGACAATAAGGCTAATTTTGGTTTTGAAATATTTGTAGAAGTCTAAAGAAGGTTTAAAAGGTGAGAAAATATAAAGAAATTGCAAGGAAAACACTAAACAGGGTGCTTTCAAAATAAATAAAAAAATGTTATGTATATATATATATATATATATATATATATATATATATATATATATATATATATATATATATATATATATATATATATATATATATATATATATATATATATATATATATCAAAGCTTAAACGACTCGACCTCCTTCAGGTTTTGTACTGTCAGTATCCACGCCACATTCTCATGCATCAACAGTGGAAAGGTATAGCATCGTAATGTGCGTATTCTTAGTTCTATATTTTCTATATTTTATTTGATGGTAGTGGCACTTTTATGAAAGCTGTTTTTGCAATTTCTATTTGTCTATTTATTTGTATGCTGTGCTCGTTATCTTCATTCATTATCGTACCCAAACACTGATAGTTCTCCATTCAATCACAGTGTTGTTAAATACCAGTTGTTGAGGATTGCTGTTCCTTACTAGTTGTGATAATTACAGTATCGTATGCGTACCTGATACTCTTTCCGTTGATTACTACTTCGGCGAGGTATTGGGAAGTGTTCGACAAGCAATCTTCTCTAAGTATAAGTTAAATAGTATGGGAGACAAGATACATCCTTGTGTAACTCCTCTGCAGCTATTTATCTCATCTGACACTTCACCAGCCATTTTAATCGTTGCCTTTTTATTCCAGAATATTCTTTGAATAAGATTTATTTTTCTTTTTAAGTATGTAGATCAGTTGATGATGACGCACTCTAATCAAAGCCTTTTCGTACTCAATGAAACAAGTGTAGTTCAACGTTTACATCTTTGTGTTAATATATTAGCCCCATTCCATTCCTGAACCCGAACTATGTTTCTCCAATGTTTTCCTCGAGCTTTTTATGTATTTTGTTGTGTATCATTTTAAAGAATACTTTTAACGTATGGCTCACAAGGCTCAACGTTCCGTGTTCTGAACATTCCTTCGCTTTCTTTTGTTTTTGTAATTGCAATAAACGTTGAACGAAGATATTAAGATATTCAGTATATTCAAATTCTATTTATGTATTAATTTTAACAATTCCCCCGGTATTTCATCTGGTGCAACTCCCTTATTATCTTTGGAGTTCTCAATAGCATATTCAATTTCTTCAGTGATAATGATTCTATTTGATAGGTGTCGTCTCTTTCATCCGAGAATAGTTCCCTGATGTATTACTCCCACTGTATTAGTGGTGATGAAATAGGTATCTATGATTATGTGTCCTCGCTCATCCTATATCTTTAATTTTCTTGTTGGTTCCCTACTTCCTCGCACTGTTGTTCCATGTGTTTTTCTTTTGCTTCATTTACCTTGTCTCTAATGCTTTTGTGATTATCTCCGTATGTAACCTCATCTTTCCCTTTTTTACTTTCTTCCCTCTTCGACAAGATTAAGGATTTCCTCAGTCATCCATTCTTTTTTTGTAATTAGTCTTTCAAATTATAATAAATAATAATTTAACACTGATAACTATTCACACCAACTTTATTTAAAACCAATAAAGTTAACAAAACAACACAAACATTCACTTTCTCAACACTTTTTAACTATTCCGCTTTTAAATCTCGCGCCTCGCTTTCTATTCGCCGTATGCAACTTCGTATCCTGCACTATGTACTGTACTGTACTGTCTGTCTTCGCGCCGGATAGGCAATTTTATATACCCTTTTTGAGCCTAGAAATTGCCAGAACATTCGCATCTCCGGTTCCCGTATATTCCTCACTTGCATCTCGATTTTTCTCGAAGAAAACCAGTGGCGTTCCTTTACACTATTAAATAGGACACTGTCGCTAGACAAGAGCACTTACACACTAACTGAATAGTTGTTGCAAAAAATATTATCCTATGTTAGGATTTGGAGCAAGTTGTGTTTTAACCACTTGATAGTTTTGCACGAACTGCACTCGGGCGTGACATTTTTCCGTACACTAACGATCCCGAGTCTCGTTCAGGCAACTTTTGTTTTAACTTGTTGGTGCAGGTCTTACGTACGTTGTAAGAGTATTTATTTCGGATTCTGATGTAGGATTGTGTATTGAATGTTTCAAAATATTTTACACTAAAACTACTTATTGAGTAAATTTATTTTAATTAATTAATAGGATTAAAAAATGTAGTTAAATGAAAACAAAAAAGAGACAATTTTTTACCATTTTCTCAAAATGTCCGACTGTTAAGTGGTTGAATCGAACACTAAAATTGACGTATCCTGAGAGTAAATCGAACACTCGTTTTTATCCAATTCTGGGTGGGACAATTCTGGTGTGCACCAATGCATTAAATGCATAGATCGAAAACGCTATTAATATATATATTTAGCACTATGTCAGTTTTTCAAACAGCTTTGTTTTTTGCTGATGAAATATATTTTAGTGACAAAGGACACGCGAATAATTTTATTTATTATAGCTTATTAATTAATTTTAAAATGTTCATAAAAGCAACCAAACGACCACAACAACAAACAAAATATATAAAACAGATAACAAAAAAAATATGCAGAACAGAAAAATATGTATATTTTAGATTTAATTTTTTGTTTATTAAAATTTAAAAATTATTTAATTTATTTTTGCTCTTCCAGGGGGGGGGGGGCAGTTGCCCCTCCCTGCCCTTAGCTGGCTACGCCCATGTCATCCGGTACAAGCGTAATATTTAAATAACCTTGTTTAAACTCTCCAAATAATTTATTTACATCATGGAACTCGGTGAGAAAAAAAGTTTACAGCTGAGTATAATTTATACACATGATATATTAACGCATTTCAGTATGAAAAGACTTTCTTATATCTCATTTTGTTAAAAACCCACTAAAAACTAAATTTATTGGTAGAAGGCGCCGACAGTGCAAGAGAAAACCGCACTTCGATATCTGTGGAACACTGAGGCTCTGATAATAGTGATTATTTTTATTTTGCAACAAAATACATATACAAATACAATAAACAAGTGTTACATTTTTGCATAAATAACAAGATAACTACACGGAGTTACGGTTAAAACAATATTGACTGATTAAAGCAGATTAGTTGCGTACATACTTGGGATTTCCAAGGGCATTGCAACGAAAAACAAGGCAAATGCCACTGAGAAACCCCAAAATTGTAGCAACAGAGTTACAACTTTTACTGAACATTGAAAAAATATCGATGTTTACAGATGCAGACGATTTGCTGACAATAACTTGGGACTTAACAGGCCAGTAGAGTTTTAATACCATCAACTGAACCGATAAGGCCCAAGCCAGTTCAACTTTTGATGAAATCTTCACCATGCTAAAAGAAATTAATAAAAGCGTTAACAATGAAACAATGTTTTACTATTTATAAACAAATAAAGTAATAAACATTTGATACAAACTGGATTTGTTCACTTGATACAGAATATTTTCCTCAGGCTAAAATTGTTTACTGCTGTATATTTCCAGTGCGTTTTATTTATTTTAGAATCCCCTTAAAGATTTAGTTTCTGAAATACGTACTAACTCACAAAATCTGTATGATACCAGTGTAATATAACATTGTATACAAGTAGCTGATTTTTAACGTATAAATTTAGATATGGGAGCAGAATTCTTAAGAATGCTTTAGCATTATACTTTAATTCACAAGCATGCATGACATCTGAAGAAGCGTATAAATCCTATGAGGTTGCTTTACATGCTATTTATCAGTGCCGGTCAACGTTGATCAAGAGATTGTCGATAGCGGCAGATCACTCATGTTTGTATGTGTGTACGTCTATTTGAGTATTGGACGAGAAAGCAATTTGCTGCCAATACTTATCTTAAATCTAAGATTTCTTCTTGAATTAACTGTGTTAAGCTGATGGGAGCAACGTTTTTTAAGATTTTTGGTTCTCGTGTATTACTTATGTATGATGCAAAAGTGTAGGTACATAATAATGGTATAAAATATGAGATTAGTTTGTTATGAACACGATGACAAGCTTTGTTGAGTCACCTTTGTGTCGTTCATCAGCTAATTAATCGGATACGTATATCTTTAACATTTATAAAGTACTTAAGCGGATATATATATATATATATATATATATATATATATATATATATATATATATATAGTCTTTGTGAACCTATATTTTTAGTTGTATATAACAATGTGCATTTAAATAATTTATAAAATTGTTTTCCATAGTAAATGCCAATTTTAGATTGAAACTCAACCGATCGTTTCCAACACATATCTTGATGTTCATACACGTTCACAAAAGATGCCTCAAAATATTATTAATTTTGAATAACAGTGCTCATTCATTTCTCGCTTGAGGGTTAGGTACACTTACGTACATTTTGACGACTTTGTTCATTTTTTTTGCATCTTCTACAAGATTTATTCACGGCTTGAAAATAAAGTAATTTACCCGAACGCACTTTGCTATATGTTAAATTGTATTATTTTGTGAATAGCTCTGAAGTACATATGTGTTTGCCCACGCTTTTCTCACCATTCATGTTCGCCTATTAAGCCGAGGGCTTTAAAATATTTACGATCTAAATCAAAGTAAACTAACTACCCGTATAGTGCCGTTTATAAAAATGTCCGTGTTCACAATTTAGTTTACAATTTACGATGATAGATTTAACAATTTTACCGTTTTGTTAATTATCATAAATATGTGCACATCACGTTTATAATATGACATCGCTATTTTTGATTTTTCCTATTTTTAATAAACCTGACGATTCTAGAACTACTTAAAGTAAACAAATCAAGGCAAATTTAAAATTTTATTTTTTGTACTATTTACGTTGGTCAGACATACAATTTCCTAGATGATGTAGAACTGTTTAGTTAAACATAAAAAAGCAAGCAAATGGTAACAATCAGCAGTGACCAAGTACAAATAAGTACGAGAAAAAATAATTTTGGATTCATTATAAACTGATAATTATTTGTTATTTATATGACACAAAAAGATCTCCAAAAACCGCATAGATTTATTGTAATAACTGTTGATCTCCATGTTGCACTCATGTTATAATGTGAAGTAGGGACTCACGACGCAGCATGGAAGACGACGCACCACTTAAATGTTCCACGATTTTGCATAAAATCAGACGGTTTTAATATTAGTCAGAGTTCTGAAACACATGAAAAATAAGCGTAAATAAAGTGGTAAAGATATATTTACTGTATAGTAAGCAATGCAAGGTTTTTCAGTAATGTTATTCTTATGTTAGTAATGGAAAAAATTTAGATTTTAACACAATTTTGAGTAATGTTCCGAATAATAGGTTAGATTGACGTGTGTGTATAGTCGCTTAAGCGTTGTTTACATTGACGACTGGTGCGTTGTCTATTCGTTGAAAGCGCGGTTGAGAGTAAATGGCTCAAGTCCCCATATTAACAGTGTACCACAATTCGTTTGTTCACTACTTTCGAGGTAAAATGGTTGCCGATGACTTTACGTACGTCATTTGGCTATGATTTGGGTTTTTTGTCAATTTGTGTGTTTTCATAATAATTTCATGTAGATACAAACAAATTGATAAAGTAATGCCGGGTTGTTGTATTCGTGTGTGTAACAACAGAAGTGAACGTGGTTACCGGATGTTTAACATCCCTAGTAATAAGAACAATGTGGCGAGAACAAAATTGTGACTTTATTAACCGAGATGTGTTGCCTCCCAAAGCATATATTTGTGAGGTACGTAGTACATGTTTAATCACCGGAAATACAACTACTAAATTAATATACATTGCAGGGTACATTTTGATGAATGATGATACACAATATGAAACTGACCGAAAAAAGACAAAAAAGAGTTGAAAAAAAGCGCTGATCTTACAGTTACTGTTGAACAACATAACAATGGAAATCGTAAAAGAAAAATATCTGATGATGGTTTGCATATTTCAACACCATTACTAAACACTCTTGTTATAATATGAAAGTAGATCTCTTCAGGACAAAAAACTGTGATTGGGTTCACTTGAGGGCAAAAACTCCGATTGGGGTCACTTGAGTACAAAAATGCCCATGGCTTCTTTTCGGTGTCGTTTTTCAACCCCTTGATGGTATTTTCATCCCTTTGAAGACATTTTTACCCCTACTTAGAGCCCTTTTAGATGGGGGGATTTTCAACTCCTTGATTGAATTTTCAGCCATTGCCGGTATTTTCACCCCCAATTATGACCTTTTTGGCAGTTCAGCCCCAGAAGGGTAGGCACATGCGCGCAGGGTACCGGGTGGAGGGTTGCCTCTAAGACTAGATAAGCCCCTTATGACCTTAGACCACAAACACTCCTTTTACCTGATTGGTTGTACGTAGGCGGGGCTAAGACTAGGCCACAACCATCATTTCACCTGATTCGTTGGACTCTCTGGCTTCTAATTGGTCCTTAGCCCAACTACTCAGCAGCTGTGCTCTGATTGAAGGATTAATTCTTTGCATTGTGATTGGTTATAGCCGGGAAATTTTAATTTCTATTCCAATAAGGGGGCCTAATGCTAACTTGTAAGACAGGTGTAGGGCTTCGCAGTTTGCTCTCGGGGCTTCGTCCTATTGTCGTGATCGGAACACGTTCGGTGGCCTTCGTGCTTTGTCGAGGCCCGATTGGCGGGGAATTTGTGTTTAAGTCTCTGCTAGTTATGGCGGGAAATATGAATTTGTATTGTAATAAAGGACCTAATGCTAACTTGTAAGACAGGTGTAGGGCTTAACAACTTATTCTCAAGCCTTCGTCCCCTTGACCAAAAATTGAATTTGTATTATAATAAGCGGGGTCCTATTGCTAACTTACAAGACAGGTATAGGGCTTCACAACTTGCTTTTGGGTTTTTGCCCCCTGGCCCCCTTAGCGGGAAATTTGAATTTGTATTTAAGTATTTACATTCTGATCGTTTATTGAGAGAAATTTGAACTTGTATTCTAATAATGGGCTCCAATGCTAACTTATAAGACAGGTGTAGGCTTTCGCAACTTGCTTTCGGGGCATTGCCCCCTTGTCGAGAGCTCATTGGCGGAAAAGTTGAAATTGTATTGAGGTCTCTGCATTATACTTGGTTACAGCGGGAGATTTGAATTTGTATTCTAATAAGGGGCGCCAACTCTAACCTGTAAGACTGGTATAGATCTTCGCCACCTTGCCCTAAAATTTGAATTTGTTTGTGGCGCCATCTAGTTGTGTATAGACTAATGAATGTATTCTGTAGTATAGCTGGCTCCACCTAGCGGTATATTTTAAAACTACATACAGATCACTGTAATGGTTATGGGGGAAATTTGAGATACATGGTCTAACACTAACTTTTAGGACGTATGCATCAACACACTGCTATGCACAGTACATTTCGGTTTAGATTATGAGTCATAATTAATTGTACAAATAAAAAAGATAAAAGGTTTTAATCAATTATTATAGGTAATACTATTTTGAGACTCACATGCGATACACGAGGTATGGACGAATATAAAAAGCAATATAACCAACCTTTAGCCTAAACAGAACAAACACTAAAGTCACCAAGCAGTCAGGAAACGCCATGGTTCGTTAAAAAATATAACTATTATCTAAGGAAAAATAAACGGCGTCCCTGCAGTATAGACAGAAGCACCTCAGGCACGGAATGCATACAAATAATACGGAATAGAGTGAATTCCGAAATAAGAACAATAAAATAAGACTATTGGGATAGATTCTAAGCACAACTAAAACATAACTTTTACGCTCTTCAAAACAGATCTAACTCCGCCTGTGACATTCATGGGCGGATTGACTAGCCTGTTGGATGCCGTTTCCGGTGCCAAGCCCCGATAAAGGAGGAGGGCTGGCGAGTTAGTAGCCAACCCGCCTTAAAACTAATTAAAGCTCCTAGAACCAATAACCAAGCCTCGGATTCCGGACGGATCGCACGAAAATATGACCCTGCAGGAATAAGGGAAAAAGAACGATTCTGGAAGGCAAAAGTACTACGTATAGCATGCTAGAATATACCATCTTGGAATGATAAGGACCAAGATGTCATAATCGAATTGAATAAACATAAAATCGATATGTGCGACATCTCAGAAACCAAAAAGAAGGGGAAAGGAACGAACAATTACCAGAACTACATATTAATTTATAGTGGAAAGGAAAACTCCGCATCAACAACACTCATTACCCACATAAGCCTCAATATATGTACACTTGGTCAAACTCCAAAAGCTAGCAGTCTGTGCGACTACATTATTACATACAAAAATATACACCCTACAGAAACTTTGGATGTTAAAACACTACGATGCGCTAATGTAGGAACTGACCATAACTTTGTACTGTGCAAGTTTCGATGGAGAATTATCGTGTTTAAAAATCGATAGAACTCAAAATCAGGTATTGTGGACTTTTTTAACATTATAATGGACAAAGTTATTGAAAACAGTGGATAAGGGATATAGGATCGGAAATAGACAAATAAAAATATTGTGCAACGCCGATGACGCGGTGCTGCTAGCAGAAAGTGAAACGATTTGCAGCGGTTATTGTTTAGATTTAAAACAACAGCAGAAGCATTCAATATGAAAATTTCCACAGAACAGAGAAAATTATTGAACATCTCGAAAGAACCGCTTCGATGTAAATTATTTGTTGATAATAACACAACAGAACAGGTCGCGACTTTTAACTAATACATCCAACACGAGAAACTTAAACGAGGCTGTCCAAACACAAGCAGTATCCATATCAGGTTACCTACGAGATGTGATATAAAACAATAAACACTTACCTGTGGAAAGTAAAACACGTATTTACAAAACCTGCGTTAGGTCCATCTTAACCTATGCCGTCGAAACCAAAGCCGAAATATCCAAAACAAAATGCATTATGAGAACAACAGAGTTGAAAACCATAGGTCCATTGCAGGCGTTACCCTACACGGCAGAGTAAGGAGCGAAAACATCACAGTAACTCTCAAAATTCAAGATGTGGTGAAAACGCGATGACGCAACTGGAATGACCATATAGATAGAATGGACGACAACGGACTTGCAAAAATTGCAAGAAAGGAAAGGCTTGACCCAAAGAGACTCCATGGACGACCCCAAAACGATCGCCTGTAAATTGGACCTCAACATCTCAGGATTAAGAAGCAGAATTGGAAATAACAGGACCAAGCCCTAAATTAAGAAGGAGAAGAAGAAACAGGTATGGAGATTCATCCGAAACCAAAAAAGTTAAATAGCACAGTATACAGAATCTTCAAATTCACGTAGGAGGAATGGACAAACTCTTTCACTGACCAGTTTGAGCTGTTATAAATGAAGAAGAGGTCTAAATAACAAAAGATGAAGTCGCTGAAGCTATGAAAAAGTTGAAAAACCGCATATCACCTGGAGAGGACGGAATTTATAACGAACCCCTAAAATATGGAGGGAAAGCTCTGTTGGAGGAAGTCGCTCAACTAATACAAAAAATATTTCGAGAGCAATAAAGAGCTGACGAATGGAGAAACAGAATTTTAATCCCAGTATTTGAGAAAGGCGACAAGATGAATCTGTGAAAATTATGGAGGCATAAATCTTTTGAATACAAACCTAAAACTAACAAGAAAAATTATAACAAACACATTAAATAACATCTGAAAATATCAGGATGAACAACAAGGGTTTCGTAGCGGACGATCTTGTAATGATTCAGTATTTGTATTACAACAAATAACAGAAAAGGAATTAGAGTTCAATAAGTCTGTTTATGTGTGTTTCATAAACATGGAAGAAATATTCGGTAACATCGGACTGAATGACGTCAATAATATATTATAACAGACAAGTACCACAAACCCTAATCAAAACTATAAAAGCATAAATATATACGAACAGCACAATCAAAATTAAATGCAATAATAAATTAACAAAAACCATACTCGCTACTCTTTAATTTCATAATAGACGAAATCATAAAAGTCGTAAAGCTAAGCCACGTGTTGCACATGGGTACAGACAGGAAAAACATAATACACTAGGCAGATGACGTGGTACTTATATCAGACAGCGAGGATCAGTTACAAAGAAAGCTGCACTTATTTCTCAACACTTGTAAGACATTTAAACTGAACATATCCGTACCAAAAACAAAATCAATGACAATCGCACAAGAGCCAACAAGATGTAAGCTGATAGTGAATGACAAACCTATACGACAGGTGATGGAAATAAAATACTTGAGGACAACTATCACCCGCTGTGGAGCCTTAAACAAAGAAATTAGGAACATATTATAAAAGCAAAACAGTAGCAGGATGTCTCAGTCACACCATCTGGAGTAATCAGTGCATCAGGAAAGAAACAGAGATGAGCACATGTAAAAGCTAATAAACCCAATACTAACACATACAACAGAAACAAAGCCACTAACGTCAAAAAGTAAACAGGAAATGGAAGTAACAGAAATCAACGTACTGAGAAGAATAGCAAGGAAAACAAGACCTGACAGAGTGAGAAACACAAAAATAGGGAAAACATGTAAAGTCGAAAATATAAGCGAATGGGTATCACAAAGAAGAAGAGGCTAGAATTATACGAATTGCACGTGATTACCAACCTTGTGGAAGAAGAAACATCGGACGCCCAAAAAATGATGGACCGACGCCAACTAAAGACGGCAACGAACAGCCTGTTGGTCTACACTATAAGAGAGAAAAGAACAAGAGCAAGATGAAAAAAATAGAGTTGTGTAAAAACAGAGTAAATATTTATTTGCCACATGTGCACATAAAATGTTCTTAGTAACCGTATAAACTAATTACAGCAGGCCGGTACAGTGGCGTCCGTAAAATGTTTATCGAAGCAAATTTAAAATTTAATAGTGCAAGATGAACGATAAATGTAAAGGAAATCTTTAGAAATTAGATTACGTACGTCACAAAATGAAAACCGTGAAATTATCAAAAAATGCTGAATTCATGTTTTTGCCCACGGCATCGGTTCACCATCTGCTTACGCTAAATGGTAATACGATATTTTAACAACTCTATAACGTTTTAATTTAAATCCCATAAGGTGCAGTAACAAAAATTAACTTTGCTATTCAATTACACGAAGCTGAATATTAAAAATTATACATGTAATCTTTACTAGTGATTTATTCTTATATTTGCAATCTTTTTTAGGTCGTTTGTATTAAAAAACATTATCTTCAATAACCTAATGCGATCTTCCTTAGTGTGATATATTTATTTTATGAAGAATAAATTTTTATTTTACATCCTAAGATTTCATCGTCCGCGATTTGTCCTGTCATTAAGAAATACTAACATAGCGCAAAATTTCCAAAATATCTTCTTTTAATTATAGATACAGAAAAAAGTGTCAATAAAGATTTCCGAACAGATTATAAATACTTCGACAAATACCAGTTAAAGTTATATGCAACATCAGAAGATTCCGACAAACTATTAGAAAAAGAAGATATATTAGATTACGAATGCACGGACGTGTCATTTGCCTAGACTCAATGACGATTAACCAAGAACAGACCCAGCATTCCTTATCATTATATAAGTAATTGTTTTGCTCCAACATAACGCTAGGGCAAAGGGGTAAATGGAGGGGAGCTTTCTGACAGCGGCATAGGCGTACATTTTTGGGGGGATTATGGTTATTAATAAAAGTCAATGTACCCAAAAAATAAACAATTGAAGACAACGCTTGTATAATCTATTTTTGTATTAAAGAGTTGTAGTAAAATGTGAAACAGTATTTGTAAATATGTCCACATTAGTACCTTGGTATAGTATTGCAAGCACTTTCAGAAAAAAAAACATTGCTTAAAAATCTATTTGTTGGTGTTAAGAGATTGGAATATACTTTATATTCAAAGGTGTAGAAGTAGAAAAATGGGGCAGATAGATTTTTCCCAGATACCTAACAATCATTACATTACAAATTAATAATATGTACTTGGCGGTACTCACCTAAGACCAGCTATATATAAATTAAATTTATAATTTTAAAATCGCTAAAATAAATGCTGTCGATATCAAGAGAAAATAGCCGCATAATCAAAACAGGAAACTCCAAATCCCACTTTATACCCGGCCGATGCGCATCACTCACTCAACTCACATAACTTGAATATCAGAACGGCACAAAATTATAATAAAATTTAACCACGGTAGGTATTCGTTTGTATTAAGAACACACATTTCAAATTGTACCGCTACATTATTGATCTATTATCTATTGAAATTTATTGATTTCTAAACAGAATAGTTTGTGTTAAAATGCTTCTTATCCTACCTTTAAATGAAATCACTTTGTTTAAATTTCAATAACAGTTACTTTCGTAACTAGTGCGCTGTTTACACATCTCTTGGTGGGAGGCTGTTCTTTTTTACCCGAGGCCTAGCCGAGGGATAAAAAATAAGGCTGAGCACCAAAAATGTGACAGCGCACGTGTTGTAATCGTTTACATAAAATTAGAAAAAAATTTAATTTTTAAATATTTGATGACAAATCTCAAATTAAATACATAAAGAAAAAAGTTTATATATTTAATTATATATCACTTTCTTGTTTATGTATTAAAAGTAACGATTACAAAAAAGCATATAGCGAGAAAAAAACATGCAACATAACCCAATCTTGACAATCGAGTAGTACAAAACAGTAGAAATTAATTAAGAAACCTACCTAGCCAAAAGTTGTGACTTATACATTTTACATTTTAAATAGTATATTGAGTAACGGCAATTTGGCCGGAGACCGGTACAACCCTTAATGTTCGTGTCTGTTTCATACTGTTTTTTGCACGATTGCAATAAATTTATCACAATTGACATTATTTAATTTCTACTAAATAAACGAAAAGTCAAAAGTGACGTTGTTGTTCTTATTGTTGTGAAATATAGGTAGTATATATAATTTTATGTTGGTAAGTAAAACACGTCGGTAAGTAATATACTTACCGACGAGTTGGGTCTCGCAATCAGTAAACATATCCTACTGTCTTGGAAACAGATATGGTAAATAAACGAAAAAGCTCAATCGTGCAAAAATCCTATTATAATGTGCATTATTGCACAATCAGTCAATATGCAATTATTACGAAAATAAAACAAGGTAATTAAAAATTATTAATTTTATTAAATACATAAATGAAAAGTTTACCTCGAGTAGGATTTGAACCTACAAAATGTACTTTTTAGTTAAGTTGATCGGCCTATTTCCACAGTTTTTGCTTTTTTGAGCGCGACGTTTTGTAAGCGGACTCAGCTTCCTTCATCAGGCTTAGTCCTGAGAAAGACTCTTTTCGCACTTGGGTCGAATTCATATGTTATACATAATTTTTTCCCAAGCACTTGATTCGAACTTGGTACCTTTCACTTACTAGTCTGACACCTTTACTGCTGAGCCACTGAGTAATCCAAAAATATATATATATATATATATATATATATATATATATATATTAAACTTTTCGTGGTTGCGCAGAAGTTTATTGCGCATGCTGCGCCGTAAATTCTTGCGCAGGTGTATAGCGCTTAAGCTCTTCGCGCATTATTGGCATCCATATGGGTTTCATTTCCACACTAGCTTGGCTTATTGGATTTTCTGCTAGTGCGATGTATGTGGCTTCTTTGAGTTTCCCACGAGTTGTGTTCTCGTTCTTTGCCAGTATCTGTATGCTATCCCATTGGATGTTGTGGTCTTCGTTCCAGACATATTTGGCGATTCTTGATGTTTCTGTTTCGCCCTTGTCGACGTTGTTCTTATGTTCCTGCGTTCTCAGTTTGAGCTGTCTACTTCTCTTTCCTATGTATTCTCTGCCGCATTCGCATGGTAGGTAGTATACACAATTCTTGGAATTCTGATCTTCATCGTATGGTTTGGTTCTGGTTAGTATTCCCCTGAGCGTTCTGGTCGATTTGAAGGCAGTGCGTACCTTGTATTTGTTGCCTATCCTTGTATTTTGTCTGAGGTACCTTGTATATATGGTACTATCGCTGTATATTTAGGTTCTTCCTTTTCGGCTACCCTTTCCTTGTTTAGGTTAGGTGTTAGACCGGGGTAGCCATTTTCTTTGAGTGTTCTAGCAATATTTTCGTTTTCTTTGTTCAGGTTATTTTGAGCATATTATTTTTGCTCTATCGTACAAGCATTTTTCCATGCCTAACTTCACGTTTTTGTGGTGATTGAAGTTGTAATGTAGGTACCTCCCCGTGTGGGTAGGTTTGCTGTATACACTTGTCGTGAAAGTGTTGTCATTCCTGTGTACAAGTACATTCAGGAACCGCAGTTTTTGTTCCGACTCCAACTACATTGTGAATTTTATGGAGGGTGTGCGGCTATTTAGATGATCGAGGAATTCATGTAGCTTATCTTGCCGTGTTGCCAAGCTACGAAAGTGTTGTCCACGTATCTAAGCCACATCCTTGGTTTCTGTGTGAATTAGGATACCGCTTGGCATTCAAAATCTTCCATATATATATATATATATATATATATATATATATATATATATATATATATATATATATATAATACAGGGTGATTGATTAGTGCCATAAAGTTCAGTATCTTCTACGTCCTTCAAGTATCAAAGCAAACGTTACGGGAGATTATAACCATCATTAAGCTTCATATTTTGAAGTTAATTACAGTTTTACAGGGTGATCCATAACGGCCACACCAAAGTTAAATTTTTTAAACGAAACACCCTATATTTTAATTTAAATTTGAAATGCTTCACTTCCTCATTACAAAATATATACTTGTAATATGTTATACAGCGTATTTAAAAGTTATAACCACTTTTCCATGAAAATTGTAACAAGTTCACCGCCTGTATAATTTCAAAAGGCTACAAGAACAATGATCTGTTGCAGCCGTAGCTTTTAATAATTGTCAAATTTTATAAAATTATTGAGTTTGTGAATATTCGTTAAATTGATTACAGGGTGAGTCAAACATCAATTAATTATTTTCTCAGTTTTTTAAATGGATCAACCTGTATTTTATATCACTATCGAAAAGTACTATTGTTTTACTTATATTTTGTTAAGCATTCCTATGCCCAAAATTATTAGTTTTTGAGATATTTTCATTTTTATATGCAAAGTATTAATTATGTGTCTGAATGTTTGCCAATTATTCGCTATCAAATTATTTCTGCACATTTGACGTAAAACATCTTGAATTATGTGGAGGTGTCCCATCTTGCTGAAACCACATATCACGCCGAATAGCTACTGGTACGTCATCCAACAAGTCATGAAATTCATTTATAAGAAAGTTCCTGTACCTATCACCTGTAAGAATTATTTCATAAACCTAAGGACCCAATACAAAATCATTCGCAACGCCGAGCCATACGTTAACAGAAAATTTATTTTGATATCTGCATGGTCGTAATTGTCTAGGATTTATGTCATCCCAATAGTGGTCGTTTTTCCTATTGGATATACCATTTCTTGTAAAGTATGACTCATCGCTCCAAACTATAACATTAATTAAATGACTGTGATTAACCAGCCATTCAAAAAATGTTATTCGCCGTTGCTGGTCTCCGTCATTTAGTACTTGTACTAATTTAATTTTGTAAGGCTTCATTTTGTTCCTGTAAAGTATTGAAAATATCTTGTAGCAGGTAAATCCTAAATCAACCACTGCTATGCGTATGGAATTTCGAGGATGCGCTCGAAAGTACGCCAAAACAACAATTTCTTCATTTTCCATAACACCTCGCCGATGTCTTTGCTGCACTGGTTTTGCACTAAAACCGCCAGTTCTGCGTAAATTTGCTTCCAGTCTAGTAAAAATTCGAGGATGTGGTTGTCGTCGCTCGGGATATAAATTTAAATACATTGTACTTGCCTCCAGCGTATTATCATTGCACCGAATAAAAACTCTTAACATATCCATTCTTTCACCATTTGTGTAATTACTATTTGCTTGCATTGTGACAGGTAATATTACGATCACTGAACAATAATTTAACTGTCATAAACAATGCTCTAATATTGACAATTGTTTTTCATTTGTTTCCCAAGACTACTGTTCCAATTTTGTTGTTTTTGTTCGTATTTATAGGAATACAGAAAACAAATTTTAAAAAATGTTGTGACTATAATTGCCAAAATAATAATAACTTTTTTGGTACCATTGTAAAGAGAATTTAAAGTTCTTTCAGAATACCAAAAAAAAGGGCCCGTTCCATTAAAAAAAATCATTTGTCTTGCGATGCTCTTTTCTTTTTATGTAATTTATTTTTTGAATATGTAGCATTATTAATAATTGAATGTAGAGTATTTTTGCTTTTAAACTTTTTTCTATCTTTTATGATAAAATATCTATATGCTGGACACGTAAAATCAATCAGACTATATATATATATATATATATATATATATATATATATATATATATATATATATATTTGCTTACTATGGGTGATAGTAACATCGCCATCCCTAACTCTTGTTGGTAGAATTTGTCTTCTACCTGGAAATATGTAGTTCTAATACATATTGTCAGAAGTTCTATTATTGTGTTTACCGAGAGTTGCGTGCGTTCGTCTAACGTTTCATCCTTTTGCAGCTTGTCCCTCATGATAGCTAGTGCCTTATCGTTAGGCACATTTGTGAATAGACTTACAATGTCGAAGCTTACGCGTATTTCTTCGTGGTCTAGTTAGAAGTTTCTGATGGTTTCCACGAAGTGCTGCGTATTCTTGACCATAAACTCGGTTTTTCCCGATAAGGGTGAGATGATTTCTAGCAGATAGTGTGCTAATGGGCGACAAGGTGAATTTATCGAGCTCACAATTGGTGGCACAATCGGAATTCCTCTGAGACTAATTGTGAGCTCGAGAAATTCACCTTGTCGCCCATTAGCACACTATACTATACATAGGAGAGAGAGAGCAGTAGACCACTCAAAGTGAGAACGTAGGAACATAACAACAACCGAATCAGAAAAATCAGGAATCGCCGAGCATGTCTGGAACGAAGACCACCGCATCCAATGGGATAACATACAGATACTGGTATAAGACAAGAATACAACTCGTCGGAAACTCAAAGAAGCCACACACATCGCACTAGCAGAAAATCCAATAAGTCAAGCTAGTGTGGAAATGAAAACCATATGGATTCCAATAATGCGCGAAGAGCTTAAGCGCAATACACCTGCGCAACCATGAAAAAGTTATATATATATATATATATATATATAATAATAAGTTCTAAAAAATATATATTGGATTACTCAGTGGCTCAGGGGTAAAGGTGTCAGGCTAGTAAGTGAAACGTACCAAGTTCGAATCTGAGAGTAATCATCAGTATATGAATTCGACTGAAGTGTGAAAACATCCTTCTCAGGACTAAGCCTGATGACGGAAACAGAGTCTGCTTCCGAAATATCGCGCTCAAAAGCAAAAACTGTGGAAATAGGTCGAGCAACTCAACTAGTATGAGACCACAGTTACAAAACACTTATAATACAGAAGAAATGTACGTTGCTAGAGTACCGCTCTGAGTTATCGAGACACAACCCCCAATCGATCTAAATTTTGTCTTTTTTTAATTACATATTCACTTGTGGACTTATTCGTTCATAACAAAGCTAATAATAATAAAACAAGGCAACGTCAACTATCCTAAATCATAAAAAACTTTTTCGCCACTTCCACTTCTGCTAACTTTTTATTACATCTTTTAAACTTAGTTGATCAGCAATATCATGCGTAAACGCCAAAATCGCCAAAATTAAAACGAAAAAGTTAATTTTAACTTAGGTATACTCCTTTCGCCACTTGCTACGGTTAGTGATATCGTTAGCTAGTAAGGTTTGGAGGAAACTTTTACTTTGTAATTAAGCCCAGTACATTGCTTAGACACGCTTCGTTGCCTAAACATGCAAATAATGATGAAATTTACTCTATCAATTTTACTTAATTTTTGCCAGCCGAATCACCATCAGCTTGTAACGTGCCAATTTTTGGCTATCGTTACCTTAATTCAAATTTTGAATTTGTGTTATTATTGGTAAATATATTTACATTACGTTGGTATTTTAGGCATTTCTTTTGTCTTTCAATAATTTTCGTACATGTCGATATTTTCCACACCAACTTTGTTGCTCTTTGCGCAACACGACTTCACGAGTTCATTTCCGTTCGTTCCACCTTTCAATCCAGTACGCCAAGATTTTTGAGTGTTACTCCCTTGTATAAGGTACGTACCGACTTTTAGTTACATCTGTAGTCAATGACGTCATCATGTTAATTACATAAAATGGTGGGCGTGATAATGCAATTTTTTCTTGAAGAATGAAAATGGAGATACCTTTGCTTTGTATCAATAACGCATGGTGTGGATATGCCTGATTTCGTGGTCCAAGCCTCCTTTGGTTATCTGGTCTACATTTAGTTTTATGCACGTTAATGAAGACTATTGGAAATTACCTTATACTGTATGTTTATCATATTGATACGAAGCAGTTCTCAAACTGCAGTTCGTTTCAAAATAAAGTGAACACATTATATTTATTTTGAGTGTAAGAAAATGTAAGTACGTATCCTTTTAATGCAAAGTACGTTTTAAGTAAATATCAAGTCATTATAGTGTTGTTTTTATACGGTTATAATGAAAGGAAACAGCTAACTTCGGTTAACGTTTTCTAAGATAAAAATATTTGAGTGCATAACCTTGTAACAGTTTTAGTTCATTTAATGCTGAAATTAATCAGATATTTTGTTTTATTAAATATACAAATAAATACAGCTGTTTGGTGTTATTCAGATTACCTGTGGTATTAAGGTACAGCTTTCTCAATTTTTGTTGTATTTTAATTATTTAACATATAAAATTGAGTGGCGCCTAATCTAAGTGAACTGAGCTGTAGACATATCTCTGCTTCCCTGATCGTAATAAATGTACCTTGATGAGCTAGACCGTGGTGCAAACTTACCGTTTTAATATTCAAATTCAAATCGATGTATTTTTATATGTTATAAGCTAAAACACTTTAAATACTAAAGAAGTTATTATGGTTACTAAGTTGTTGAAGTGTAGCATCTAGTACACCTAGTGCGTTGATCGATTGTAAAATAAAAAAAAATATTTTATATTTCTCTTTTGGATCTTGGATGGGTTCATCTCGTGCTTCGTATGAGAAGTCTCTTTTTATTCCTCTTGCGTGGTGTCGTACTATTGTTGATCCAGGTCAATTCGATAGAATGATTTTGCATTGACCAGTTTCATCGAAGGATGTATCCGATTGAAGGGTCTTAATACATTTTGCAGCTTTGTAAAAGATCAAGTGCAGAGGCTAGACCAAAATATTTTGTTTGCTTATTGCCTAGTATCTTATAAATAACTAATGAACAAAAAAACTTAGATTGTTGAACACCATTTAATAAACCAGAGGCCTCGTTCCTGTATTATTAGTTTCTGAGTTTTCGTAAATGCTTACCCACGCGTCGTATACATTATCTAAAAGGTTTAAGGTTTCTGTTTTACTGCCACACCGCGTGTCATTCAATGGTTTCACAGTTAAACCTTGAACATGTTTTAAAAGTATTGTACATCGAAAAGTAGATGCCGAAAAAGATAAAGATATTTTTGGACCATGTTGGAGAAATTAGCTCGTTATCATATCATATCATATCCCTGCCCGTTGATCTGTGCAAATTTAAACCTGTTTTCCAATTATGATATCAATCACTATGGATCTTTCGAATGGTAAGAACTCTTTAAAGCTTTAATTAATTTTAATTTAAACCTCAGCGTCAAATTGATTGATTGAAACGTCTGATTACAAGAGCCATTTGTTCTACCTTACTAATGTCAAAATTATGGAAAACTATTTGGGCCTTTCATTTAATCAATGCAACGGGAGATTGTACCTATACTTTGATCCAGTAGATCCATTATCTTGTTTTGTATATTTTTCCAGAGATAGTGACCTTTAGTCTCTTCTTTTTGAGCGCTCTATGAACGTTATCTTCCATAAGTGGATCAGATTGAGATAGCAACTCAACTGTTTTTAAGAAATTACCGTTATTATACCCAAACAACTTTCGCTTGCACCTTGAAAAGTCAGGAAACTTTTACAAAACATTTTAGTAGTTGCTACGATTCTTAGCACTTCGTTCCAATGGTTTGTTTCGGCTCAAATAATTGTTTCGGCTACTGCATGTATAGTTTTACGATATTTTAACCTTAGGTTTGGGCTTGGACATAATTTTTGGAAATTTCATGACTTTTCAGAGTTTAGCCGAGGTGCTTCCAACTTTTAAAACTATCCTTTGCAAGGGAACTAACTATATAGCCGAAAACGTTACAGAAGAAGCACTAAATGCAGTTTTGTGTACAAAATAATGTGCTAAAATGTCAACCAGCGTCATTTGAACTACTAGGGACTTTATAATCACAGTAGAATGATTAGAAGAGGCATGTTAAGTCTAATTTTTAGATGCTACTAGTAGTACTCGGCGCGATTTACTGTGCTCAAATATAAAACACATTCTCCCTCCCCCACTCATATCAAGAAAAAAAAATTATCCAATAGGGATATCGACAATTTTTTGTGTGCCATTACAAAAATACTAACATATAATCATGAAAACCTATAGACTTTTTATATATATGGAAGATATCTATTTTAATAAGACTTTTTATATTTGCAGTGTGTCCCAAAAGTTTGGAAAAGCTCAATTATCTCAATTATTTGTAAAGTGACATATATGAAAATTGGGAAGTTTACATTAGCAATTATGCTCTATCCAACAAAAATATTTTCAGTGATGCAGTGTTGCCGATTCTACCAAAAAATTTAAAGCAACTTTGATAACTCAAACGGAACACCATGTACATTATTTAATTTTTAATGCTCGGAATAAATCTAAATACATCTTGTGTATGAAGTCCTATATCTATTTATTATCCTCCAGAATTCTTGACATTGATGAACAACTTTTATCAATAGCTGCTGCTGACTTCTGCAGGGAACTATGATGATTTCCAATAAATGTGACTGTGTTCAAGCATTTTTCACCACTGTTTGCTGTTTTGGGTGGTCCCGATCTAAATCTCTTTGTGCAGTCGTCTCTATTGTCCTCAAATATTCTGTTTTCTGTACCGTTCATTTTGCAATTGGAGGACGGGGACGGTTTGGAAAATCGCTATTGAATAAATCCGCCTTCTTTATAAGACCTCACATGGTCCCCGCAACCATGCATCGTAAGCAGTATGATTCCTTCCCGTTCATTTAAATTAGCCATTACTAAAAAGCAAAGCGGATGGGATTGACAATATCTAATTTTTCTTTTACGTCTCTCAGGTATGACGCGTTTCCACGATGTTCATTTCTAATGTAACAAAGGTGGATATCACCTATTTTATTTTTTTAAACAGTTTTTCAATAAATTCCTTGTTAGAAGAGAAGATGTTTTTGTATTTGTCAATCGATAGCTAATCAAAAACTAAGATAGTAATGTGCAAACCGTTTTCCTTGATCTCTTAAGGTTTAGATTTTACAGCCTGTCAGTGTCGATATGGTCAGTCAATTATTACGTCAATGGTTGAAGATAGGTATAGGGCAGGTTTATTCCGGGAATTAAACAATTGAATAATATACCGGGTGATTACCGAGCTAGTAGCGTATTGGTGACACAACCTACTTAGCATTCGGGAGGTAATGGGTTCGATTCCCGTTACCCCGCTACCTTGTATGAGTTTTTTTCAGGGGGCTTTCTTCATACACATGTAGCGGCATGGTCACTGCTTATATTCATACCATGTGCGGCTACTTAGGCGAATTCTAGGGTAGTATTTTTCCCCTCAGAACTCTAACTCCGTTCCTTCTAATCCTTTCCTGACCACAACCATCCTTAATCCCACAATGCATATATACGTAATGTACGTATGTATGCTAGGAATCCATGATTGTGGCTGATGTAGCTCGGAAAGCTCGAACAGCCCGCCCTCCCCCTTGAAGAGGGAATGAAATACGTGGCCCTTTCCTTTTCCGGGTCGTTCTTTAATACTGATTACAGTTTGCATTGTCCGTAAAACAAAAAATTTTATACGTTGGTAATTATACTTTGTCATTTATTTAATTCCAGGGGTGTATGTAGTATCAGTCTCTAAATTAAAAATTTATTTTTAAATTACAAATAAATCTCACGTTATGTTCATACCACAATTCCACTCTACACTTCATATTGTCAAACACTTTTTCGAGAGTTGCAGGTGTAATTCTTTCAACTTCCTTTTCAAAATTATGTGGATTTTCAGTTGCCCACGTTCGTTAATTTTGAGTATTAATGTAGCCAGATAAATGAAACCGCGCTTCATTGGTCATAAAAGTTAGATTTAAAATGTGTTATTTAAATTGTTAGTAAACCAATCACAATAATTACGTCTCATTATCAACAACATTGCAGTTGCTGTACAACAGAAACCCGGTATGGGTGCATATGTCGAGTTTTATGCAAAATCCGTTGACATGTTGAATAAGACAACCCTGTTATTTGAAAATAAAGTTAGTAGGAATCACAAATTTATCGTACGTTGTCAACTTACCAGCTTGAGCACTTAACTTCACCATTTCGTAGTAATGAACGACCTGTCGGTTTAGGCTTACAAATGCAATTCTTAATAAAGGTTTTTAACCTAAAAATGCAAATTAGTCTGATGTACATATTATCTAATCACTTATTTTAATAAATTCTTGAATTACGGAGTAGCTCTGAAAAAAACTGCTTTAAGGAATATTTATAATGCAGAATGGGAAAGTAAATGAAAATCAAAAATAAATTAACGACGGCACTGATTTCAAAAAAGAACGAATAAAGTAATTAAAATATTTAACCGCCAATCCAACACCATGAAAAAAAACTAGAGTCGTACGCGCGAAATTCAGACTGTCATCAGTAGTAGAGAATCAGCCGGTCCTTGGTATTCGGTTTGAATTATTAAAGTTGCTTTTAATTTTTAGTAGAAGCGACAACACTGCATCACTGAAACTTTTTTTTTTTTTTGGATAGAGCATGGTTGATAATGTAAACGCCTCAGTGTTCATCTATGTTACTTTACAAATAACTGAGATAATTGAGTGTTTCTAAACTTTTGGAACACTCTGTATAGAAGGTATCTATATTAATAATTTTCCGATCACCGAGTTAAGCGGTCAGTACTTGGATGGTGACCGAATCTTTCAAGTGCCATTACGAAAATACTAATACATATAATCTTGAAAACTATAGGTATAAACCTTGGTATTGAGACCTTTTAACACAAGCAACACTCAATCATTCATTTCATATATCCAAATTTTAAAACATCGATTAAACACAAAAATTTTCGACCCGTCTTTGCTTCCAACCTGTATATACATATATAGGTATAGTAAGGTATATAGTCGACTTTTTATTCACTATCGCTAAATGGACTTATTATCTCATTTTACAATTTTTGAATCGGCCATGATCTATGCATGGATGGATGGATGGATGGATGGATGGAGGGATGGACGGACTGACGGACGGACGGATGGGCGGATGGACGGATCGATGGATGGATGGCTGGATGGGTGGGTAAATGGATGGATGGATGGAGGGATGGATGGAGGGACGGACGGACGGACGGACGGACGGATGGACGGACTGACGGACGGACAGACTGACGGGTGGACGGACGGACTAGTGGACGGACGGGTGGATGGATGGATGGGTGGATGGATGGAATGATGGATGGAGGGATGGACGGACGTACGAATGTACGGACGTACGGATGGACGGATGTAAGGATGTACGCATGGGCAGATGGATGGATGGACAGATGAAAGTTTGGACAGGTGGACGGATGGATGGATAGATGGGTGGGTGTGTAGACGGGTGGACGGACGGACGGGCAGGCGGACTGGCGGACAGACTGACCGACTGACGGACGGACGGACGGAGGGATGGGTTGGTGGATGTATGGATGGATGTGTGTGCGTGGGCGTGTTGGTGCGTGGGTGCGTGCGTGCGTGCGTCTGTGGGTGCGTGGTGCGTCCGTGGGTGCGTGCGTGTATATGTGTCTGTGTGGAAGTATATTAGTATCCACCATAGTTCCAGAACAAAAACAAACTAAATTTGTATGTAAGCTTGATTTCATTTCGCTTGGACCTGATTTTGGAAGAAATCCAGCGGCGGAGACTGGGGTTTATTAGGGGCAGTTTTTGGCTTTTATCAAATATTTTTAAAACAGCTACATATTTTTAAGATATAAAGTACCTAAATACAGACCTAAAGATATCTATTGATTATGTCGTATGCAATTTTTTGATACGACGCGTAATTTAGCGGTAAAAAATTCCTAAGGTAGTAATTAAGTGTTAGTCCAAATTTTTTCATATCTGAATAACGATTAATTTTATAAGAAAAAGTGTGGACATATTTTTTAAAGAAAATTTAATTTTACATAACTTTTATTTATAAAGTTTCTTAATATAACGCAAGGTAAGTCTAAAAATATAAATGAAAATGGTCAAACGGTATTATTGATATCTTATAGTAACAGGCAGCTTTGGAATTTATTTTTAGGTTAACATGTATTTAAGTCTAATCATTCTGGCAAAGAATGTCGTTTTTGTGTTTACAGTGTTGCCTGTTTTCGATATGAACGTATAAAAAAGAGGTTGCACTGTTTCTCTAAAAAATTATAATTAAATTTTGTTCATTTCTTTTAATTGCCCTTTGTAGCTCTCTCTCTCTCTCTCTCTCTCTCTCTCTCTATATATATATATATATATATATATATATATATATATATATATATATATATATATATATATATATATATAGAGAGAGAGAGAGAGAGAGAGAGAGAGATATCTATTTTATAAACGCGTATTGTTCCTTTTGTTTCAAAAAAGAAATAGTTAAGCAAAGTGCATTTTCTAGAAGCACAGAATTAACAGTGTGTAAATTTTTTTTAAATATGAATTAAACACATTTGACATTTACAATTGAAATTTCTAAAACGTGGTACTATTAAGAAATCGTTTCTATCAATTTTTTGATGCGTTAGAATTAAAAAAGGCAAAAAAATGATTGCGTAATGCCTAATCCTAGACTGCTTCAGGTTAAAAGGAAATCTATTAGCACAAGACCTTCTGTTAATTGATGTTAAATAAATAATAACTGTCGTTAATTAAGTTTCACTACTATAAATATAAGAGGTAATTTAGAACACGTAGTAATGCAATTTTCCAATCCCTCTTTGTAAGTATTTATAACCTGAGAAATATCTATGGTATTTTAATAATTTAAAATATATGCAAACCTTAATTAAATAAAATTAAAACCAATCAAAAGTCAAGAATGATAAGCATCAGCTAAGTAGAACGACATATCCTTTAAGCCGTTTATAGACATAAATCAGATAACAGAAGTGAGTTTGAAGCGAAGGTGAATTACAGCGATCACTACTCAAAGCACGTTTAAAAACTAATGATGATAATGTTAGCCATATACATATAATTAAACTTTTGTTCTCTATCTCTATTTTTAATTTGTAAAATTAGTTCTTTAAAATTTAACTTCAAACTGAAAGCTGTGTACATTTCTGAATATACCTATACTCATTAATTGGTACCGACATTTGTATTCTCTTGAGGTTGTTGATATGTACGTGACACTCTTGTTGTCGATCACCTGCTCCTACTGATTCATTGGCTTTTCTTTGATGGAACTTCTATCACCGTGATATTTCATTACCGTTGAGTACTTGAAACTTGATTCAATTTAATCTATTCTTTTATTTTTTAAACCTTAATGTTTCTTATTTTTCTTCCCTGTATAGTTTAACTAAACCTCTAAATTACGATTTGGTGTTTTGATCCAAAAGACATGCTTCTTTTTTGCATTGTACGATTTTTTATCCATTATTTTTTCGCATATTTACATTAATTTGCTTAATTAATTTGGCTTTAAGGATTAGAAGATTATACTTTCTTTAGGTAACATTAGCTTAGGAAGTAGTACTGAGCCGCCGATAAGACTAAATTAACTATATTACAAAAAGTATATTCTGCAAAGATATGTATTAAGTGACTTCTGTATTTTTTATGCACGTTTAGAAATTGTCTTTTGTTAATTATTAACAAACATACAAACAAAAATATGTATGAAAAATCAATTAATTATTAAATTATGTGCACTATTTCAACAAAACGAATCGCTTAAATCAATATTTTATAACAAAGAAGACGGTGCTAGTATTTACATAAGATTTACTTAGACTGCGATCGAATGGGTTTAAAAATCTTTAGTGTGGCGTTAAAATAAGTAAATTCTAATTAGCGAGTTTGTTAAACTATTAAATATTTAATTAGATTAGAAATTTTAGTTTTTGTATTACAGATTGTGCATTATAATACCAAATTATCATAAGTTATGCTCTTGTAGAATTCGTAAGATATTTTTTAAATTTAATATATTTAATCACAGTAATTAATAGTGGCAATGTTCATCTATCTATGTTTTACACTACACCACTTCCAATTATTTGTATTCATTCTGTTTCATCACACGCTCATTTAATATAAATATTTATAATGTTAAATAATTTTTTTAATTGGATTGGATTTTAATTGAATTTTATAAAGTTTACAGTACAATGTAACAGACTGGAATACCCACAGAATAATCATAACAAACATTTTGGAGGTTCATATCTCAAGTGGCAAATTTTTAAATCAGTCGATTATGTTGATAATCAACACACACGTCATACACACATCATTAATAAGAACAGTGTGTTGATATGTACTTAGTGTTTGATATTTAATGGTATTTTAATTTCAGAATTAGTTTTACATAAATAACTTTAGATTCGAAAGCCTGATTAGACAGGATGGTATTTATTATTTAGCCCCTCTTAACTCAGGGCATTTCTTGTGGTTGAAAATTGCTAGATATTTCTTCAAATACGCTAATTTTAATTTATGGATATAAATTGACACAGAATAAACCTACCGCCTTTGATAGCATTCATTTTCAAAATGTATAATCAAAAACCTTAGCTTTCATCAATTTAATGTTAGTAGCAAACAAATCTAGCCATGTAAAAAATTGTTACTTATACATTAATGGCTAAATAGACAAGTAAGTTATCCAGATAACCAGCTTGCACAATGAGTGATGTACGCGCCCTTTCGGTCAAATAACTTGGTTGAGATCCTCGTAGAATATTCTTGCAGTAAATGTTCCGCAGATTGCAGCTTCTGCTTCTGATTAAGAAATAATTCGCGAGCACCTAAAAAACAAACGGCTGGCGATTTACATGAAACGCGAAAGTCTTTTACTACAGCCATCGTTAATAGTTCGATTGGTCAATAAAGGCAATACTGCGGTAGTATTTAATATAGGGTACAATTTGTTTAAACGTCCAAAGTTTAATCAAAGCTCATTCACTACTTCTAGATCTCTAAGTGGTGAAGATCGCTGTCGTTTTCACTAGTGATCTCTCAATAGCAATACATTTCTCGCAATTTACACCACAGTGTAACCATCTTCCTTGCTTTATAAATACTATGGTGAAACGGATTTTAGAACACAATCTATTCTAAATTTATAACCCGCACTTACCTGAAACAATAGGAGAATACTTTCGACTCCCGCTGTCCGATGCGCTCACTGCGGTGGAGGCGGTATCCCACTCTTCAAACTGTTACCTATTGACGCTTTAGCTACATGCGTACTCTCTTACTATAAGACTAACATTTTAAGCGTGCATTCTCTTTGACGGTCGGACTAACACTGGCGTATACTCACGTCCATGCTTCGCGCCAGTTTCAAATTATAGCTGTATACATGATGCTTCAGTATTACATTTGCAATAAAAAATACCATTTTATTTTAATAACTCCAATAAAATACGTGAACATACACGTAACAAAAATTCAAATTGGTACTATGTAAATGCGCACTCTACAACAATTACTCTTAACAAAGTTCATTGACAAAGTTTGTGACGTCATACCTCAACTCCGTGACAGTAATGGGAGAGGAGTGGTGGTCACGTGCACACATCCACTTGCAGCTGATTAGTCGTGCATGAGCATTCATCCTGAGGGTGTGGGCTCCTTTCATGCGCTATTTTCAACCCCTTGAAGACGTATTTATGGTCCTCACCCCGTAATTACAGCCCTTTTGGCAGTATTATTAGCCTTTTGAGGTAGTCACGTGACCCTGGGGACAGGGGTGGGGGTAATCACGTGACCCGGTGGGGGAAGCGGTGGGACCGATCAAAGTCTAATTATTTTAATTATGAGTCATAATTAAATTGTGCCGCCATTTTGTTTTTAATTATGTCATAATTAAATTGCGCCACCATTTTGATTTTAATTATGAATCACAATTAAGTTCCGACGCCATTTTGTTTTATGAGTCATAATTAAATTGCACCAGCGCCCTTTTGTTTTTGATTATGAGTCATAATTAAATGGTACCGCCATTTTGTTTTAATTATGACCCATAATTAAATTGTATCGTCATTTTGTTTTTAATTGTGAGACATATTTTGTCAGCCATCCCAGGAAATTTGAAATAGAATTCTATTAAGGGTACCCTCATACTATATCATTGGATAGATATAGGACTCCGGAACATGTTCTCGGGCCCCAGGTATAGGACACCAGAAATTTTTTTCAGGTCTTAGCCCCCTTGTCAGCTACAGGACTTCAGTACTTGTTCCCGGGTCTTCGGCCCTCTAATGGGATCCCCTTGGCGGAAAAACTAGAAATTCGAAATGGTATTCTAATAAACGACCCTCATACTTACCGACCATTTATGTTTTGTCTGACACCGTAGACAATTTAATTATGAGTCATAATTAAAAGTGGTGCATCAAATCAATCAACCAATCAAACACACATAATTTAAATATGAGTTATAATTAAAAGTAATGGATCCAATCAATTAATTAATCAAGTCAATCCAATCAATTAATTAATCAAATAAATTAATTTAAAGCTGAGCTAACAATTCTTCACAACCTTCAGGTAACGATTCTACCACTGTATATACCTAACTCCTGTGAGCGAGCGTTTACTTTGCAGATAAGGCTATCCGACACTCAGAGTTGGTAATTTCCCTAAACGTGGAAGAACAATCGATCATCCGCAAATCAATCTCAATCAAGTCAACCTCAATCAAATCAATCTCAATCAAATCAATGTCAATAAAATCAATCTCAATTTCAATCAAATCAATGTCACTCAAATCAATCTTAATCGAATCAATCCCACTCAAATCAATATCAATCAAATCAATCTCAATCAAATCAATCCCAGTCAAATCAATCTCAATCAAATCAATCAATCTGTCAAATCAACCTCAACTTCAGTTTACAAAAAAACCAACTTTCAATTCAAAAATACTGAATTGGTTTAACTTACAATATAGAAAAACCAACATTGAATTCTAAAATACCGGTTTGATTTAAGCACAAAAAACCAACTTTCAATGCCTCCGGAACTTGTTCTCAGGTCTTTGCCCCTTGTCGGCGCCCTGATTGTTTGTGACGCCATCTAGTGGTGTATTCTTAAATCTAACGAATGTTTTCTGTAATAGAGGTTGATCATTGCTCCATCTAGTGGTGGTAGTATATTTTAAAAGCAGATTTAACTGTTATAACGGGAATTTGAAACATTATGGGGCCCACATACTACCTCATAAGTCGATCAATTAAACCAATCACTTAAATCACTCAATCGAGCAAAAAATATTCAAGATACTTATTTGGATGCAAGTCTCAGATGTTGATTTGAAATAAGCTTGTCAATCTTATTCGATTTAATACAAAAACGGAAACAAGATACAAGTCTAAGATGCTCATTTAAAATCAACTTCAGCCATCCCGATATAATCAAAAAAAAATAAAAATAAAATGTAAGTCTAGATGTTGATTTGAAATCAGCTTCCGTCAACCTTATTTGACTTAGTATGAAGGCGTTTGGATGGAAGTTGATTACAGATTAACATATTAAACTTGTCTCTATATTACTTGTCGATTTAAAATTGAGTTGTAATTAAAAATCTGCTTATGAATTCGATTAAGACAAACAAGATTTAAAAAGATTTAAGTTGGTGATTTGAAACTAGCATCGATTCCATCTCGTAAGACAGCTATAAGACTCCATATTTTGTTTTACCCAATGTTCATCATCTTCTTTACACAACCATAATAGTAATTACATAACGCTGTAGATGTTCGGATTATGGTTAAGTTAAGGCGAAGGTTTACAACAGTTTTAAACCGAGATCAGTTGGTGGTAGCAGTGATGAATCATAACACTAACATGTTGTAAAAATGAGAAAAAATTTGTAAAGTAAATGACATAACGAGTAAGGGATAATCAAAAACGATCACTTACCAATGTTGTTGTTGTTGATAATCGTATTCAAAGAACGCCTTGACGGGGAGACATGAGCATGTATAACAGCTGGCTTTTGTGCTTACAGTCATAGCATATTCACTTTCTGAGATTTGTTTATAAATGGGCAATATAAAGTACAGTTTCCAACAACCATTATTATAAAATAACTATTTTCTGGATTTCCCTGTTGTGTAACCACAATAACAACCTTTCACTATTCAAATAGCTCTAGGGTATTTTGCAAAAACCCACTAATTATCTAATTACGCCAAATTGAAGCAAAGAATAACGTGGAAATGCAACAGATTTACCATGCTGTGTGTATAATGTATCCCAAGTTATGTTAATACATACATGTATACATCTCTTTTACTACATCATAGAATATACTTCTAACGTGTTTAGAAAATGGCTAATTATAAAGACAGGTTTCACAACCATATTATAAAAAACCTGGATCAGTTGTGTAACAAAACAACCTCACATTCAAAAATAGAAATTAGATTTGAAACTAATATGCTAATCGCAAAGGCAAAAACGTCATCAATGTGATGTGTGTACTGCGTGGAAATTTCCAGTTTGTTTAGCTTACAGTTCAATACCAACCTTTACTATTCTCAACGTGTTTAAAACTGCAATACAAGAGACAGGCACAACCATAATAAAACCTGACAGCTTGAAAACCAACCTCAATTCAAATACGCAAATTGCAACCAAACGCAAGGCAATCTCAATTACGCAAAGCAACGCAAAACCAAACGTCAATCCAACGCGAAACGCAAACGCGAAACGCAAAACGCAAACCAACTGCAACGCCGCAACCTCAACACGAACAAAACGCAAATGCAACGACAAACCAAAGACAAACTCAAACCAAAACGCAAACGCAAACGCAAACGCAAACTGCAAACGCAACGCAAACAAAAGACAAACACAAATGACAAACTCAAACACGAACAAGAAGAACACGAACAGACAACGACACAAACACAACACAAACACAAGCAAAGCACAAGCAAACGCAAACCAACACAACCAAGCACAAGCACAAGCAAACACAACAGCAAGCACAAGCACAACACAACACAACACAACACAACACAGCACAACAAACACAAGCACAAGCACAAACACAAACACACAACACAAAGCACAAACACAAACAACAAACAAACACAAACAACAAACACAAACAACACAACACAAACACAAACACACAAACACAAACACAAACACAAACACAAACACAAACACAAACACAAACACAAACACAAACACAAACACAAACACAAACACAAACACAAACACAAACACAAACTCAAACTCAAACTCAAACTCAAACACAAACACAAACACAAACACAAACTCAAACTCAAACTCAAACTCAAACACAAACACAAACACAAACACAAACTCTGCGTCTACATCTGAATTTGATTTTTGTAGGTTATGGGTCAGTATAGTAGAAGTTTGGTTATCTTACCCATATCACCTTACACGAGACACCTTAGGGAACACATTTTGATGGGTGATTCGTTTCTGGCGCAATTTAAAGTGTTAAGTCATTCTTTTTATAATTGGCTGTTGAAGATTTAAATAAGACCGGAAGGGTTATAAGGGAAATTTTTTTTATGACTGTGGACCTGAACAGGCTAAATTTGGCCTATCGTGCTAAAGCACTCAGGAACACTTAGGAGGATGGATAGAGGGATAATGAATTGCCAATAGACGCCTATGAACGGCTACTTTAAATTTTCTCACATCATAAGTGGACTCATAAGGACTTTTCCAGAATCATTGAGACACGAGTTTGATGGCGAATTCTGAATAAAGTAGTAGTTAGTTCTTATATATATATATATATATATATATATATATATATATATATACGTAACGTAACTTTTAAAGATTTAGTGCAATATTTTTTTTTAATATTTGGTTAGCGGATTGTTTGATTTAATTACGACTGGTTGTAAATTAAGTAAAGTTTTTTTTTAAGTAGCAAGTCATTTTAAAAGAGATTTTAAATTATAAAGTAACGTAAATTATGTAGCAAGTCGGTCATTGTCCGAACAGCTGTTTGATTTTACATACGCGGGTTTTGCGAATAGTTGCACGTATTTTTGGAGTTACCTTTTATAGGAATCAATATACCGATAGTAGACATTTTTGCTGGTGCCTGATTTGCTAAATAGGTAAGTGAATTTAATTATTTGTTATGGTTTTTAGTAGTAGAGTAGCTTGTTTTTTTGAGTGAACGTTTTGGTTTCCTGTTAGGGAAATATAAGATCTGTTCATGACGTTTTTCCCGCTAGAAATGTATTTAACAGGTGGCGCCTTTTTGACATTTTTATCCGAATTTGACGTTTTTGGAGTTGCGACGAGAACCCTTTTACATCGGCCACACCACTGAGCTGTACCGTGCCACAAATCACCTTTAAGGGCTGGATGTTCTAGTGGGTATTTACACTGTAGCAAGTAAAGGAATTTCAAAGAAAGTTGCTCAAACCACTTTGTAAAATTTTAAAGCGGCCTCTACCACGTGGGGTGAATTTTTGTTCAATCATGGTAGTTAATGTAATGAACAATGTAAAAAAATAAGACACAATACACAAACTAGGAAAACATGGGGTCACGATTCAACTCACCCGGTACTAGGAAGGTTAAAAAAAGAGATGGAGCCCAAATGTGCACTAAAAAGTACATCTCGCCTAAAGTAAAGAAGGTGATATCGATTTCCGGTATAACCCGTAAGTGCAACCATTATGAAAATATTTTTGTAAATAGAGCGCTAGCCACTGAAATGTTCTGAAACTATTAATCCGCAGAATTCCTAATGCTTTTAAGCAACCCTTCAAATCAGCGTGTATGATAAGATAAGATATCATTTTTTTAATTTTTTATTACAGCATTTGAAGAGCGAATCTTTTTTATGCTCAACAACTCAACCTCTTATAAAAATCATTAAAACTGGTTAATTCACACAAATTATTAACGAAAATTATTTTATTCGTACCACTGTGCGCACGCGATTTGTAATACATATAATCTGTTCAGATACGGAGCGTAGGAATAAATCAAGATGTTTGGAAGATTCCAGTGGCGTTGGGTTGTTTTATGATAAAAAATATGAAACTGAAGTAATATTAATTAGATATGTCATAATGAAATTAATTAATACTAATTAAAAGTTGGGAAGGAACGAGGATATTATTTATTTGTAATATAATTTTTCTGTTTTCAAATTAAAAGAATATCGTGGTTGATTATGTAATTATTGATTGTTTGGATTGTCAACTCCGTATATATCACAAATTGCTAATACCATTATCGCCCACATTTTTAATAATTTTAAACTAATTAATTACTAACAATTTAACTAGAAAGTACGTACTGTATTTGGAGTCACACTTTAATAGATTTTAATATGTTGGTAATGATATAATTAGCGGAGAAAATTGCGAACAATGCTAATTGCACACAAAAATTATACATATATAAATATAACGATAGCCTAAGTTATGAACATTGTTATATATCGGTATATCGTAAGGTGTACTTACGCTGCAGTATTGAGTTTAATAGCAATGACGTCGAGTCCTAAATCTATTCCAATGAAACGCGTGAAGAGGTCTGCGCATTCTGCCAACCAAACAATTATTGTGCTCAAATGTCGTAATCCATTGAAAAAAGTTGAAGGGACAGTTGAAATGTGTTCACATATGACTGGCATTGGAAAAACAACAATATTCAGACTTATGAAGACAACGTTTCTGTGCGTGAGCCTAGTTTATCTCATGATAGAAAAAAAAATAGAAATATCCGAATATGTGAAAACTACAATTAGAAGAATAGTACATTCGTTTTATTTTAAAAAACAAATACCCACATTAAACAAAATTCTGTCAGTTGTGAAAGAGGAAGACTCAATTTAAGTAGAACAATGTTGTGGCAACTTTTGCACGAATTGAATTTTTCATGGGAAAAAATGAATAGAAAATCAGCTCATTGACAAGGAAGAAATTGTGTGTTGGAAAACAAATTACCTAAGAAATATCTCTAAACTACGTTCTGAAGGCAAGAAAAATAGGTTTAAGACCTCCTTCAGGAAAAGGGCGACGCTTAATTATTACGCATATAGGAAGTGACGAAGACTTATTGAGGGAGGTTTACTGCTATTTGAGTCGAAAAATACCGGTGATTACCACGAGGACATGCATGCGGTTGTTTTCAAGGAATGTTTTGAACAAATGTTAAATTTAATACCAATGGGCGCCGTAATTGTTACGGACAATGCCAGCTACCATCCCAGAGAAATCGAACGTTTACCTACAACTTCCTGGAAAAGAGGTGCTATAATGGAATGGAACATGATATGGTAAAAAGGGCCTAGCACAAGGTGTTAGGACAAAGTTTAAAAAATATGCAGTTGACGAGATGGCAGCGAAACGTGATATTTTTGTTCTACGTTTACCGCCCTATCATTGCGAATTGAACGCTATTGAATTAATATAGGCGCAGGTTAAGGTTGCAGTAGCGAGAAATAATAGCACGTTTAAATTAAGTAACGTTCGACTACTTTTAATGACTACCTTAAGTGAGGTGACTGCGGAAAAATGGAGAAAGTGTATAGAACACGTTATGAAAGAGGATTGTAATTTCAATAGGGCTAAATAGTTTTTCTGAAGAAACAGATGAATTTTCAGAATAACTATATACATATATATATATATATATATATATATATATATATATATATATATATATATATATATATATATTTATTATTTTTCTTATAAATTTTGTTTGTTCTTGTTTAATATAGGTAATAAGGAGTTAAATTTAAAAACTCTATAAAATCATTTCTAACAAACGAAGTGTTTCATATATACTGCTCGTATGTAAAATAAATGAACTATTTTCATTTATTCCTTCGCTTCGTTTCTGGACAGACTTTAGTACGAAAAGTGACAAGAGTTTATCTCGTTTTGCTTAAAATTAGATTCTTAGTAATAGTAGACTATTGCTGTATTCAGAAACGCAGAAAATAAATCAGTTAACTAAATATTGTCTGAGAAACATTAGTAGGTTTATGCTTAATTGGAAACGTATATTGTCTTATTTTGCTGGAAGTAATTCTAACTCCGTATAGAAATGATGTATAAAAATGCATTTTAAAAAATCAAGTGTATGGAACAATAAGGGTATAAGTGATTTTATTCGCAGATATCAACGTTTGTCGACAACATTATGGTACGATCGGTATCTAAGATATCTACATTCTTGTTCGTGGAGAATCGTAAAATGTATTCTTTTTATTCTCCGCAAATGCTATAAATCATATTATGAATTTATACAGCTCCCGTGAGAAAACTAAAAAATGTAAATCAAACATCGATAAAGTTGTCATAAATTTTTAATTGATTTGTGATACAAAATTTCCAGAATTAAAACATTCAAAATTCCATTTACCTTTTTTACTCATAATATTAAATAAATGTAAATTTATATCGATCGTAACTTACAATAAAATTTTATTATCTATTGCTTGCTAATGAATTATTGTAATTATATTCGCAGCACACTTTATACTAGGTATACATTAACTCATTTATGATTGAACACAGTCATAAATTAGTAATTGAATTAATCATTGATACAATGTTAAAAATTGCTGGAATTCTTAAGTGATCCGGTTAAGTAAACACACCTAGATAAAGAAATGAAAGGAAGTTGTAATGGTTCCCGTAATTGAAACTAAAAATTCAACGGTTCAATATATTATACTTATGAAAAAACTTTGAGATTATATAAAAGTTTAAAATGGTGGCTGTGTTTATCTTTAAGTCTTCAATAATTACCTGCAAGTGTAAAATGATAATTTATCCTAATGAGAATTGGGTTTATATTCATATATTTTTTTATATTCACAAGTAAATCCATAGTAGGAAACCAAATACTGCCAAGATTTTAAATTAAAATACTAACTTACGAGTTTCAGTGACGAACTCAAGTAGCATTAATAAAAGGTTTAAAATCTCACATAGCCAAATTCAAGAAAACGAGTAAAGAGAAAAGATGAAAAAGACAAATGTGTTTTATGGAAGGTACCTAAAGTAACTAACTTTTTTCAACCCTAGGACGTATTGTATGCGTAGGGATCAATGGCGGCGAGTGGTTTAAAACTTGGGGGTGCACAACTTTAGATTAAAAGTGAGTGCTGTTAGGAAACCGCCGGGGGCGAAACATTTTTTGGGAGCCACGCCCAAAGAGACTTATTTTAGACTATAAGACCGTAGAAATTAAAGTAATTTATTAAAAAATTAGAAATTAAGTAACTTACCTCGCTGAGTACCTCGGCCTCGCCAAACAATTATTTTTTTTTATATTTCACAAACACGTTTTGTATTGAAAATGAAGTCGTCTGTCTTTTTTTGAGATAAATTCTTTATTTCTTCAATTTGGAATTTCTTGAATCATTTGTGTCTCAATAGATAACATTGCGAAGGCAGTTAGTCTGTGCTGGCCCACTGTACTTCTAAGGAAAGTTTTTATTTGTTTTAATGTGGAGAAACAACGTTCTGCTTCAGCGGTTGTCATGGGCATCGTAACTATTGCTTGTACCACTGAAAATATTTCTGAGAAATGTGCTTGCAAATTATTTTCAATTAAAAATTTAAGTAAATGGACTGCTCCGGAAACTTCTCCTGTATATTATTTCCAATTCTGTCTTTAATTTGTTTTTATATAAAGATGGAAAGTGTCGAATTGCTGAATTTAAATGTAGCATAGGAAAATTTTATGAATATATTTCAAAATTTTCCACCGAAAATAAGTGTGCCATTTCCAAACGGCCTGTGAACGAAAACCTTCTTTTATTTTTGCAATTATGGTGTCACATACTTACTTAGCTTGCACAGTCGTGGAAGCAAGAGTTTGTCTCATCCGTCTTCCTTCTTTTCCTAGCTTGACTTTCATCAATATCTGCTAACTCGGTTTCTCTAATAGTATGTATGTTATCTCTTTCTTTTTGAGTATTTTTTTCAAACTCACTAATGCATCGTTTTATGGTAACGGAATCAGTAGCCCTTTTTTTTGCATCAGGGAATATAAAATATCAACGTGAGGCATTACACGATGGATCACTGTCAATCAAAAAACAAATATAAAGTCATGCAATAACCAACCCTTAGTCTACCAGGTCAATTTTTTTACACAAGGCCGTAAGCTCCCAACGGTACTTATAAGTACCCACAACTTCTAAACCTATTTATATAATGCAGATGATTATTTGGACTTTCTCAACCAACGGTACTTGTAAGTCAAACATATTGTGGTAAATTTTTTATTGTGATATTGACAACAGCGGTTTGTTAGAAATAAGAGAGGTTATGTTATGTTACCAGTTTCTTGCATTTTGTAGTATTCCAATTGGTTTATTATTAATAATTTTTAGGTAAGTTGTTTATTTTTTTGTTTATTACATAACAAACAAAGTCTAGGTGATTTTTTTTATTTCAAAATTTGGTTTTTATTAGTGGTACTTAAATGTACCGTTGGTTCTAAACCACATAAATATTTTTATTTCAGAATGTCGATGAAAAATAGGTGCTACAGTGACGAAGAACTTTTAGACGTGTTAGAGAACGAATTAGTTGATTTTGTTCCAATTGATAATAGTGAAAACATGGATATAGAGTCATCTGATGATGAAGATAATCTATTTGAAGATCGTCAAAATTATCCTGAGGAAGATGAACAACTAGATCAGGAGGTCCTTCCTGTTGTGTTACTGAAGTTGAACCTTATGCCGTAGAAAAACCTCCACCAGATAAACAACAAGAGCCTGAGAGTCTGGAGAAAAATAGAAAAAACGACCATACCAAATACCCCTGCACAAAACAGTATGTGGAAAGAAGTATTTTTTAGTGGTTGCCACAGTGGTACTGATGCATTTCTAAGCTTTTGGGCAACACTATTGAGGATATTACCAAAGAAGAAATGTTATCATTTATTAGAATTAACTTTCTTTATGGGGCATCATTAGGTCCCAACCTTGTCCGACTAATGGTCAACGACTGCTGACTTGAAAGTTGCGCTTCTATCACAAACCATGTCACGTAACAGATTTCAAGCGATTCTCTCCAACCTTCACGTTAATGACAACTCAAGAATCCCTAAAACAATGGCGACAAACCATACAAGGTTAGGCCCATGATAGATACTCTGAACTCAATTTTCGTAAACTACGACGGTGGTCAAACCCTATGCGTGTATGAATCCGTAATCAAATTCAAGGGTCGATCTTCATTAAAACAATACAACCCGATGAAGCCTATTAAACGAGGGTACAAAATTTGGGTTCTTGCCAACATGTCGGGGTTTGTAAAAAAATTTGAGATTTATCAAGGCAAGAATGTTGATAAGAAGTATCAACATTACGGTTTGGGTGAGAGAGTTGTTCTGTATCTGACCGAACAGGATTGGAAAAAAGAAAAAAGAATATATTTTGATAATTTTCTCACAACAGTAAAGTTGCTAGAAAAACTAAAATTAGAAGGAACGTATGCGTGCGGTACAATTAGGAGCAATCGGAAGGGAGTCCCAAAGATTACTACTACTGATAACACACTGAAACAAAAGCGAGGAGGCTTTGATCATTGTAGGTCAAATACAGACGTTACTTATTACAAATGGAACGATAATAAAATTGTGAATATGGTGTCCTCCTTCCATGGATCAGAAGTGGTAGAGTTAAAAAGAAAATTGCGAGATGGTACCAATACTATTGTTAAAGGCCCTTTAGCAATAAGGGATTATAATGAATGTATGGGTGAGGTAGATTACCACGACCGTTTGAGACAAGGTTATAGACTTGTTTGCAGATCGAAGAAGTGGTGGCAACGAATTTTTTGGGGGTTCTTGGAAATTACGTTTGTTAACGCATATGTCATTTCGAAACATCGAATGAGAGAATCTGTGACATTACTACTTCAATTCCGTAGAACCATAGCAACCGGTCTTTGAGGAGAATCAATGTGTGTCGCAACAAATAAAAAGCGACCATCCTCGTCCACACCAACAGCTTCGAAGGGGAGGTATAATTATAGTGTTACTTCCGATATACGAGTTCGCAATAGGGGAAGCCATTGGCCTACCTTTGTTGCAAATAGAGGACGTTGTGAAATGTGTAGCGCGCAAGGCGTTCAATCCAGGTCACATTCAAAATGCACTATGTGTGGAACATTTTTATGTATAAATGAAAAACGAATTGTTTTGCTCAATACCACGATGTATTGTAATGTATATTTTTAATTTTTATTTTTTCTTTGTAAATTATACTTACTGTATTTATTAAAAAAAATGTATTTATGGCATAACACCGGGGTGCTCAAGTACCAACGGTACTTATAAGTACCACTTCAATAAATAGATCAAAACATTATTTTTTTGTAAATTTACTTTTCTTGATGATTTTAATGCATAAACAGGTAACTAAATCTTAAAAAAAAATTTTCATTTTCGTTGTTTAATGAGCTTGGGAAATCCAAATCTGCGATGTCTACCGATGGTAGACTAAGGGTTAAAAGTGCACCAGCCTTTCTGGTGGTATCAGATTGTCTGGATGTGGATTGCATTTTTTCCATATACAGTGCTAACGGTTCTAATGTTAAAGTTCCACCTTGTAGCAGATGCTCTAGGAACCCTATTTCCAACCCTGTTTCATCTAATATGGCAACTCTTTGTGGATAATTTGAAAAAAAAATTGGTACTATCACTTAAATCGGAAAGATATATACGAACATTTGTATTTATGCTTGTTGCCTGAGCCAATATTAAATTCAATTACGTAACAATGATTATAATGGGCACGTTTAAATTTATCTTTATTACGTTTTTCTACACCACCATGTGTGCCACTCATGACACTTGCTCCTTCATAACTGTGGGAAGTTAACTGATCAGAATTTTTTAAAACATAATTTAAAGCTTCTTCTATGCAATCATCTAAAGAAACAGCATCGTGTTCGTTTGGTTTTATAAAAGCCCAAAATTGTTCAACGGTGTTGTCATTTGCTACAGTATAACGTTAAACTATACCCATTTGCAAAATATTTGAAATATCACTTGTTTCGTTACTCATAACGGACACATTTATTTTTTTGTTTAGTATTATAAAAGTACTCATGATAAGGGGTTACGATGTAAATTCACTTTAACTCAAGATACATTAATTAAAGTGAGGTGTGCATTAAATTTCAGAGCTACGTTGAGAGCTACTGTACAGGGTGACCAACTAAGAATGCGAGGTACTGTATCTGGGAAACTATCCATCGTAGAGGCTTGCGCAAAAAAAAGTTATTATTAAAACGGCCAATACAAAAACCTGGAAAATATTTTCAAGTTTCTGAAATGGCCACCAGGGGGCGTAACTGCAATCTTGAATTTAAAAAAGTGATGTTTCTGTGAATTCTGCTATATTAACCTAATAAAAAAATAACTGATCTTTTTATCGAGGATAATCTGAACTTTTTTTGTTTGGCACTTTTTGACGTATGTCTAAAAATAAAGTGGTGATGGGTATTCAAAGGTTTCCTTAAATAACCCCCTGTATCTTCGAAACGGCTAAGCCGATTTTAACAAACTTGGGCGCCTTGAAATGAGCTATTCTTAGGCTACAAATGTTATAATATTTGAAGATTTGTTAGTTTCGCATGTCGTCGCTAGAGGGCTTTGTTCGACATTCCGACTGAAACGGTTAATTTTCGTAAAAAAATGAAATGCATTGGTATGACTTTTTTTCATGAACAAGTAGCCAAATGATGCCTAAACAAGTTCACTAAAACCGCATCTCGATATCTTATTCCTAACTTAAAATATCGACCAAAGAAAACTTTAGACGAAAAATCCCTTAAATTTTTTTTTAACCATATTTTTTCTGGAATTGTTTCTATTATGTAAGTTGTGGCCCTAAAAAGGACCGATTTAAAGGAGGAAGGTTTTTAATGCCCCTGTAAATGCTCGAAATGCTGACCATCACGCTCTATGCATTGCTGAAAGCTCTCATGACTAGACAAAACTGCAGCTTCAATTTCGGCTCTCGGTATGTTACATATTGCGTTACGAATCCGGTTTTTCATATCTTCTCTAGTAGTAGGTTGAGCCCCCATAAATAAAAATCGAGGCAAGTTAAGTCTGGCGATCGCGGAGGCAATGAAAACAGACTTCCTCTTCCAATCCACCGCTGTTGAAATACTGCATTAATATGCTCTCGCACATTAATCGACTGCAAAAACAATTTTTGCCTTGTTTCCAGAGGCACATCTTCCAATAACAACGGTAATTGATTGGCCAAAAAGTCAAGAAATTGCCATTTAGGGATTGCTCGAAAAAATATGGCCCAATAATTCTGACTCCCAGTATGCCACACCATACATTTAAACTCCAACGTCCTTGGCGCTGAACGTCACGCAACCAATGAGGATTTCTGCAGACCAATAATGCATATTGTGCAGATTGACTGTCCCGTCACTACTGAAGGTGGCTTCATCGGTCCAAAGAATTTGAAATAAAAATTCTCTATTACGCGTATCATGCCTAACATCGAATGGCAATAGTCTAATCTTCGATCAAAATCTTCCTCTTTCAAGGCCTGATGCAAAACGACATGATATGGGTGCATTCTTAAGGTAATTAAAAAAAGTTTAAACGAATACCTATATATTTTGATGGCCATTAGAACTTACCTATGGTTCTTCAAAATATTTTGAACCGTTGTCCGTGATATGCCCAACTCAGTGGATAATGCTCTTGTGCTAACATGAAGATTTCTTTCAATATAGTCCAGTACACGGTTAATATTTTCTTGTGTTCTTCCAATTCTTTGCCATTGAAACGTAGGAAGAAAACTACCACTGGCTCGTAAGCTCGCCACTAATCGGCGAAAAACTCTTACATCGCAAGGACGCCGATTTGGATATCGAGCCTCGTAAACACCTTTAGCTACTGGGGCATTCTGAAGACATTTAAAATAAACCGCAAGCATATCAACATCTTCATTATTCGTAACACGCAGTTTGAAAGCACAAAAATTGCTTAAAGTAACGCGAAAGTATTGACAATTTGAGGATTATGTATGTTTTGTTTAGGTATATGTTTCCATTGCTTGCTTCTATTAATTGTATTTTTCGTATATATCCATAATGAATATGCGTTTAAACAAACAAAAAATAGGCCTTTCGTATAACTTTTAGCATTGTTTACTTGCCCGTAGTAATTTCAAAAAGGGTGATTTTATTCTGGTGAATAAATTTACAAACATTTAAAATCTCACTTTCTATGTAACCTATTCAGAGCCGAAATTGAAGCTGCAGTTTTGTCTACGCGTAAGAGGCCTCAGCAATACATAGGGCGTGATGGTCAGCATTTCGAGCATTTACGGGGGCATTAAAAACCTTCCTCGTTTCAATCGGTCCTTTTTAGGGCCACAACTTACATAATAGAAACAATTCCAGAATAATATAGTTAAAAAAAATAAAAAATTTAAGGGATTTTCGTATAAAGTTTTCTTTGGCCGATATTTTAGGTTAGGAACAAGATATCGAGATGCGGTTTTCGCGAGCTTGTTTAGGCATTACTTAGCTACTTGTTCATGAAAAAAAGTCATCCCAATGCATTTCATTTTTTTACGAAAATTAACCGTTTCAGTCGGAATGTCGAACAAAGCCCTCTAGCGACGACATGTGAAACTAACAAAACTTCAAACATTATAACATTTGTAGCCGAAGAATAGCTCTTTTCAACGCGCCCAAGTTTGTTAACATCGGAGTAGCCGTTTCGAAGATACGGGGGGTGATTTAAGGAAACCGTTGAATACTCCCCACCACTTTATTTTTATAGATACGTCAAAAAACAAAAAAAGTTCAGATTATCCTGGACTTCAAAGATCAGTTATTTTTTTATTAAGTTAGTGTAGCAGAATTCACAGAAACATCACTTTTTTGGATGCAGTTACGCCCCCTAGCGGCCATTTCAGAAACATGAAAATATTTTCCAGGTTTTTGTATTGGCGGTTTTGGTAATAACTTTTTTTCCGCAAGCCTCTACGATGTATAGTTTCCCAGACACAGTACCTCGCATTCTTAGTTGGCCACCCCGTACAGACCATTGACTTCAAGGGTTCGTGTTTAACACAATATAATATTTTATTGGCAAGTCTTTATGAAGTTAAAAAATAAGTCAAGTAACGTTAAAGACTGGAATTATGTTTGGAAATATAAAAAAGTACAGAATGTAACGGAAAGACCGTTGTTAATATAACAAATTAACTCATTCGTGGGGAAAACACAAAAGCTTGTTGAATTCATTACAGCTCTTAAAACAATTACAAGGCATAACGTTGGTGATGATTACGATAAATAAGTATATTAAGGAAATTAAAACTAAGGTTATTTCATATAAAACATTACTAATTAGATTTGACGTCCCACATATGAGCATCTTGAATGCTGCTGTACATTCACAAAGATTATAGAGTTAAAATTCGTTTATCCCTTTTAGTGCATTTTCTAAATTGGTTTGATGTTATTTGGTTGTTATTATTCGTTTTGATAACAGTAAGCTTTTATGTACAATATACGAGGGATGATAAAAAACGTTTAAGAATATGCAAAATTTATTAGATTTACATTATTCGAATAAAACTAACAAGCTTACTTAAACAAATCTTAACGGTACTTTTTGAAATATAAAATAGATAATACGATTGTTGTATTCCTAATTGAGTTAGCAGTTTACCAAGTGGGGATACATTTTATTTCCTACAATCATGTAGGATCATTGCATATCACCCAAGACCTTTTACCGAAAAATCACGATTGTAATGGCGCCCTTTACCTTTATTATAGATTTTGAGTTTTATTTTTTTATGGCCTTATTCGGCTAGTTAGTAGAATTGACAAATCGCTTATTTTGATAACCTGCACGAACCCAATGTGGATTGACCGTATAGAAGATTTATCGAATTAAAAGCAAAGGCTACCAAAACTTGACGAGAAGTTTCATTTATTTCATTAGATGTTTATCTGAAACGACAAATATATACATTTCCCGACTCAGAAAAAAAGATCGATCTGAATGCAAAAAAATACTATCATCTAGCATAGGTGTCTTCCTCTAAGTAAAACTCATTAAAGCTGATTATCTCATTTGGTTTTTTATGGGATAATGGCGGTACTATAGCTTTGGCCGTTTTTATATTACATCCGGTACGGCATGTATACTGTATCTATGAGATACAAATTAAATTACCTAACACTTGGTAGCACTATAAAACTCACGCAACTACTGAAATCGACTAATACATACAAACATAAGCGAACCCCTCCAATTTAAAACTAAACACTGAGGGGGAAAGAAAGTTTCAATATGTATCTATAACTACTACCACTTCCGGAAGGTTAAACAGAATAGTCATACTGGAGTTTTTATATCTCCTATTACGTGGATGTTAATGATATTACCATACGAGCAAGCTGACACCGAAGAAACTTTAATCGTTCGTGGTAGAAATTTATTCGTAATGGATATACAGGGCATTTCAAAGATTACATTATTCTTTCTGATCAATGCATATAAGTCAAGACAGAAATATAAATGGTCTCACGAAAGTCATCCAGTCGGTTTGAAAATGTATGCCTAAAAAAAGCTTAAGTCTTTTCAACATCTAAAGCCACTGTAAATAAGCATGTTGATAATAGAAATGAGTATGCAAAGGCAAGGAAAGTTTTTTAAAGCACTCCTTTAATCCATATCAAAAAACACATATTTTATATATGAAGGAACATATATTTGGCCTTACAGTCTCCGACACAAGGTCAGCAGTTGAAGTGTCAAAAAATATTGTAATACGTCAATGAATTTAACTTAAAATAATTGCAAAACTGTCTTGCAACTGGCACAAAAAAAATGTCTATAAAATCAATCCTATTAGCACTTGGTGATCATAAATAAATGTCCAAAATACAATAAAAATAATCATACATAAAAGAAAGATAAATAATGGCACATGATGAATAAAATGTGACACAAAACAATCACTTCAGACATATGAGTGCCTTGTTAAACCACTACCGATGAAATCTAAACACCCAAGAAATGCTACATCGCCTGTTTAACGTAGAACAAAGTTAAACAACCTTGTTGCGTCTCCTTACACAAACCTCAAAACGTAAACGAAAACAACAATGCTGTAAACTAGGAACATCAAATGCACAAATGCAAGCAAAACAATAGTAGAATCTGTTACTATTGCAAGAAAGATAATTTATCATAGAATCAAAATGTAGTCTAAAACCATCGGAATTTCACATAAAATATAGATTTAAAAATTAAAGCTTAACGTAAGTATTAAGAGCCTCACAATACGGGATAAGCAAACATAAACAAAAAAACAAAATTAACGTAAAATTTCATAGACAGAATTCCAGTTGGTACGGGTTGCGACATTCCAACAAATACTAGCTGGCATATACTCATAATTATATATTTCCTTTAATTAAGCTTAATCGCTAATACAAAAACACATTATAGAAGATGCATTATTAAAAGCTTTTCTAAACGTATAGGTAAGCCAAAAGTGGGTACCCTGTACTCCACTTCACAATAAAACTCCTTGAGAATAGCAGTACTTTTGTTTCCAAAATAAATAATTGAAGATAATTTTCCAAAATTTAATAGCCACAGGTATACAATATTGATTTGGTTGCATCCAACTATAAAAGGTAGGTTTCGTCTAATTTTTAACCTGTTTAATTCTGTGTTCAGATAACTATCCAATGTCAGCTTTCTAGCTAATATAACAGCAGGGCTCCAATGTTCAACAACAATCTGCATATCAGACTATGAAACTTTTCGATTGTTTTCATACATTTCGCGATAGGATATGAGGGAATTCATATATTATCTTAATTACGCAATTTTTCTGCCAAACCGAAGCGGATTACCGCAATGGCATAATATCCTTCCGTTTATTTCGGCAAAAGAATATAAAAATTGATTTTCCTTGGACGTCGCAGAATTTAGACTCTCAAGCTAAAGTAAAAACTAACAACAATCTCTAAACACTGTTGTATGTTAAGCTGTCCATCATACTTAAGCTCAAAACAATAGTTTCAATGCATCAGTTCAACATAAAGCCCAAACAAGTATTTGAAAATAATGGTTCCTTAATTAATTGTATGTGTATCGTATGCATAAAATGTAGGTGTCATTATAAGGACGACAAGCCAAGAATTGTAATTAAGTGAAAAAGTAAATTATAATAATACCGGTAATTAGTGGTAATTAAGAGTAATGTACGTATGCTTATGGTTACAGGTAAAGTGACCAATTGAAGATATGTCCTGATTTGGACGGGACAGTTGCAGTACCACTATAAACCACTGCACGGAAAAAGGATTTCACGCTAAGTATATTATGTGTGCACTATCGTGAGCTGGTTAACCAACTTTAGTTTTATATATTTAACCTTTCTGTAAAGCGCGTATTCGCTTCAAATTTTAATAATGGGAATAACACGGTGTAAGTAAAGATTATATTACTTATAAAATAGATGTTATTCTATTCTCACGCATCTTACTATTTAACTCAACCACTATAAAGAATCTTCCCACCGTAGATAATAAAAGAAATTAAAATAACTACCCAATGCCCACAAAACGTTTGTGAAAATCTAATTAAATTGTATTCAAGCATATGCGCATCAAATAATTATCTGCTTTCATTAGTAAACATGCATCATTCATATTTTACCTGCAATAATAATAAATACACATTTTTAACGTCGTAAGACAAGTAACTATTCCACTTCGAATGTACCTGATTACTGGGGTCTACACATTTAGAGTTTAAATAAGTATTTCAAATTTAAATGTTCCATGCCATTGTCTTTTATTTATTGCGGACGACATGCTCTTTACAAGCATTAATCAACATATATTTTTCTTATTTTTTAAACACAATTTTTTTGGACTTAAGGAGACCTGAAAACAAATATTAAAAAAATATAAGGCATAAATCTGTACCGAGGGAGTGTTCACAGTTTTTTTTTTTAATTCAGACACCCCTCTTTGTTACTCAGGCATCATGGTCACTTAGTTATAGGATCAGAGTGATTCGCGAGTCACTGTACATACTTATGGAAGATATATGATAGACCTATACTATTACTATGACTATTAAAATTGAGCAATTCGCCCTAATTACGGAAATACAGGCGATTTCCGTTTTTTGATAAAATCAATATCACCCCATATCTTCTTTACTGTTTGACGGATTTGCTTCAACATTTAGACTAACAGTCTACGTTATAATATCAACTTCTTCAGGTAGTAAAAAAGTCAAATTCCAGGACTGTAATTTATAAAAGTTAATTATTGTGCGCTCGGGTCAAAACACATCCTGTGAATCGTTTATATAATTTTTGTTTATTATTCCATAAAGCTCTCGGATAGATGATTAAAATAGTTTGGCACACTTAAGGATAGTTCAGCATTGCATCGAATCTTTTTGAGCTAAAGTAAGTCCACCAACGCTATATCCTCGCACTGTTCAATTTGGTTATTTGCTAATTTTATCAACATTGTTCGCTTATCTGCATAACGCTGTCTACAAAAAAAAAAATTAAGGTTCCAAGTTGAGAACATTTTATTTGGAACAGAACGAACAAAATTACAGATCGGTATTATAAATTATAAAACAGAACACATTATTTTAATACATAACAACAATAATAAAACATAACTGTAAGAACCTACACTAATTTTCAAAATGTATTCCATCAGACCCGCTGCATTTCTGTGAACGTCTATATAAATTCAAAACTGACTTCCTTATCCTGTCTGGAATGTATCTAATTTCTTCACGGTAGAAATTAATTTTTTACTTTAAATAGAAAGCAGTCCACCGGGTGGAAATTAGGGGATCTAGCCGGCCAAGTATGAGGCTCTCCACGTCCAATCCAACGGCTTGAAAATTGTTGATTTAACTATTCTCTAAATTCAACGGCGAAATGAACCGGAGCACTGTCATGCTGAACATGCATTCCCCGAAAATTATGGTTTACCACTAGCCCGGGCGAAACATTTTAAAGGCAATCTATCCGGAGCTTGTGAATCTTTTAGCGAATACATGCGGCCCAGTAAAAGTATTATTAATTAGACCGCACCACACATTAAAAGAACATTTATGTTGCGAGTGAGACTGTCTTACTGTGCGTGGATTTTCATTTGCCCAAACATGAAAATTTCTGATGTTAAAAACACCGTCTCTTGTGAAATGGGCTTCGTCTGTAAATAATGTGCGAAGGACTGTTCTTCTATAGTTTGTAATCTAGCAAGAAAGCGCAAGCCTGGGAATATGGTCACCTTCTTCGAACCTTTGAAATTTTTGGATATGATAAGGGTTACATTTTCCCTTTTTAGTGTTGTCCATACATGTGTTTGGGGTATTTCCAGCTGTGCACTAATCCATCTTGTGCTGGTTTTAGGGTTTGCATGTACAAAGTCCATAATATTTTCTTGCTCTGCGAGAATATCTCGAAGAACCATATCAACTACGAATACTGGTAGAAGGAAATTTTCCATCTTGTTTTAAATAATTATAGACCAAAGAAAAAGACTGGTGCTTTGAAAACGTCTTCTCTAACATTCTGCTGCCACCCTTCCATTGCCATAGCAAAGACCATAAACATAAATCAAATCTGTATGTTCAGCATTATGCATTGTGCAATATGCATTGTGCATTGTGCATTGTACATTGTGCATTGTGCATTGTGCATTGTGCATTGTGCATTGTGCATTGTGCATTGTGCATTGTGCATTGTGCATTGTGCATTGTGCATTGTGCATTGTGCATTGTGCATTGTGCATTGTGCATTGTGCATAAGTATTGTGCATTGTGTACTGTGCATTGTGCATTCTGCATTGTGAATTGTACATTGTGCATTGTGCATTGTGCATTGTGCATTCTGCATTGTGAATTGTACATTGTGCAGCATTGTGCATTGTGCATTGTGAATTCTGCATTGTGCATTGTGCATTGTGCATTGTGCATTGTGCATTTGCATGCATTGTATTTGCATTGTGCATTGTGCATTGTGCATTGTGCATGTCATTGTGCATTGTGCATTGTTTGTGCATTGTGCATTGTGCATTGTGATTTGCATTGTGCATTGCATTGCATTGTGCATTGTGCATTGTGCATTGATGATTGCATTGTGCATTGTGCATTGTGCATTGTGCATTGTGATGCGATTGTGCATTGTGCATTGTGCATTTGCATTGTGCATTGTGATTATGCATTTGCATTGTGCATTGTGCATTGTGCATTGCATTGTGCATTGATGCATTGTGCATTTGCATTGTGCATTGTGATCATTGTGCATGTGCATTATGCATTATGCATTGATGCATTATGCATTATGCATTGCATTATGCATTTGCATTATGCATTATGCATTATGCATTATGCATTTATGCATTTGCATTTGCATTATGCATTATGCATTATGCATTATGCATTATGCATTATGCATTTGCATTATGCATTATGCATTATCATTATGCATTATGCATTATGCATTATGCATTATGCATTATGCATTATGCATTATGCATTATGCATTATGCATTATGCATTATGCATTATGCATTATGCATTATGCATTATGCATTATGCATTATGCATTATGCATTATGCATTATGCATTATGCATTATGCATTATGCATGATGCATCATGCATCATGCATCATGCATCATGCATCATGCATCATGCACCATGCATCATGCATCATGTATCATGCATTATGCATTACGCATTACGCATTACGCATTACGCATTACGCATTACGCATTACGCATTACGCATTACGCATTACGCATTACGCATTACGCATTATGCAATATGCATTATGCATTGTGCATTATGCAATTTGCCATTATACAATGGCATTTTTAAATTATTATGAAACTAAATTTGTATGTAAATAAAAGTACGTGATATAAAAGAAAAATTCAATGAAAGCGGAATATTTATTTAAATGTCAGATTTACGGTTGCCACAGAACCTAGATCCTCTGATGTAAACGTTCATAGAAATGCATCGAAGTTGATGGAATACATTTTGAAAATTCAATTTTTAATTTTTGTTAATTTTAGTTTATTTTTTTGTAGCCAGCGTGATGCGGACGAACGAACAATGTTGATAAGAATAGCAAATAAACAAATTGAACAGTTCGTGGATATAGAGTTCGATCCAGTGCTGAGCTATGCTTAAGTTTGCCAATCTAGTTAATGACTTCATTTTATTCATCTATCCGAGAGCTTTATGAAATAAAAAAAAATTTGAAAATCGATATACAGGATTTGTTTTGACCCGAGAACCCAATAATTTTTTTTTATAAGTTATGGTCCTGGAATTTAACTTTTTTATTATCTGAAAAAGTTGGTATTATAACGTAGACTATTAGTCTAAACGTTGAAGTATATCCGTCGAATGGTTGTAGAGAAGATAATGGGTGATATTGATTTTATCAAAAAAAGGAAATCACCCTGTATATCCGTAATTAGGCTGAATTGGTCAATCGTCAATGGTCTAGGTGTATCCTATACATGGGCGTAGCCAGCAAAGGGCAGGGAGGGGCAACTGCCCCCCCGCCCCACTGGAAGAGCAAAAATAAATTAAATAATTTTTAAATTTTAATAAACAAAAAATTAAATCTAAAATATACATATTTTTCTGTTCTGCATATTTTTTTTGTTATCTGTTTTATATATTTTGTTTGTTGTTGTGGTCGTTTGGTTGCTTTTATGAACATTTTAAAATTAATTAATAAGCTCTAATAAATAAAATTATTCGCGTGTCCTTTGTCACTAAAATATATTTCATCAGCAAAAAACAAAGATGTTTGAAAAACTGACATAGTGCTAAATATATATTAATAGCGTTTTCGATCTATGCATTTAATGCATTGGTGCACACCAGAATTGTACCACACCAGAATTGGATAAAAACGAGTATTCGATTTACTCTCAGGATACGTCAATTTTTAGTGTTCGATTCACCCACTTAACAGTCGGACATTTTTGAGAAAAATGGTAAAAAAATTGTCACTTTTTTTTTGTTTTCATTTAACTACATTTTTTAATCCCTTTAATTAATTAAAATAAATTTACTCAATAAGTAGTTTTAGTGTGAAATATTTTGAAACATTCAATACACAATCCTACATCAGAATCCGAAATAAATACTCTTATAACGTACGTAAGACCTGCACCAACAAGTTAAAACAAAAGTTGCCTGAACGAGTGCAGTTCGTGCAAAACTATCAAGTGGTTAAAACACAACTTGCTCCAAATCCTAACATAGGACAATATTTTTTGCAACAACTATTGAGTTGGTATGCAAGTGCTCTTGTCTAGCGACAGTGACCTATTTAATAGTGTAACGAAACGCCACTGGTTTTCTTCGAGAAAAATCGAGATACAAGTGAGGAATATACGGAAACCGGCGATGCGAATGTTCTGGCAATTTCTAGGCTCAAAAAGGGTATATAAAATTGCCTATCCGGCGCGAAAACAGACAGTACAGTACAGTACATAGTGCAGGATACGAAGTTGCATACGGCGAATAGAAAGCGAGGCGCGAGATTTAAAAGCGGAATAGTTAAAAAGTGTTGAGAAAGTGAATATTTGTCTTTTTTTTGTTAACTCTATTGGTTTTAAATAAAGTTGGTGTGTTAAATTATTGCCTGAGAAACAAGAGGGAAAATCCGTAACAATAGTTTTACCACAGAATAAAGAGACAGAAATCACAGAAAAGACAATATGGATATAAGAAATTGGTTGCAAAAAGGTAAGTTAAATAATATCAGTAGAAAATTAAATTTTTCATTAAAACTTTAGGGTCATTCTATTAGAAATGGTCCAAAAATTTGAAAATTGGTTGCTCGACCAGCACCAAATAAAACAAAACTACCATGTAATGATAGCTTATAACGTAGATATGTTATATCCGATGTTAATTTTTGTTCAAAATTATTTGTATCGCAACGTTTGGAAAAAAATTCAATTGCAGCCCTTTACAAAATTGCCAATTGCTCTTTACTCTTTGCTCGTATCTTTGTGAAACAATTTTTATTAGCTTTAGCAAAAGATTTTGTGCATTATTAATATAATTTTATATATTTTTCATTATTATGATGCCGACTTTTTTGCTTTCTAATTATAACAAAAATTACAATAATGCACCGATTTTGACAGCTGATATCTCAAATGGGACTAAATATAAAAACTTGAAATTTTCACACATTAAATATCAAATAGCACTTTATACGTGCTATTAATTTCATTTTGTCTAGAGAAAAAATATTAACATCAGATATAGTATATCCACATTATAAGCTATCATTACATGGTAGTTTTGTTTTATACTAGTTTTTATACTAGGGACTAAGAACAAGAATGATATTAGGTTATTATTTTTAGGTCAAAAATCTCTAAAACGGAAAAAAGTTCATGATGACAGTAGTGGAAGTGGAAGCAATGATTGTGATGAAGATGAAAATAAAATGGTCGGAACATCAAAATCGGAATCTATTCTTGAAGGAGGTTCAAGTAGTTCTTCAAATCTACATGAAGCTGTCTCTGGAACTGAGTCCTCTAAACAAACTGAAGAACGCGATGGCTACCATGAAAATGACATTGGTCGTTATGTTAGTTGTGCCAATAACTTGGCTTCTGAAAAAAAGAAGGAATTGTTGACAAACCCTTGGGTTTCATCATCCAATAATGATTTTGCTTCTGATGCCATTCACTTGAAAAGAAAATTTAACCATCGCTGGTTAGATCAATATACTCCATGACTGGTGTACTCAAGTCGTTTGAAAGGTGCTCTATGTTTGTATTGTGTTTTATTTCCACCAAGAATTGCTACAGTTAAAGGAGTTTTGGGGTCATTTATGGTAAGGCCTTACATGAAGTTTAAGGATATACATAAAGATTGTAGAAAGCACGTTGGCAGCCATTACCACAAATCCTCAACAGCTGCTGCAAAAGCATTTCTTGAAAATGCTCCTGTTGATGTCCAGTTGCAAATAGGGCACCATAAGAGGATTGAAGAAAATAAACAAATATTGCCAGCAACTATTTCATGCATAATATTTTGTGGAATTCATGATTTGCCGCTTAGAGAAAAACAAGGAAATGAGGGAGTTTTCTTTGACCTTTTAAATTTGAGGATTGACTCTGGTGGTGAGAAGCTAAAGAGCCACTTGGATAAATGTCAAAAAAACGCAGTCTATACCTCACCAACAATTCAAAATGAGATCATACAATTATGCGGTGAAGTTATCAAAGAAAAAATAATCGAAGACTGTAAACGGGCAAAAGCTTATGCTGTAATGGCTGATGAAACAGCAGATATCGCTGGAAAAGAGCAGCTTTCTATTGGATTAAGGTTCTATGATGAAAGCCAAAAAATAATCAGGGAGGAATTTGTAGGCTACATTGAGTTAAAATGTCAAGATGCTTCTACAATCGCTAGCACAATTCAAAGTTTTTTAGAAGATAATAATTTTTCCGCCGATAATTGTGTGGGATTCGGATTTGACGGGTGTTCCACGATGGCCGGCAAAGAAGGTGGTATACAGGCCATTCTTAAAAAAAAGTACGCTAAATATTTATTTTTCCATTGCTCCAGCCACAGACTAAATATTGTGGTCAATGATACTAGCAAGCTACTAGAAATAAGAAACACAATTGCAACGGTTAAAGACACAATAATCTTCTTTCGTGAATCGCCAGCCCGTAGGAAATCGGTTCCGAATCTTTCAAGGCTCTGTGAGACCAGATGGTCGGAAAAATATAAGAGCATAAAAAAATTTTCAGAAAGCTTCACTGACATTGTTAAAGCACTAGAACATCTATCTGTCGAAGGAAACTATGCAACAAGAAAATCTGTCTACCAATTGCACTGTGCAGTTACTAAACCAATATTCATCTTAGGCTTAAACATAATTGCAAGATACTCTGCAATTTTGGAACCCGTTGTAAACGTTTTACAAGGTAAAAGTATGGATTTGGTTATGGTGAAGAAAAATATTGATGGTATTCCAGATGTAATCAAAGAAGATCGACAAGACGTCGAAAATGTTTCTTATGAATTATTTAAAAAATCACTTGATATCGCAGAGAAGGTAGGGGTTGAGTTGTCAGTACCACGAGTCACTCAAAAGCAAATACACAGAAGTAATCCACCATCTGGGTCTGCAGTTGAATACTGGAAGCGGTCAATAATCATCCCCTATCTTGATTCTTTAACTTCGTCTTTGGATGCTAGATTCTCCATCGAAAATACACCTGCTTTTGCTTTAACTTATCTTCATCCTTCAAGAATGCTCAAAATGGCTTCAAAAGATTTCAAAAATAATGCAGAATCTTTCATGGAATTTTATAAGTTGGGTGATGTCTCTGCAGAATTAGATTTGTGGTACAATATGTGGAAGAAAAAGAATTTAGCAGAAGACAAATTAAAGGACATTGAAGTGGCTGCACTTTTGGAGGAAGCTAATGTTTTTTTTCCCTGCAACAAGGCACGCACTGCTAATATTAAGTGCTTTCCCATCCACTACTGCTACCGTGGAAAGATCCTTCAGTACCCTGCGAAGGGTAAAAACCTGGCTCAGGAGTACAATGGGTGATGACAGACTCACTGGGTTGTGTTTGATGAGTGTGCATCGAAAATTTTTGAAGGAAAATGAGGACTGCATAGTGAAGAAAGTTTTGGATAAATTTAGTTTAAACCCAAGAAAAATGTTATTAGTTTAATTTAAGTATAATTAAAATCTCAAAGTTTTGTTTTCATTTGCCTTTTCTTTTTATCCTAAAATTTTACATTTTGAACGACCATGGACCATGGTTTGCCCCCTGTTATAAATACTGGCTACGCCCTTGATCCTATATCCACCACAAGTATGTACAGTGGCTCGCAAATCACCCTGTATATGGTTTATATATGCATTAAAACATTCAAATTTTTCTTGTTATACTTAGGGCTTCCTTAAGGGTTTAATCTGCCACTGCTAACAAGCCTATGTTTCGGTAAAATTTATATAGCGGTTTTTGTAAAATCCCGACAAATCTTGGAAACAGCCTTTTCGGAAAAGAATTTCAGTAAATGCCTCCAGATTGTAGCTTGATACGTTACAATCGTTTTCATTTCAGTATTTGGAGTGCGTATATAAAGTCGTATAAGGATGCATAGGTATACATAGAATGCATTCTTAGCCATTTATAATCCGCTATAAAATTGCATGGCAACAAAAAAAGGGGGATGGAGTCCCAGTTAGTTACGCAATATAGCAACGTTTAAGATGAATAATATTTGTAAAGCATGCAATTCAGACAATTAAAAAAATATACACATCGGAATGTTAAGGGAATGCACCTAGAACCTATTCCTTTTTTCTATTTCTTGCATAGTACAATAATTTATGTATACATTATTATTAATAAACTACATTCTTCGCTCAAAAAGGTAGATACTAACCACCTGTAGATTTAGTTTTTTTTTTAAGTTAATAGAGCAAATACATGCAAGTCTAAAACTTATGGTCGTGTGCAGTCATATTTCAATTATTAATGTTTTGCATGTTAACTATTTTTATTTAGTATAATCTGGTTACTGCAAAAATGTGCCTTCGTTTCCAATTTTAAGTAAAAAATATATTTGAAAATGAAGTGTGACCGTAAAGTACTTACAAATAAAACAATTTTGTATGTATGCATAAGTGGTGTCTAATGTGCTATTTAAATGCAATAACAGCAGCATTAACAAGCAGCTTGTGTTTTAAGCGTGGAAAATGCAAACAATGCGAATTACAATCGCATTTAACAGACGCGTTCGGTTTACAGCATTACAACGGAATCTTAGATTGCTTCCAAGCACCACTCAATGGTTTATGTAATTAAATATCCGGTTAACGTTTTCAGCTCACGCAATATTTTCTTCTGACTTTGTACCGTTTATTATTATAATGTAATTGAAAATGTTTTGAGGCAATTAATATTATTTACTTACCACAACATTTTCTGCAGATCTTCCAATCTCCTGTAACAAAAAACGAATGTATGATTTACGGGCATTTTATAAAAGTAGGATTTCTATTAATGTAGTAATAATTTAATTATTTTCCAAGGGCCATGACTTTATAGATAAGTTGTGTTTCTTCGAAGCTGTCGACAGCATGTTCTGTAGTACAGAAAGTCTTCCTGTTCATGGTGGGCGTTGTAAAATTAGCAAGTAAAGTCTGCAGATGCTATCCGCTGCCCACCGGCAGCAGGGCTTTAGTTACCATCAGGTATGTACCACCCCCTTCTTTACTTCATTCTATTGTTTACGATGTAATGAGTTATTACCATTCTTGTATCCTGCTTCAGCCTATAATGTAGGTATATTATTAACATCCGGCGGCACCTGATTTTATTTTTGGATAGAAACTCATTGATATTATATTTTCTTTTAAGAGTTTTAAGTAACTGCTTGTTTGATCATTTTTCAGAAGCACTGATATTTCATTAATATAGAGGCAATTATAGTATAATAGTTGACATGATGGATATACCTAAACATCAGTAAAATCAATATATTTTCGTAAAAATGTCAACATAATGTAAGTATTCCAAATATACGAATAGATAAAATTTCTTTTCAGAGAATGATAATACTTTACTTAATATGGCCATCATGTAAAATAAACGAGTTAAAACTCAACTCACATACTTATTGATAAACATGAGGTGGATTATCTACATATTTAAGGTTGTTATTCATGATCGATTCAAGTTCCCAGGAAGACCATAGATTGACTTGTTGTGTAAACTTTTTGTTCATATATTTTTTTTGAATTTGCAATGGCATTTATGTAAGTTACTATCACCCTTAAACTGTCACTAAAATATATTAAATTACTATATTATATATTCTGTAATGCAAATAATCCTGTTTCATGCGTTAGCAAAAACCAAATAAGTCTAAGAATGTACAAGTACTATTTCAAGATTATTTTTAATTGAATTATTTATGTGCATTTCTAATAGATTACAGAACAATTAATCAAGGACTGTTTGACATTTTACTATGTATAAATTATAATATCCGTTCTATTTTACTATTAAAGGAAAGGTTTCGTGATTTTATTAATTGAATTAATATCGTAAATTAACGTTACTGGTGAATATTTCAATTCTCCGTACACGAAATTTTGCTTATTGTGTAATATATACGATAATTATATAGTTGGGGGATTTTAACGCGCGATGGTGACAGAAACCCGGTAGTAAGTTATAATTTATACGATCCCAAAACAGATAATGAGCAATTATTACAGTAGCATTGGTCAGTTTAAATTGGAGCCATCGTTAGATCCTGCAACGATTTCTATTGTTTCAATGCTCATTAACCTAACATATCTGTCCGATAACCACCTTTTGTTTGCCGCTCATTCATAGTCCCTATTCTATGAGATAAGTTATTTATTCTTGATAATTTACGTAACAAACTCACTAAAAACTTTACCGAAGCATTTTTTATTCGGTACCTGCAATTTGCATAAAAAAATCTAGCGCAAACCTTGCTTGTTCTACTCTGTAATTAAGTGCACACCTAGAACGTATATAATTACGTTCAATTTTGTATAAAAATTTGGACAATATCAATTAATTGCCAGATAGCGCTTCAGGAAATACAGAAACATCATTACTATAAAAAATATTTGGGAACGAATTAGTATATGTAAATTATACTCCGATATTTTGGCTACTGCTAAGACATTAATAGACCTACGTTTACACCTGATGCAACATTCTTTGTATAATTATAAGTTAGCAACAAAGTAAGTTTAAGATTCAGTATATTTACCTATCCGTTAATTAGTTTTTTTAAGCCATATACCTAAATCAAGCTAATAAGCTTGATTTTTTGTAATAATATTATGCTCTAATTGATGTTAATAAGATAAGTTGGATGAATAAAGAGACCGTATATCTTCGTTTTTATTTATTTTAATGGTATACATCCCGCAACGTTTCAAACTGAAAAATTTTGCAGTCGCATTCTTTCCTCTTTGGGTATAAAAATAAATGTAATCTATTAAAATTAAGTTTTGACTTGTTTATTTGTAGAAGTTAACAGGTTTTTTTTTATATACGTATGTATTTAAAAATAAAAAAATACTTGTGTGCATGTAAACATTATTTAACCTGTATTTCTTTTCACCTCTTTTGGGAACCTTGGTTTAAGTTTGCCTTAATGTATGTCAATGTATATGTACTAGAATTTTCTTCTTAGTAAATTACTAACGTGAAAAGGAAAATAAGAAAAAGAAAGATAATGTGGTGGTCGTGGCATGAGGAGCAATACTCAAAAACCAGAAAGGATAATCGATAGTATGAAGAACATGATAAAAACCGCCCTAAATATTGAGGTCAATATAAAAACAGCTCAGAAATTAGGAGAGACAACCTGTTTGTTACAATTGGAGAAAATAAAATTCACGAAGAACAAAATCAAACTCAAGACTGTAACTATGCTGAAAATCCTTACAATAAATTTTCCTATCCTTGTAAATAAATTTTCCTATCAAAACTTATTTCCTATTTTCTTCCACAACTTGTCTATCATTATTAATAAATGTTATCAGTTTTCCACTCCATCCCACTTACCTGTAAATATCAGATCCTCTAACATACACATTCAGATTCAGACACATTCAGATTCATTACATACATACACATTCACTGACCGATTCATTCTCCCTCACAACCGACACTTCATTCCTTTACCCCTTTCCTGTAACGTATTTTCTGGTACGTGTAGTATTATCCTGTCCCGCAGCCAGACGATCCTGACTAGCAGCTAGTAGCCTAACCTGTACCCGGTAACTACTAGTCTGATCAGAATCCTGTCCAGCGTCCCGTTCTAATTTATCCTGTCCCTGTATTATTATCCTGACGAGTATTCCCGAACCAGCCTACCATTGTACCAGTATACCTTTCATACCAATTTTCTTAATCTTTCCAATAACCAGCATCCCGATTCGTATTCACAGATTAAGCACCATATCATACTAAGATTCCTATAACCTGATCAAACATCACTTACGTCTCTTCTCTTTAACTCACAATATCCCCCTAACCACCCTCCTTTCATTAAACATTCTCACATTTATGCGTATCTAATCTTTATCGTCATATTCCTCGTTTTCGTACTTTACCATTTTTGCGCTAACGAGCTATTATTGTTGGCTTACCAGGTATGTTCATTGACACTTGCAAGTGCACTTAAGTAGGATTAAGGATAAGTGCAGTCAGGATAGGATTGGAAGGAACAGAGTTAGGGTTCTGAGGTGGAAGGTACTACACCATTATTCGCCTACTGGCCGCACGTGATATGCTTCACCGCAGTGACCATGCCGCAATATGTGTATGCGGAAAATCCCCTGAAAAAACCTGATACAGGGTAGTAGGTAACGGGAATCGAACCCATTACCTCCCGAATGGTCAGCAGGTTGTATTACCACAAACGCACTAAATCGGTTCTTAACGTTGCTGGTTGCTATGGAAACAGATAGAATAGCAAACTGTAAGTCATTACAAGTTCTAGAGCCCATTTTTAACATTCACAGTAATTCCAATTTAATTATGACAAATCTATAAGCGTTTATCTTATATGATTTTTATCAATTTACACAGATAGATAAAATCAATTTTAGAGCGGTATTTGAATTTTGCGCTAAAAATAAAGAAAGTCAGAAATTATTCTTATTCCAAAACCTGGGAAACCGATCACCAACGTAACATCCTACAGACCAAGAAGCCTCTTATCACAATTTCCAAACTCTTAGAAAAGCTACTATTACATTGTATAAAAGACCTTCTGCAAGTAATCCTCGAACATCAATTTGGCTTCCATACCGAGCACTCGACCATTCAACAGTGTCACCTCGTGGTGCATTCAATTAATGAAATTTGAGACGCAAAGAAATATACAGCAGTAGTCTTACTGGATGTTAGACAAGCATTTGACAAGGTCTAGCATGATGGTTTGCTTTATAAAATCAAACAATGGTTACCTACTCCATACTTCTACCTCATCAAGTCTTATGTTGAAACTTCCTAATTCCAGCATATTAAATCAGGAGTCCCGCAGGGCAGCGTACTGAACCAGTATTATAGCTGCTATATACATCTGACCTTCTCACAACTGAATACACCATAACGGGAACCTTTGCGGATGACACGGCTATTCTGGCAACCCATCAAAGTGCCTTAGTAGCATCCGCAAACCTCCAAGAACAAATATCCCAACTGGAAGAGTGGCTCCAGAAATACAACAAGAAAAGAACAATGTTGTTTCTCTACCATGACAGTTGCTCAATACAAGAACTTCTTTCGTGTCTTTTCACAATTAGGCAGTTGTGCCATACATATTTCCCATAGCTTTGTGCTCGCCTCTCTTCATGCTTCCTTCAAATTTTGGAACATTTTTTGCTTTCGCATGCACGTACCAACTGCAGCAAATGGCAAGTTATTAATAAGTTTCACTGATGTAAGAAATCTGTCAAAACAAATGGAAGTCTTCTCATCATTTGGAATATAGTCTATCAATTTATGAACTACTCGTTTGCCTAAAGTATTGTTAACGTTTGCTTCAAGCTCTTTACCCGAGTAAATGTCCATATTATAAACATATCCAGTTTTTGAGTCACGTTTCCCAAATTTTTATACCTCTTTTTATAGGCTTGAGCGGCAAATATTGTTTGAGGCTTGATCTTCCTTTGAATTTTGCCATTGACTCGTCGATTCTGTGGTTAGAACTTAGGCTCATGGCTGCTTGAAATGTTTTCATCAAACAGCGGACAACATCGTCCACATAATAGGTTTTGGAGCAATCAGTGGGTTTTTGTGGGTATGTATAATACATCTTAGAAAGTAATAACTTGCAGCCATCTCTGGATATAGCACGTTTGATAAGTAAATTTCCTAAACTCCTCTTGCTTGACCAATAATCGGAAAATTACGGTAAACGATCATAGCACATGATAAGCGTGCAACCTAATACAATCATGATCTGTAGACAGAATCTTCTTTTTCTTCATATCATCTTCCATTACTAGTCGGATATTTGTATTTTGCGCAATATAAATTAGTAAACTTCTTGGGAAAAGTTTCAAAAATATATCAAATTTTGAGCGACTTCTGTCAATATTGGCTAAAATCACTGGAGCTTTGAATGCTGGGATCTGCTTTCTATGTTTGAAATTATTCATTGTATCCAAATTATTCCATAAAATGACTTTGTTGGGTGGTTGTTGAGTATCCCTGGTTGTCTCGTCACTTGATTGATTCGCCTTCAGACGAGGAGTTTCCTGAACTTTCCGAAAAAGATCAGATTTTTCCTTTTTTTCCTCTTTTTCATCTTCGCTTACACTCATATCATTGTTAGATCGGAGGTTTATTTTTTCTCCCCTTTTTTCATATTCACTTGCACTCAAGTCGCTATCACTGCTAGGCACAAAATTCTGATCGCCGTAATCTTCGCTATCATGAGATGGGTCTTCAATGCCAGATGAATTTTTCGCCAGTTCAAGTAGCTCTTTTTCAGAAAGACGTTTACTCATTCTCGTAGAAAACAAGTATTAATTTCACTCAGGACTAATGGGACATATAAGACCATTACAAAAGACTAGTGGGACACACATATCCCATGTCCGTTCCTGACCTAATAATTATTGATAACAAAGTTGCACGTAAAATAAATGCAGCGAATTCAACAAAATTATGTTAACTGTACATTTTACTTACGTTTTAATCGAAAGATTCCCACCAATACTAAACAAATTACACGGAAACCCCAATATTGTAGGTTAGGTGAACAACCGCTTGAGAATAAACACAAACTAAATGCTACAGAATGGCCGAATCGATGCGGAACTGGTCGAAAATACTCGAGTGCAACATAAATGACGGGTGGGATACGATCAAATGATAAATTAACATAACATAAATGCTAGCAGTTCAAAAACAGTAAAAACATCATTTTCTCAAATTCTGTGTGTATAAAAAATTGTGTAAAAACTATTATTTAAAAAAATGAAATTAGACTACTAATTGGATAAACAATTCTAATAATATTGTCTCGTGGGTTTATAGTAATTTTATACAGTTTTGCATCTTCCGTTGAGTGTGTGGGATGAAAATGTGCTCACAACGTTCTGATTATTTAAAAATCTATATCAATCAGTTAATAATAACACCATAACAACTTGCCCATACAATTTTTAAATAATTGAAAATAGCTGTCATTAAGTAAACTGTGCACTTTTATAATTAATAATTATGTAATTAAAATTGCCCGATAATAAAAAGAACAATAAGTTCCTAAAACTTTACTTCTTTTAAAAAGCTCAGTTTATAAATTAAATTCCACAGCTAATCTGAACAGCTTATTCAACTTTTTCGCACAAGTTAATTTCGTATTCCAAGCAAGTTTTATAAGAAGTGACTTTGTCTCGAATAGATCTTTTAATTGTTATAGTATTTTTAATGCTAAGTATTATTGTTATGATGTAAGCTCATGTTAATAGTATATCTTTTTGCACGTAAGCGCGTCATATAGATTCAATACGTGGATACAATAGTACACCATAAAATTTTTTGATCTTTGAGTTAACTACTTTTTCGAATTTATGTGCGAAGTTCAACTTTGTAAGATATCATCTTAAACTGGATTATAAACTGTATTAAATTGTATTAATAAAACCTTAAGAAATGAAGTTTGTTGCGTATTTTTTGTGGTAAAGTTTATTACTGGATTTTAATGAATCAGGTGCACACACCCATTCAAGTTGTAATTATAATAGTTAAGGCGACAACGATCGATTACACTACTTTTGTGAATATAATTAATATTATAATTCAAGTACTAAATATGTTGTGGTGGTAATGAAATATAAGTAATCTTGTAATTAATTCATGTGTGACAGTTGAAGAGTGGAAGACACGACAAACCATCAGTTCTGCCTAGACAACTACATCTACAAGATAAAATAAAACGAAACATGAGAACATACCGAGCAGGTGTAAGGAATATTATTTATGTACTCATGAGTTTTGCATTACACTGCATTATTCTTCAAATGTGGTGTAAAGAAACTAGATGATACACATCTAAGGATATAATTTAATACAGGTATACAAGTTTCAAATGAATTTTCTTTTATTAAGATTAAATAAAACCACAGAAATTAATTTTGAATAGTGTCGAATTGCTACTGAAATTTTAATAGAAATGCAACAGCTTAAAGCACGTGCACGGCTGCAGGTCAAGCGTTCACTTACAGCAACACTTATTGCATCTGATAAGCAATCCGGTGCTGATTAATGCCTTCTGTCTAGAATAATCTTCCAGGGCACGACCGAAACTCCGTGTTAAAATAAACCGTACCATACCTCACATTTATGGCTTCTTTTTGACAGCTGTTTGCAGATAAATGTGGCTATCGTTTAAAAAAAAAATTGTTGAGGCCGGAAGAAGTTTATGAATGAACGAATGACTATAAATGTAAAACGTGAATGAATAAACAACTTTTTACCTATTGTTCTATTCCTTTTCATTACAATGGTTAACTGTATAGAACTTTGTAGAAGGATGTATCAAGAAAATAACAATGTGATATTGATTACCGTATAATTAGAGACTCAAAGATTCGTTGCAACAATAGTGTTTATACAAAAAATGGCGAATTTATGACAAATTCAAGAAACCAGCTTAAAGTCAATATGATTAAGCTGATAATTAATCATGATAGTTTTTCACTGTATATACATTTGTTGTAAGGATACTTAGTGTGAGGATATTAAAGATATTAAGAGTCTCAAAACAGATAAATTAAGAACGTCCCGTATCTTTAAAGAATAAGTAAGCAACGTATAGAAATATAAGCGCTATCAGCATAATTAAAAGGCCTGTATGGTATTTGTTAAATATTCCTTATTCTACGTTACGAAAAAAGCAAAACTAAACCCATCTTATTTGGTCATTTTTTTTACCAATTAACAACAAATCATCCTGAAGTTAACTAGCTTGATTTAAGCATTAATGGTGACAAAAGTGTTACAAATGAATTACACCCGTTAATAAACTACATTCTTTATATGCCAATACACGCCCACTATATCATAGGTCTAAAGATGGTCACAGATGTAAAAAAAATTTCTACCTTATCTTCTATATCTTGAAAAAACATAATTTATTGACAATTACAACTGAATTTCTTTACCTAAATAAGTGCTGGTTTTACTAAAAATGCCATGTCAATAAAACGTATTAATCAGTTGTAACGGCTATTAAAAGGAGGAAATTAGTTTTTTTAGGAGGACATTGTTAACATTAATTGTTGTTTTTAGTTTTATTAGATAAAACTTTGATGTAATCAATCAATTTTAATTAAAAACTACCTACTTAATTACCGTTGGTCTTAAAAAACCGAATGTCCGTTTAAATCCGTAATAGTTTACCGTTGGACTCATTATGCGTCTGTATAAGTAAACAAAAACATCAGAATTCGGAAGATTTTTATGTAAATCATTAGGTCATCAATGTTTTTGGTAATTGTATTTTAGAGAGAGTAATGCGGGACAATATTTATTTGGGCCCTGTTATACAAAAAGCTACCAACCCTCATTATATGAACAAATGAGATAAACAGGTATTCTATAATTTACACTTCTTTGTTCTGCAAAAACCTTCCAATCCTATAAAAATAGGTAGTTCCAAAAAGCAAGACATCTGAGTTTAGAATGTTATAAGTTTTCTATTGAGCGTTCGATTGTTTTGATATTTGGCATGAATGTAGCCATGGGCGTACCCAGCTTTTGTCCCAGGGGGAGGCAAATTAGAAATTTCTTAAACCAGGTATTAAATAAATAAATATAAATATATATGCATTCATTCAGATTGAATTGTTTAATTATAGATCTATTTTAAAAGTAGTTAGATGTATATTGAGCATTTTTATGTCCTATTGTTTCCTCAAAATTCCATCACCAGAATCAATTTTTAGCTTGAGCAAATCTTGAAAAACGCCGTCATCTTTTTCTTTTCCTCTCAATGGCAAATCGTGGATTCCGTAAAAAATAATTGTATTGACTAACGTTGTAGTGCATTTCTATTATCCTCAATGATTTTTGCGTGGCCTATTTGCATAGCAACGAGTACATTTGTTTTTGGGTTGCCAAAAATATTGGCAGAGGCACATGATTCTCTGTGCCATTGTCTATCTACATGTGGTTTACAATTATTGTGAACATCTTTATACTTAGTGAATGGTCGGACAATTAAAGATCCCTGTACACCACGTACAACTTTCGGCGGAAATAAAACGCAAAACAAACAAAAAGCACCTTTCAATCTTGTTGAGTAAGCAAGCCAAGGCTTGTACATTTCTAACCAAGTATGATTAAATTTGCGTTTCAAATGCGTAGCATCAGCAGCAAAATCATAATTTTCTTGAGGTACCCAGCATGGCTTCAACATTTCCATTCGCTTTTCGGTGGTCATTGCAAAAGTTCGTCCAACCCACCACCCGATATCATTTTCATGACAACTATCTCTAGCTTCTAGAATGGATGTAGATCCAGATGCATGAGATTCAGAAGCTTCCCCGTCAATAATATTACCAGAATTTATGAGTTTCGATTCCGATCCTTCTAGTGGGTTCAGTAGTGAGTCACACAAGTTTTATTACTATTTTCTCTAGGATGATCAGAATAAGATTGTGTAACTGGCGCTAGATCCACCTCACTAGATTTACTGCCGCTTGAATCATCATCTTTACTCGTTATTTTCCTCTTTTTTTGGTTTTGTGGGTGCAAAAAAAAGGAATAAGCCTAAAAATCACGTTTCAATTATAATCTGAACAACTAATTAAAAAATTAATTTGTTTTCACATTCTCACTGATCTTATTTTCAACCGACTTCAAAAAAGGAGATTTTATTTGTTCGACCCGTATGTATGAATATATGTGATAAGGACTTCTTAAAAACCAATTAATCGATTATATTTATGCACCATGCATACATACATACATACATACATACGGCGATGTCTGTGGACTATGATGTTTTATTTACTTGCCGCAGATCCATAACCTTGAAACCCTTCCGAGAAAAGAATACTTGATTACATAAATTCGTAATGGAGAAAAGAAAGAATTTTTAGAGGATTCGTTATTCTTAGCAATGTGAGTCCAGGGGCAAAGTATAAGGCAGATGTTCGTTATAGTGAGAAATTCGTTGAATTGACGTTCGCAATATGGAAGTTCCACTGTATTCAAATTAACAATAAAATACTCACCAAAAAAATTTCGAATATCCATTTTTATTCAACGTGACACTTTTACTATATATAATGTATTATTGTTCAACAGAATGCACGTATCGATGTATCAATCATAACCACAACACAATATCAATCCGATTGAGATTTTTTAATATAGTTTGATATGGATGTACATTGAACGAATATGTTAAATCACTTTCGTTTGACTGCTTCCAAACAATAACATGTCAAATAAAAATGCAAGACTGCAAGACGCTCGCAACCCCTTCCACTCCCGCTTCTTTGAATCATGCTCTCGCAGTCGCACATGCAGCCGAGTACAGGAGTTCTCGGGCAGATTCGGTAATCTTCATTCGTCGTCGTCGCGGCGGATGGCGCGGTTCTTTCAAAAGTCAACGCATAATAAAATTAATACATTGTAAAGTTAAGTTGTAACATAACTTTGATCGACAACAGACATACATCCAGGGGGGGCAGCTGTCCTCCCCTGCCCCCCCTGGGTACGCCCATGAATGTAGTTTTACACATCTACCAACACATATGTTACAGAGCTTCATTATTTTGTAGCTGAAAACATATGAAATTTTAACCAATAATACATCCATCCAATATGAACGGGTTAATAATTACAAACCCTCCAAAAGTTTTCAAATTTTGATAAGAATGCACCTTTTATGAGTACATGCTTTCTTAAAAATGCATATTCTTGTGTTTCGACTGAACTAAATTGTAGGAATGAATTTATAGTAAATAATCACTATCAAATGAAATCTATTAATTATATAACTTCGTGGCAATCAATAAAAAATTTAATCTTGCCCGCTGACGAAGAAAGTGCAATATTGTAATAAGTTGAGAGGCGAGTAACTACGAGATTATATTCACGCCACCGATCCCTGCGTACGTTATTTATCATTTTGTTATCAATTTCAACTGTTTACATTGGATAGCTATTATTTATCTGTAGTATTGTACAATCCTTATTACTAATACATAAAATACGGATTATACAGTCTTATTATTTTATTACATCAAAAAAATTCAGCCATGTACAGAAATCGCAGTTTTGTTTTAGCAGGGATCAGTGGCGTGAAAATCATCTCGTAGTTACTCGCCCCTCAACTTATTACAAAATTGTGCTCTCGTCAGCGGACAAGATTAAATTTTTTATTGATTGCAACGAAGTTATATAATTTCATTTGATAGTTATTATTTATTATAAATTCATTCCAACAATTTAGTTCAGTCGAAACGCAAAAATATGCATTTTTAAAAAAGTTAGTATGTACTGATAAAAGGTCCATTCTTATCAAAATTTGAAAACTTTTGGATGATTTGTAATTTCTAAACGGTTTGTATGAGATGGATGCATTATTGGTTAAAATTTCATAACGAAAAATAATGAAGTTACATGACTTCAAAGTCTCCGTATGTAAAAATGTGCAAAAAATAGTCCTTTTTTTTATTTCTTTATAAATAACTGCTGAAGAGGTTCACTTACAATTTTCATATTTAATGACCGTTGGTAGATATATACATGGTACATTTATGCCAAACATCAAAACAATCGAACGCCAAATAAAAAAATTATAACATTCTAAACTCAGGTGTCTTGCTTTTTGAAAGCGATAGTAGATTATAGAATTTGAATTTCGCGGTTGTCACTCTGTGTGTAAATTTTAAGGAACATACGGTAGATAGTTTGTTTTCTTCTATCATTTTTTTTTGAATTTCGAATTTAAAAGAGTTTAAATTTTGCGAGCTTATATTTGATCACCTTTTTTTTGGGGGTTTTGAGAAATTTATAAACGGAATTTTTAATTGTAAAATTACGTTTCACTCACAGGTGATACTGGCGTTACTATTAGTTTAATGTTAGAAGAGTTTTGTGTAAATAAGTAGTCTCGTTATTGTAAGCTTTAGGAATGTCATTAGTTGAAAAAGTGAAATTATGTTTTTTTTATGAATTAAAATTGACGTATTGTATTTAAAATAGATCTCTTCGATAAAATTCCAGTCAGTTGAAATTGTAATTGTATAAATTTTCCAAGGTTTGAAATTAAAAAGTATTTTGTTCCTGATAATGTCCACGTGTAATGTCGTTGGAATGTGGTGCCAGAGATCTTCTTGCATGTAGTAGACCGTGTCACTTTTTCTAAATTTTATCATTGTGGAATGGGAAGAATTTATTTGAGCTACAATAAATACTAACGAAATATGTTTAAGCGATATCATTTGCTGTCGGTTGCAGGGAAGCTGACATTGCAGCATGATGTAATTTATTTCTCTCGTTTATTTGCGTATTTGAGTATCGTTTTTACCGCGCTTAAAATCAAGCGATTCTTTTTTATGATGGGCTAATTAAGATTTAGGTAAGGGTTAGAAGGGAAAATAGCGAAATCTGAACGACGCTTAAGTCAGCGAGTACATGATGTAGGGCTAGATTAACGTCTTTTGTTTGTTTGTGATTGTTGCAATATACGCGAAAGGGGTAGTGAAAGAAGGTTGTAAGAAGTTATGTATACCGGGGTCTATCGAACTATCGTGCAGTAATTAATCTCCGTTTCCATAGATGGGATAATGTATATGTTCACCACATCCTCGGGTAATTTTTTTATGTGTATCTTTTTGTCAATGGCGACATTTTTTTGGCCCTACAAGAAGTGATTTTCGTGTTTTCTTAAGTGCTTAACCCCTGTTCTCTGAACCTGCTTTTACGCATTTTGTTTGTGCGGATTATTTTTAACAGTTCCTGGGTTAAATGAAACCTTTCGGGTACATTGCCGACTTCGAACAAATAACATAAACTGCTGTAAATATAATGCCAAGTTGGTGTAAGATAAAGTTTAAGAATTAAGAAGGATTGGTTTCCATCAATTATATACCGAGAGGAGCTTCTCCTATATCGTTGTGAGTAAGAAAAATGATGTGCGATCGATAATTTGTGCTGTGTTAAGGTAACTACATATTTTGGCTGCATTTACATGTGTTAGTGATTTTAACGAAATGTTTGTTATTACTCATTTGGACCAATGAATATGCCCGTTGGTATAATTTCAATTAAGGAACGTTTAGATAGTAATTCAATGTACTCGTATAAAGCATATTCACTCGTAAACTATTTCGGATTGTGTTTTGAATGTTTCATCCTATTAATGTTGCACAAAATTACGTACTGCCAGATTTGTAAAATTTCGATGTTAATTATAATTTAGGATATGTAAAATAGATACATTTGGGGTTGTTTGAATCCTGCAGGAATAGCTCCAAATTAGACTACAGAAATTTTATTTAAGAGTTATGTTTCAGATAACTAATAATTTACATTTCATATGTCTCGATTTCTCGCTGTTTATCTTTCCATGATTCCGATTATTTTGAATATATATGTATAGTGTGTGACTTGGGTATTAGTTAGTTAGAAGTTTAATTATTTAGGATTACATGCAAAGTTTATGAGTAATTTATTTGTTTGAGGCATCTGTTTATTTACATAACTTTGCAGTGTCATTTATTGGTAGTAGATTGAAGTATTTTATGAGAGATTTCGAGTTAAATGATTTTGCAGCGACAACATCCATTTATAGTTTATTTAGTTTGTAATCAAATTTTATTGAAGTTATACAAATTTTTTTTAAGCAATCTTTTGAAGTTTCGGTAAACTGTAACGTAATGATTAATGAGAATTTCTCGAATTGAGCGTGTTTTTTTGATTTTGGTAACAAGTCAGTTTAAAAGAAATTTTAGAATATAACGTAACGTAAATTATGTAGAGGTCGGTCGTTGACCGAACAGCTGTTTGTTTTTGCATACGAGGACTTTGCGAATAGTCGCAACATTTTGAAGTAATTTTTATAGGAATAGACCTACCAATTGTAGACATTATTTGAAAATGAGCTGTATTTTTCTCGAATTTAGGTATTACATCCCGATATCGACGATTGATAAATTTTAGGGTGTTATGGATATTTGATCGAGTTATATAGCTTTGTTGGGACGTATCTTTTTTGGTTTAAATTGTATAATTAATTACCGTTTTGTTCAGTCCTTTTTTGTTATTTGATGTAACAGTTTTGCGTTGAAGGTTGTCGAGATTTTTAGCGGGTTTTGGGTTTTATTATCGCATTGTGCTGCTTATATTTAAAGCTTAGGGCAAGATTTTTGGAACATAATGTTTAGTAGTAGGTAGTTTATTTTTGAGCGAACGTTTTAGTTTCCTGTTAGGCCAATCTAAGATCTGTTCATGACGTTTTGCCGCTATAAATTTATTTAACAGGTCGCGCGTTTTTGACATGTTTACCCGATTTTGACGTTTTTGGAGTTCTGTCGAGTGCCCTTTTACAGCATTAAGTAAGAACCCTGTCCACACTACTTAGCTATGCCGTGCGCGCAATTTCCTTTACGGGCTGGATGCTCTAATGAGTATTTGCCGTGTAACTGCATCTGCCATCCAAGTGGGATGGTAGCTTCTTGCAAAACGGGAACTTCCTAAATCTGTATTCCTTGACACGTGTATGAGTAAGCATCCAGTTTTATTGTACCAAAAATTATTGATTAGTGAATGAGTGAATTAAGGAAAACTTGGAACTAATGATATCAAAAATCGTAAGTAAACAATAATTCTTCACATTTTTAAACTAGATTATGAGGTTATAACCTACAATAATTTTGTATATTAAACTATAGTTTCTGGGATGTTATTAAAATCAAATTTAGTTTAATTAAAAATTGTGATTAATTTTATTAAATACATAAATAAAAAGTTTACCTCGAGTAGGATTTGAACCTACGTCCTGTACTTTGCTAGAGTCTAACCCTTAGGGTAGAGACGCAACTAGTTAAAATCTTACAATATATCCATATAATATTGTGTGTTGGTAGGTTTTTGCAGATTGATAAATCAGGCAAGTACAATTTCGTTTGTACCAGAATTTTCATAACATGTTTTGAAAAACATTTCAAAAAATCGGTTGTTTCAAAAGAATCACGGGCTAATAGTGGGATAGTACAAACAATACAACCCGCTCAGCAGTTAGATAATACCATTATAATACCATAACACCAAGAAAGCCTTAAACGCAGATTTAGAGATTTTGAGGACAGCTCGTTGGAAAGTAAATAAAGTTTGTCTAAAGTAGTGTCACTACAGTATGTGGAATTTAAACATTTTTTTCTCTTCGCTGATTTTTTTTTAAATTTTAGACAGAATCTGAAGTGATTAAACCTAATTCAAGTCTATCTGTCTAACACTAATTGAAAGGAGTTTTTATTTGAACTGATTATTTTACATTTTAGATAAAGTGGTAGACCATAAAGATGCCATATTTAAAACGAACGGAGAAAGTGCAGCTAGACAAGCTGATGATATTTTACCAGAATATAGATCCAGAGAGTTTAATGAAGGTAGGTACTTTAATTTTATGGTAAGAACGAGGTCATAATTATGATGCGACAATTTTTTGTTTTTAGGTTGTATATCCCCAGTGAATTCATCAGAATCAGGTCCACCAGAATATTACGGGATCAAAATAAAGAAGTTGCTACCATTTTCTATTCTGACTCAACAGATGATGACGATTCGATTAAGGATCCGATATATGATGAAACAACCGACAAAAGAAAGCTTCCGCACCGTGTGGTTGCAGACTCAGAAAATGAGACTAACGCCGAAACCGAGTGCAAAATTAGAATATGACCAATGGTAGCCCCAAGAAAGGACGCAAAAAAAATTTGCTGATCAAAACAGAACCCCGAAAAAAATTAATAAAAATAGCAATAAAGCCTATTACAACTACAAAGGTGCTAAAGTTAATCCTAAAGAATATTGGAATTTTACTTGCAACTGTACCCAAAATGTTCCGAAAATATTTCATCTGAGGGTCGAAAGCAATAGTTTGAAAGACTTTTGGTCCTTATGCTCCCATGACTGACAGACGAACTTTATCGCTGCAAGTGTAGATGAGTTCGCCAGAAAAAGATCCTACAGTGCCCTTTTTAGAACTTAAAAACTAGACAATCAAGTGGTTTGCAGATATATGTTTATCAAGACTTTAGCAATAACTTCATTCAGGGTTAATACAGCACTAAAAAAATTCTTGGAAGAATGCGCCTGACTGACCAACGAGGGATTGCATGTTGAAGAAAAAAACTTCAAAACTTTGCTGTCCAAAAAGTAGTAGATTGAATTAACAGAATTGTCTGTAATATTTCTCACTGTTCACGTACAAAAACCGAATTAAAGTTTTTTTCTCCTGGGACAACCATACAAAAGATGTATGAGGTGTATTGTTCGGAAGAGAATAACCTTGTTAGTTTAGCTTCCTACAAGCGAATTTTTTATAGTCTATTCAACTTAAGAGCAAAAGCAATTAAAAAATACACCTGCAATCTTTATGGTAGTCTCAAAGCTCAGATTGACAACGAAAAAGGTTTCACGAAGAAAGAAGATCTAAAAGCAAAACATAACAAACACATAGAGTTAGCCGGTGAAGCGCAAAGACTGCGCAGGGAAGGTTTTGAAAAAGCTAAAGGCGATGAACATGAGTGGTTGACTTCTGACCTTAAAAAAACTTTACTTTACTTCTAATGAGCGCGTGGATCTATGGCTTGAGCCGCCATCCCGTTGTAACCATTGCCTCTTGAACTGTAAATTTCGTGCGCGGCGACAATTTTTTTAATCTCTCACAAAAGGTATGATGGTGTACTACCTGTAACGGTCTTGATTAACAGTAACTGTGTGTTGATTCCCGTCCTCAACAAAATAATGACTTATTATACCGCGCCTCGATACAGCATACCAAATCGTAATTCGAGCACTGTGTTTTTTGTGTTTTTATGCAATGAAGTCAGGACGTTCAAATCCAAGAAATTGAGTTGTTTGGTTATTGATATAGCCATTTAGGTGAACATGACTTTCGTCTGAAAACCACACGTTTTTCGAGAAATCGGTATCTTCGTATACTAGGCTCAACACGCGTTCACAATAAACTTTTCTGGAACGTTTGTCCACAGCGTTTAGTCGTTGTCCGGGTTGAATACGATATGGATAACCTCAAATTCCTTTGAATATTCTACGTACTGATGTTTAATTTAAACGCAGTTCATCGAAGACTTCTTTATGGAGACTGCAAAACCTGGTCAAGAACCCGTGCTTCATTATCATTGGTACAAACTGTTTTTCGCCGATCTGAGGATCCCATGCGCTGACACAACACACTAGCAGTGCAACAAAATGTCTCAACAATTGCTAACATTACGATTTTAATGGGTGGTGCTTTATTAAATTGCTCCCGATATTTTTCAAACTTGGGCCATTGCCCGTCCACTTCCGTATGAACGGAAATAATGTTCTACTATAAATACCTTTTCCTCAGTTGTCAGAACGATTTTACAACGAGCGTAATATTATTTAATGAGAAACAAGCCAAACATAACAAACGGACATCGACTAAGCCATTCTATGGCCTTTCATAGTTCGGTACTGTTTATTTTGGCGAATACTGTATCTTTAGAAAATATTTGCAATTCAAACGAGGATTTTGTTACTTTTAATAATAATAATAATACAAATAATTCATAATACGTAGCGTTTTGATGTAATTTTGAACTTTCACCACTATTACGCATAATAAAAATACTTAGCTTTTGGATTTAAATGGTGTATTTTTAAATTTATATAAGTCTATAGGCTTCGATAACAATTAGTTTTCGTCCTCAGTAGTGGTAAAATATCTCATAATTATTTAAGGTGTTAGAACAAATTTATAAAATATGAAAAAGATGAAAACGCATACATAAGCCTGCTATTAATATAACAGATTGATAAACGTATAAAGCCATCTATGGAATACAATTTTGGTAAGGAGTAACTGAATAACTAGATTTTTATTAAATTAAATATTGTTAATCTGCCTTGAAGATGACAAATCCGAAGACCCTCCAACGGTCAGAAGCCAACAGTAAAAAATCTCATAATCAGACAGCAAATCTAACAAAATTTAATCAAAGGATGATACAAGTATAAAGTTGTGAACAATTTTAATTTGAAATTGATAAAAGCATTCACAAATCGAAACTAGTCATATCAATTAAGAATCTTATTAAATGTAACAGAAATAATTTTTTGTTAATAATTGTAAGTGTTATTTTACAGTGAAAACATAATGTAGTACGTTTAATATAATTTTTAATTTTAATTTCAACTATATAAGTAAGTGTTATTTTACAGTGAAAACATAATGTAATACGTTTAATATAATTTTTAATTTTAATTTCAACTATATATGTTAAATTATTATAGTGCTGTGGTAACTTAGCATATAATTGGTAAAGCATTTACTTCAAGGTCTAGGAAAAAACAGCAAAAACCTAGACATACCAGAATCTAAAGACGTACGTGTAATTACAAGATGCCAAAACCTGTTTACACGGAAATTCTCTTTTTGCATGTCGAAGTTATTAGGATGTCTGTATATCATAATAGTTTCACGATGTGAACGAACATAGCAATGAGTTTGTCTTGACAATATTTTCATATTATCAAGTTGAATGTTATCATTTAAGTTATTTAAAATATGCTCAGCTACTGCAGCTTTCTCTGGGTGACCAAATCCACAAAATTTCATTTGTTCCCTACGTTTGGCATCAAGGCTACGTTTTGTTGTTCTAATGTATACTTTTCCAAAGAACAAGATAACTTATACACTTCGAAATATGATAATGGGTTTGAAACATTATTATTATAATGCCATAATTAAGTAGGATTTTTTCAATTCTATCTGTAACATTAGTTATAAAAGGAAGAAGATCTGCATTAAGCACTAGTTTTTCTTTGTGATTATGTCTAGCAGGTGTAATAGCATTATTAATATATTTCAGTCCCTTAGCTCGAAGTGGTTTTATTAAATATTTTCATTCATCTTTAAAAAATTCAGGATCACAAAGGCGTTTTGCTTGATCAACTGAAGATTTAATTACACCAATTTTTTGACGTGGATGGTGGTTTGATAATTTATGAAGGTATCTATCAGTGTGTGTCGGCTTTAAGTAAACCTAAAAAGGTAGTGAATTATTAGTTTTAATCATTAGTTAGTATGTCAAGAATGTCAAAGTTTCCTTCGCCATGATAAACTGGATGCTAGGATGAATACCATTTATAAAAATTAAAAATTCATGTAGAACTTCTTCCCCATGTCTCCAACTAACAAATGTGTTTTCTAGATTTCATCTAGGTCTAAACCTGTTGTAAACTTTCACGAGATCAACACACACACTTGTTACACCCTAAGCCGTACATCTAAAGTATTATGTAATTATTATTATTATGGTTGTATAATGATGCTGAACATTGGGTAAAATAAAACACGGAGTTCTATAGCTGTCTTACGAGATGGAATCGATGCTATTTTCAAGTCATCACCTTAGACTTGGATTTTTAAATCTTGTTTCTCTTAATCAATTTTTTTTAAATACAACTCAATTTTAAATCGACAAGTAATATAGGAACAAATTTAAGATGCTGATCTGAAATCAACTTCTATCGAAACATCTTCATACTAAGTGAAATGAGGTTGGCGACGGCTGATTTCAAATCAGCATCTTAGATCTGAATCTTATTCTGTTTTTGTATTAAATCGAATAAGGATGGCTGAAGTTGATTTCAAATCAGCATCTTAGACTTGCATCCTGTTTTTGTTTTTGTATTATATCGCGTAAGATTGACAGAAACTGATTTCAAAGCAACATCTCAGTCTTGCATTCAAATCAGTATCTTACACCTGAATTTTTTGCTTTGCTTGATTGATTGGTTTGATTGATTGACTTATGAGGTAGTATGCGGGCTTCATATTATTCCAAACTAACCGCCATAACAGTTAAATCTACTTTTAAAATATACTACCAGTACTAAATGGTTAATCTCCATTACAGAAAACATTCGTTAGTTTTAAAAATACGTCACAATCAGGGGGCCCGACAGGAGTTGAAGGCCTGACAACAAGTTCCGGAGGCAATTAAAGTTGGTTTTTGCAAGTTATAACTTAAATCAAACCGGTGGTTTTTATAAGTTATGATTAGATTGATTTACTGATTGATTTGATTAATTGATTCGATTGAGGTTGATGAATTGATTTGATTGGGGTTGCTTGATGGATTGATTGATTTGGTTGATTGATTTCATTGAGAATGGTTTGCGGATGATCGACTGATTTCCCACGACGGTGCCTTCACGTTTAGAGAGAGTATCAACTCTGAGTGTTGGTTAGCCTTATCTAGAAAGTAAGCGGTCGCTTTCAGGAGTTATGTATATACAGTGGGAGAATAGTTACCTAGAAGTTATGAAGAATTGTTAACTCAGCTTCTTGATTGATTTGATTGAGATTTATTGACTTGCTGATTGATTGATTTTATTGAGATTGACTTGATTGAATTTGATTTGATTAAGATTGATCTGATTGATTGATTTGATCGAGATTAATTTGGTTAACTGATGTGATTAATTGGTTTGACTGATTTGATCAATTGAACGCCCAATAAAATTTTCCCACGGTCTTCAAAATTTTCCCACACTCAAAAGAGGGATTAAGAATGCTACAATGAATTAGAATGAATTAAAGTGAACTAAGATGCCTTAAGATGAATTAAGATGAATGAAGATTTTGGTCCTTAGGGATGTGTCCTCATTCTACTTATTTATGTCTTCATGATGTGATTGAATAATGAGGATTTTTTGAGATGGTGTTTCAATATGTATATTCAACCAAATATTAATTAATAAAAGTTTTAATGATATTAGTTTAATTGTAGACATTACGCTATGCGAGGCTTTTGTTGGATGTATGTGTAATTTTATTAAAACGACTTTAGGTCTTCTTGAATATTGAAAGCATACTTTATAGTCATTTAAGGTCAGTTTGAAATATTACTATTTTTGGTACCTTTAGAAGTATCATTTAGCAAATACTTTTTCGTGGTATTGGCCAATGTTAGAAACTGGTACCAAAGGTTATGCCACCCATCAACATCTTACATAATTTGCAAAGAACAAATCTTATACTTTCTTTATTTAACTTCTTCATTTTGCAAAACATTTATATAACGCCTTAATACATGCATTCTGTGAATAAAAAATGCTGTGGGCCCAATACCCAACGGAACATTTTATAAACTTTGAATTACTTTTATTCACTACAATCAAAAAACTGAAAAAATTTAAATGGAATTGCTACATAAAATATTTATCTATTAGAGAAACACGTTGAATTTTTTTAGTAATCGTGACTGAATTGCGGTAGCTTCCGCTTTTAAAGTTACCAACAATATCAAATAAAAACCATACATCCTAAAATTCGATATGAAAATCTATCTTCACCCTACCATCTAAGGTATGTGACTTTTGAATAGCTTATAGGCGTTATCTAATGTAAAATCCGGAGCATAAGGACATAATGAGGAAGTTTTTACAATATTTATTGCGCTTTTATATCAGGTTAACGGTAGAACAAACAGTAATGAATAATAGAGGGATTTTATATAACAGCAACTCGCCGTCTTAGTTTACATACAGCATCGGCGTGATTAGTTTCGCTTCGGCGGTCCCGAGTATCGCCTGCACATCTCCAATTATCTCTTTTATTATCGAGGAATGTTGGTTCAGGTCATAACTATATCGTTAATGCTCCTTCATAATTCATGAAGATGTATCTTTAAAAAACTAGCTATTAATGTAGATTTAGGGCATTAATTAATTAAAAGTGAAAAGGCGCCTTTTATAAAAGTAGAATACATCATTTAAGTCTTTTTCATTACAATTAATTAATTAAAAGTGAAATAGCGCCTTGCATAAAAATAGAATATATGATTCAAGTCATTTGATTTAGAACTTTAAATTGCAAGGATTTTCAAATTTGCACTAATTTTTCACGGTATACAAACTCAAAATAAAATACAGTCAATTTTGTTTTAATTTAATTTTTAGTTTAGTTTAATAAATTAAGTAATTTTTAACAACAGAATAAGATTCGGAATAATTTTTAACTCATATGCAATTACATGCTTGATTAGGTGTGTAATGTTAAAATTAGCCGTTTACAATCATTACACTTGAATATCTAAAACCGTAATTATTAATTTCGCTATCGTTTTTGTACCATTAGGAACATTAACCAATAAGTTCCAGTGTCGGAATTCCGTTATTAATAAATTATGATTATGATAAAGCGAGAGTGTAGTACAGACTTGCATTTCTATACAATTTCTTAACTGTTGACGTTGTGTATGTGACATAGACCATGACCAAACAACTCACGTTATATATCTGAGAATAATCAAATCGTTTAAGTGTCAAACGTGCGACGACAGTCACATATACTGTAGGTGTGTCGCGTGCTTTATAACTCATTGCCAGATGAGTTACATTTCTGGTATTTTACAAAGGAAATTTGCTATTCCCATTTCCTTAACATTTTACAAACCAGTTTTGATTTATATTTAATATTTTAATTTTCTTGCACTTATTTAATTGGGTCAACATATACACAATCACACAACTACTAAGAAAATCCTATCGCTATTACATTACATTGTCGTTTCTGAAAAAATGAAGCTATTTAGGTCAGTTTTACTTTCGTACTCAAATAACTTCATAAAACATCTGTATTACTAGTTCAGAACGTAATAATAAATAAATAATACAGCGTGTTCCAGATTGAACTGGTCAAACTTAAAATATAAATTCAGAAACCCAAAACAAGAACAAAGTTTCATATGAACATATGTTCAAAAACGCTTCGTTAAATAGTTAAGCTTCTATAACGAATTTTTTGATAAAAGGTATGCCCTGAAAAGCTTCATTAATTTAGAAAATTTTATTACTCTTTTATTTTTTGATAGAACTGCTCATTTTTAACCAAAAAAAAAGTATTCACGACCCACACGGATATAACAAAAATTGGATTATTTAATAAGACGGCTACTGTCAAAAAAATATTTACTAAAATTATTTAATTCAATTAGAAACACACAGTTAAACTCGTATTTTAGAAATTATTTTGTTCAAAATGAGATCCACCAGCACGAAGACAAGCATTACATCTCCGAATAATGGAGCTGGTATTCCCCGAAAAGTTTTATTTATGTAGAGACTTTTGTTACTCTTTAATTTTTTTTCGCAGAACAGCTCATTTTAAATACAAAAATAAATTATCCACGACCCACGCGATTATTAGGAATATTTCCTTCATGTATAATTTACAGCAATGCAACTTCGTTAGGATTCCAGCGATAATCCTATTGAACGTTATGAGCTATTCTTGTCATGAACAAGAAGCATTTGTCAAACACTGACAGCCAAGTTAAAAAATTTAAGTTAATTTTTTTGTAAAAATCAAGCGATTTCGTAAAATTTCGTGAGAAAACATTGATAGCAATACTGAAAAGAGTGCTCCGAAGAATACAGTGAAAAATCAAACATTTATTTGGATGCAAGTATTGTTCGTTTTCTAAATTTTGTTACATGATTAATAATTAAAAAGTTTTGTTAATTTATAGAAGAATATGAAACACGCTAACTAATTAATTTATAATAATTTTGATAAACGAGTTCTGTTTCTTGACAAAGGGGACATAGTAAGTCCCCAAAACGTTGAATATTGTATATTTTCACGTTAATAAACACAAGTTGTTCCAAATAATGTCTTTATTAAATAATACTACTTGTGGAAGCTTAAATAATAACTATATATATATATATATATATATATATATATATATATATATATATATATATATATATATATATATATATATATATATATATATATATATATATATATATATATATATATATATATATATATATATATATATATATATATATAAACTTGGCAGAAATGTAGTCAAATGTAGTAAATGATTAAAATTTCATTCAAAATAATCCAGTAGCCATGGAAAATTTTACTTGTTGTAACAATCGAAATTATGGGGTGTATTTCTTGAGAGATTAAGTCGATTTCGGTATTGTTTTTGCCTGTATGTTCTTTTTGTATTTTAAGGGTGCGATTATGCCTAGAGTGCGAAAACGTGAAAATTATCGACAACTGAGTGAATTCGATAGAGGTCGCATTATTGGCTTACGTGAAGGTAGTTTTTCATTTATAGAAATTGCTAATCGTCTTAACCGTAATCAATCCTCTGTAGTACGGTGTTATCAAGAATGGTCTAGAGATTCTACTTGGGAATGCACGATGGTCGTATGAGGGTCAGATGTAGACGTGTAGAACGTCGAAATGCGCAGTTTTCTGTTGAGCGGCATGTGCACCACACTGTGCGGGTTATGGTATGGGGTGCTATTGTTTATGGAAGCAGGTCCCAGTTGGTATTCATCCGAGGCAATATGAATGCCCACCGATATGTTGATGAAGTGGTAGAACCTCATAGCCTTCCATTCCTCCAAGAGCTGGAGGGCCTGATTTTCTAACAGGATAATGCCCGTCCCCACATTGCAACGCATTCTATGGAGCGCTTTGAAGAGGCCGAGGCAATATCTTACCGGGGCCACCCATATCTCCCGACTTTCGTCCATCGAACATCTGTGGGACATGATGGGTAGAAGACTCAAGCAATTAGCCAATCCTCCAGAGACACTAGATGCTCTCTGGCATGAATTACAGATTTCCTGGAATGCAATACCTCAGGATGAAATCGACCACCTGTTGGAATCCATGCCTAGAGGGGTGTGGGAGTGTGAAACTAATAGGGGTGGTTCGACACATTATTAATCAAAATGCCTTTAGCTTTTGTTTAATTTCTTTAAAATTTTAATCAATTGCTACATTTGACTACTTAAACATTTATGCCAGTTTGGTCCAAAAATTCCGACCCCATCTTGGTGTTACATTTTTTATGTCACAGTACAGGGTGGGCCACCACCAATGCGTCGGTCTCTAGCACCCAAACGACTGAATTTTTTCAAAATCTGTTTTAGCGAGAATATGTAAGCCTTCTAGGACTACAATCTAAAATTAGTTTGATTTATGCACGGTGATCTACAAACTTGTTACTTATCAAAGTTATATTATTTTAAATGGAATACCCTCCTTTTTAATTTTTTTTTAAATAAGGTGAAAAAATAAGGTAGACTTTCATTAGAGTTCCCTATACCTAAACCTTACAGTTTCCGAAATATTTAACATTTTTTGAAAATGTAGGGTTGTCAAAAAATTCAAGTATTTTCCGATTCAGAAAAGATGAGACAATCTAATCTAGGTCATCGTAATAAGGATATTTGGAAGTACGTATTCTGTTGTTTATTGTTTCAAATCATAATTTATAAAATACAAAGAATAACGCGTAAAGTTAACAAACTTCAAAGTTAAATATCTTTGTTATTTTAAATACAACGCCCAAGAAATTTTTATCGGAATGGAATAGTCTTTTGACAATAGTTCGAACTGTATTAGGATTCCTTATACCTAACTTCAATACTTTTCGAGACAATTTTCATGGCATTCTTCTATAGTCAACACCATATCCACTCTTTCTTGCACTGAATATTTCATTGTAATGAAAAAATCATCAATAGTTATAAACACTGTCGTATTTTGAAATACGTCAATATGACAGAAATGTTTATAAATCAAAGAATTCTAACTGATCGACATGAGTTAATGGCGTAATTTCTAAAAATGTAACAAATACACTAATTTCTCGAAAAGTATTGAAGTTAGGTATAGGGAACCCTAATACAGTTCGAATCGAAAAATACTTGAATTTTTTGACAACCCTACATTTTCAAAAAATGTTAAATATTTCGGAAACTGTAAGGTTTAGGTATAGGGAACTCTAATGAAAGTCTACCTTATTTCAAAAAAAAATTAAAAAGGAGGGTATTTCATTTAAAATAATATAACTTTGATAAGTAACAAGTTTGTAGATCACCCTGTATAAATCAAACTAATTTTAGATTGTAGTCCTAGAAGGCTTACATATTCTCGCCCAAACAGATTTTGAAAAAATTCAGTCGTTTGGGTGCTAGAGACCGACGCGTTGGTAGTGGCCCACCCTCTGTGTATATATATATATATATATATATATATATATATATATATATATATATATATATATATTTCTATTCTGGAAATATTCTACCGAATACCACGCGTGCATCAAACTTAATCAGATAATCCTGGAAAAAGCATTGTTTCCTTAAGGAAACCGTATTCGTTGGTTTTTTATTGTTGGTTAAAAGAAAAGCCCTCCTTCTTCAGAGTCGGGCTCTTTTAACTTTTAACCAACAGAGAAAACCAACTCATGCAGCTTCCAGCCAACACCACTTTTTCCCGGATTATCGATCATTTTTGTACGCACTAGTGGTATTATACACGAAAATTGTGTTACTTAATAAGACGGCAAATTTAAAGTAGGCTACTGTCAAAAAATATTTATTCCAATTGGGCTTAAAATAAATACATTCTTAACCAGCGAATTAGTTGTGTTTTACAAAATTTCCATTAAAAAGTTCCATTAATAAGAAGTTGGTAACAGTTTTCATTAATAATCATGCCTAAAACTTTCAATGAAAGTGAATATGATATTCGTATAAGTATTTTGTGATGTAAGAGTCTCCCCTGCTCGCCATGAGTACGCAAGGCGGTATCCACACAGACGATTCCCAGCAAAGTCAATCTTCTCTTCCACATTCAATAGATTAAAGGAAAAATGATGTTTTGGCTATTTACCTTATGATGACAGTCCCTTTGCTCCATTTTAGATGAAAAGAGAACAGCAAGAATATTGAGTCATTTTGGCAAAGAACCATCAACGAGTATAAGAAGATCTAGTGTCCAGTTACGGATTTTAAATAGTCTTATTTCGGGGACTGTGAGAGCAGATGGACAACGTCCGTATCACGTTCAACGTGTTTGAGGTTTATTACCTGAAGGTTTGACACACAAACGTATATTTTTCGATGTTGGACCAGTGAGAAAATTGTCCATAATTTCCCCCAAAAATACTGTGCACAAATGAAACTACATTCACGAGACGGGGTATTTTAAACTAGAGAAATACTCATGTCTGGTCACATGAGAATATTGGACCACATTTCCTACCAAATCGATTAAATTCGGGCTAGTTTCTTAATTTTATGGGCTGTTGGAAAATGTTCCTTTAAATTTTCGGATGAACTGCTGATTCCAACTGGATGGCTGTCCTGCTCATTATGGTAGTAGTTGGACACTCATTATCCCCGAAGATGGCTCAGTCGTTCTGGATCTGTGGCTGGGATGCACGCACTCCGGATTTAGCACCGCTGGATTTATTTGCACCGGGTGCTATTAAGAAAAATGCTTATAAAGTGGAAGTTGATAACCTTGATCAGCTAAGGAAAATAATTATCCAAGCAAGTGAAAAGTTAACACCAATACAATGTCGGTCGGCTACTAGCTCTATTATTAGGAGACATATTGCTTGTTTTCGTGCTGATGGAACACATTTTGAACAAAATAATTTTTAAAATACGAGTGTAAGCAGATGGCAAACCCATGGGGCCCGGTCTACACAATACCCTCTCAGAAACAAGTTCCCGTTGATCCCTGTTCCAATGTCCGCGTCCGATACACTGTTTCCGAACATGAGACCATGAATGTTTTGTTAAACATCCTTTTTCCTGACGACAATCCGACGACTGAGGAACCCATCCACACCGAAATGCGTTCCCGTCTTGTTAATTTGGATCCTAGACAAGGCTGGGTGATCACACGTGAAGACGTGCTTGCCTTAGCGCCAAAGATCCCTAAGAAAAAAGTTTCTTGATTCGACGAAATTTACGGTAACATACTTACGGCATTGCTAGTGATCCTTTCAGGTACACTTGTCGGATTATTTAAGTCTTGCATAATACTTGGATATTTTCCTGTCAGTTGGAAGACTGGTAAACTAATAACAATTCTAAGACCCGGTAAAAACGATCTCACAAACGTAAATTCGTATAGACCGACAACGTTATTATCCGAATTTGGAAAGTTATTTGAAAGAGTGTTTCTCCAAAGACTGTACAAAGACGTCAATTTCACAAACGTAAATTCGTATAGACCGACAACGTTATTATCCGAATTTGGAAAGTTATTTGAAAGAGTGCTTCTCCAAAGACTGTACAATGAAACCCTCCTGAACATCTCATCCATCCGTACGGTTTTATCCCCGGACGCAAAACTACCAACTATGTTTCCCGACGAATTACAAATATTAAAACGAATAAACTCAGGTACACGTTGACAATCTTCGTCGACATTGCCGGGGAATTCGATAACGTGTGTTGTCCATCAATCATAAATCCTGTCGTCGTTAGAATAGTGCCTACCGACGCTACGCGCATCATTTATAGTTATCTGGCGGATCGCTCAAACCGCTACACTTCGAAGGCATCGAAGTTTTTTATTACAAAGCCCCTTTCAAAGGGTTGTCCACTGGGATCGGTTCTAGGACCATGTTTATGGAATTTAGTCGTTAATTATTAGTAGACAAGACAAAGTATATTGTTTTTGGTCGCAAAGTATCCCAAAATCCAACTTTGTATTTATATAACCGGTCATTCCGAAGAGTGTTCGGGCTTAAGTATCTCGGACTGTACATATCGTTACGTACAATCGTTCGTTAAGCATTTCTCAGACATAGTCGGAAAAGGTAAAACCTTACTTCATCTACTAAAAGTCCTTACAGTTGATTTTTAACTGTGCAGTGCTTCCCACACCAACCTACGGCTTAGGCATCTGGTATGACATACTCAGACATTCTCACGTGGTCAGGAAACTGACCACGCTACAGTCTCTGCACCTAAGAACCTACCTTGAGGTCTACAGAAAATTACTCGTTGACTCCTTGTGCGCGATCGCCAGCATCCCCGCTTCATCTTTTACTGCAGAAAATTTACTGTACTAGACACCTACGTAGGACGGCACCTTTACCCTCTTTTGGATAGCCGTATTTTTTCCGCAGATTTTTCTTCCTTTTCAGCCGCTCGCCGTCAATCAAGGGTTTGGTCGTGAGTGAATGGCAGCGACTATGGGATGCATCCATGAAAGGACACAACACCTATTCCATGATACCCAATATACTACCTTGGCTTCACCAAAATCACGTACCAAGACGAGCGATCGTCCGCATCCTTACCTCGCACGGAGGATTTGGATGTCATCGGAAGCGCATTGGCCTCTCCAATGATAACCTTTGCGACGTGGGGCACCTCCGACACCCCGGCCCATCGTATTCTCGCTTGTCGAGCGTATGATGGTGTCCGAGCTCCTTTACAAGCGAGAATTGCCCCTTCCCCAGATTCCCCTCAGACCATCCTACAACTCATACCGGATGTTAATGGCCTCAGTGTGTTTTCGTCATAAGTGTTGGTATGCGCCATGAGAGACCAGGGTCAAACAATATCGTATCGTTTCTATGATTAGCTATTTATTTTGACTTATTTTGCATTCTAAACCTTTTTTGCCTCCGCTGTAGTAGTGAGTCACTTATGTTTAACTTATGTCTAACAAGTTATCTTTTATTTCAATTTTCAATTATTTAAATATATATTTAATTTTTAATGTTACATAATAAGTTTTGGTTTTTATTTTCCATTGCTACAGTAATTCTATGTCTAACTCCTTATCCTACATCCTTATATCTTATGTTCGGATAAACCGAAAAGTAGGCGCACCAAACTCTTAACCAAGAGTATTTGTACTCTACCTGCCATTACTCCTAATGCGCCGAGTACCCTTCTAACACCGAACCAACCTCCTACCTCGATCTATCCTGAAATCGGGACGGCTTGACTGAGACAAGCCGGGGTGGTGGGCCTCTTCCTTCCTTCCTTTATTCCTTCGTGGTGATATAAATTAATGGCGGTTCAGAATCTCACACTTTAAGATGTAGGTAGCAGTGTACAGGGTGGCCAACTAAGAATGCGAGGTATTGTATCTGGGAAACTATCCATCGTAGAGGCTTGCGCAAAAAAAAAAGTTATTACTAAAACGGCCAATACAAAAACCTGGAAAATATTTTCAAGTTTCTGAAATGGCCGCTAGGGGGCGTAACTGCAATCTTGAATCTAAAAAAGTGATGTTTCTGTGAATTCTGCTACAATAACCTAATAAAAAAATAATTGATCTTTGAAGTCGAGGATAATCTGAACTTTTTTTGTTTGGCAGTTTTTGACGTATTGAAAAGAGCTATTCTTCGGCTACAAATGTTACAATATTTGAAGTTTTGTTAGTTTTACATGTCGTCGTTCGACATTCCGACAGAAACGGTTAATTTTCGTAAAAAAATTAAATGCATTGGTATGACTTTTTTTCATGAACAAGTAGCAAAATGATGTCTAAACAAGCTCGCGAAAACCGCATCTCGATATCTTGTTCCTAACCTAAAATATCGGCTAAAGAAAACTTTATACGAAAATCCCTTAAATTTTTATTTTTTTTAACCATATTTTTCTGGAATTGTTTCTATTATGTAAGTTGTGGCCCTAAAAAGGACCGATTTAAAAGAGGAAGGTTTTTAATGCCCCCGTAAATGCTCGAAATGCTGACCATCACGCCCTATGCATTGCTGAGGTCTCTTATGGGTAGACAAAACTGCAGCTTCAATTTCCGCTCTGAATAGGTTACCTAGAAATTGCGATTTTAAATGTTTGTAAATTTATTCACCAGAATAAAATCACCCTTTTTGAAATTACTACGGGCAAGTAAGCAATGCTAAAAGTTATACGAAAGGCCTATTTTTTGTTTGTTTAAATGCATATTCACTATGGATATATACGAAAAATACAATTAATAGAAGGAGGAAATGGATACAGATACCTAAACAAAACATTCATAATCCTCAAATTGTCAATAGTTGTCAATACTTTCGCGTTACTTTAAGCTTGCGGTTTATTTTGAATGTCTTCAGAATGCCGCAGTAGCGAAAAGAGTTGACGTGGCTCGATAACCAAATCGGCGTCCTTGCGATGTAAGAGTTTTTTCCCGATTAGTGGCGAGCTTACGAGCCAATGGTAGTTTTCGGCCTACGCTTCAACGGCAAAGAATTGGAAGAGCATAAAAATATTAACCGTGTACTGGGCTATATTGAAGGTAATCCTCATGTTAGCACAAGAGCATTATCCACTGAGTTGGGCATATCACGGACAACGGTTCAAAATATTTTGAAGGACCATAGGTAAGTTCTAATGGCCATCAAAATATATAGGTATTCGTTTAAACTTTTTTTAATTACTTTAAAAATGCACCCATGTCATGTCGTTTTGCGTCAGGCCTTGAAAGAGGAAGATTTTGATCGAAGGTTAGATAGACTATTGCCATTGGATGTTAGGCATGATACGCGAAAATGGAGAATTTTTATTTCAAATTCTTCAATTATTTTTTTAATTAAACTAACAAAACTTCAATTATTTTAACATTTGTAGCCCAAGAAAAGCTCTTTTCAACGCGCCCAAGTTAGTTAAAATCGCCTTAGCCGTTTCGAAGATATGGGGGGGTGATTTAATGAAACCTTTGAATACCCCCCACCACTTTATTTTTATTGATACGTCAAAAAAGTGCAAACAAAAAAATTTCAGATTATCCTCGACTTTAAATATCAGTTATTTATTTATTAGGTTAATATAGCAGAATTCACAGAAACATAACTTTTTTAGATTCAAGATTGCAGTTACGCCCACTAGCGGCCATTTCAGAAACTTGAAAATATTTTCCAGATTTTTGTATTGGCCGTTTTAGTAATAACTTTTTTTTGCGAAAGCCACTACGATGGATAGTTTCCCAGATACAGTACCAAGCATTCTTAAGCCTGTCCGTAGAACTGAACGTATCGATTAACAAGGAGGATTGTCAAATATGGTTCTATTGTGCTTGAAACCGCCTTAATGCTTTGCTGTTCGTACTTATTACGTGACAAAGAAAGATGGATATATTATGAATAATGCCTCTATTTCTGCCGAACAAAAGCGTTTGCAACTTTCACACATAATGACAAGGCAATAAGAATCAGATGCAGGTAGAATAGAAATTCAATAGGTATAATAAAATGCCAGTGGTTCTCAACACTGCTTTAACATTACATTTAAAATTTATGGAAGAATGCAAGTTTTTATAATAAACATTTATAAAAGCCATTCATAATAATGAATATTCGATTAAGTATAGGTATTTCAATTTACATTTAGAAAGTTCATTGTATACCTAAGTATGGTAATGACGTTTTAGTGTACTCCAATTACAAAAGAATCCAACATTTAATTATAAAAGTATATCTTTGTAATTTAATTAATATTTACTAACTATAATAAAAATGTATTTGTTATTGTTGTTATAAGTATAAGTGAAAGGTGTCAATTGAAATTACTTATAGGTAATTAGTAATCGATTATTATTTTTATTATACAAAAGTTGCATTTCTTCACAAATTATATAATGTTAAAGCAGTGTTGAGAACCACTGGCATTTTATTATACCTATTGAATTTCTATTCTACCTGCATCTGATTCTTATTGCCTTGTCATTATGTGTGAAAGTTGCAAACGCTTTTGTTCGGCAGAAATAGAGGCATTATTCATAATATATCCATCTTTCTTTGTCACTAAATAAGTACGAGACAGCAAAGCATTAAGGCGGTTTCAAGCACAATAGAACCATATATTGACAATCCTCCTTGTTAATCCGATACGTTCAGTTCTACCGGACAGGCTATAGTTGCCACCCTGTACAGCAGATGCTCATTTAAATACACAATATGAATGTTAAGATTTTAATTGTACAGCCGAATTAACTGTCTAACGTCTTTATATTCAGGTGGTGCTTATCTAAATTTTTAAATACTAACTTATTTGAAAGCAAACCTGTGCACGTGTACAGATTTGACAAGAATCGCTCTTTTCGAGCGACGTTGTTACTTTCTTCACGATTTTATCTTATCCATCTTTTAACCATTTTATGTTATTACGTGCAATAGTTTAAACCCTTTAAATCTTTACCCCAAAAAAAGTAAACGAGTTTACATGTTTTAGATAAAAATGTTAAATAAAGTTTTAAAATGTAAATGAAGTTATGTGCATATAATTTATTTCTACATTTTAATTCCAGAATTGTGTATTTGTGCAAATAAGATCGATTATAGACATCCTTTTTTAGCTTTAATGATTATTTTAATAGTAATATTAATTAATACACGTCTTTCATCGCATAATTGCCCAAGAGAGTTTTATAAATATACAATTTTGGAATATTCACTGTCGTTTTCCGCATAGATGATCTCTGATATAAGCTAAATAATTATTCAACAAACCAATTATAGAATGTTAAAAAAAATTAGACCAATTTAGAAATAAAATAAATTAAATTCAAAAATTTGTGGTAATTTGTTGCGATGTGTCTAAGCTTGCATTGTTAGAAGTCTTCGTTAATGTAATGATATCAGGATTTCAAATCCTAAACACCCGTCATATAAATTAGACATTTAACTATGCCGACTATAACGCCAACAAGCATTAAGCACTTTTTGTTGAACACAGTCTTCGCTATTATTAACGCTTAAACCAAGGACAAGACATGCTTTTCTGATACGTTTATCTTACTTTACCTTACCTTACCTTATTGCAAAAAGGGTAATGTACCAAAGCAACGCGAAGATTGTGTTAAAGATGTGATTACTATTTCAACAAATACATGTAAATGCATGATCTTGAAAATCATATACAATGTGAAAATAACAAATAGATGCATGTCTGCTTGCATTGGGTTTGCGAAATTATATGTGGTAACTCGTCACAAATACGAATATCAAATTTTAATGGTCGTTAGTTTAATTGAAATAAGGAAATGTGTTTCATTTCCACCCCAAGAGGGAGGGTGGGCTGCTTGAGCATTCCAAGCTGCTTCAGCTACATTCATGGATTCCCAACATACATAAGTATGTATGCATGGTGGGATTAAGGATAGGGTCGGAAGGAACGGAGTAGGGGTTCTGAATGGAAAGATACTACCCCACCATTTACCTAAATAGCCACATATGGTGTGCGTATACGCAGTGACCATGCCGCTATATGCTAAGCTAGTCATGTTACCACACACCCACTAGCTCGGTTTGCAATAAGGACATAATATTAAAAAATTAGTTACCAATACGAATGGTGTATTAAACTGTGAAGGTTGCAATAATCTGAGCATATGTTATGTAGAGTAGAATAATTTTATGCAGCTTCGAACTTACCCCCCCTCCCGCATTGATCTGAAATGGAGAGGGTGGGGTGCTTTAAAATCTTGAATAAGATAATAGGTTAATTGGTGGCTACTGTAAAAAAAATTAAAATAATGTTTTTGTAAAAGTTTGCCACAATGTTGTAATCATAAGATAAAAATTTACATTTATTTTTTCCGTTATCCTTCTTTACGTTACCCAGAGTTATTCAGTCTTCCTACAATTATTAGCTGTCCCACAAAACAATAGGTCTTTAAATCGCCAAGAAAGATTAATTTAAAGATCACAATATTGTCCATTATTTCAAAAAAATAACCAGGCATGCAATGGTTTATTTACATTTATCAAACAATTCAAATTTTAATTGTTTTGTCATGACATTCGATTGGAAGATCGTAGCGAACTTTCTCAAACGACATTAGTTTAGTCATTGAGATATCTTCACAAGTAGCTCCCAGTTCACCTCCACAATAACTTCGGAGAGGGGGGGGGGCGCAAACCCAAACCTGCACAATAATTACTTTCATGATCTTATGTAACTTCCGCAAATGCCGATTTTCCTGTCTAGATTCGTTCACAAGTTATGTGTACCCAGACATTTATTCCACCTGGCATGACTGCACTAATATAAAACCTTGACAAAGTTTTATAATAAGTAAAAATCAGACTTAATTTTTTTACATTATAGATATACTTATAAATGATAAAAGCTGTATAAACACAAATAGTTACCCATTACTCAAAATTTTTGCGAAACAATAGTTATTTTTCACTTATTTAATACAGTTTAACTTTGAGCAATAGTATGCTTAAGCGTTTTATGAAAGAGAGTAGTTTGGGTTTACGTATTGATTTATTATATGTTATTACAAAAAGAAATCATTTGTTAAAGTAAATTCAGAGCTATGTGGCGGTTATAGGATTATCTTGTCAGGTACTAAAACGCTCCCTCGAAGTACTCTCCGTCTTATACTATGGCACGTTATAAACAGAGATGGTTATACACAATGCCCAAGATCCAGTAGTTCTCAACACAATTCCACCAGAGTTTTGTATTTTATATTGGATTGCATAATATTACGTCTTTGATAGAAAGTTAATTATTTAAGGGGAATTACTTTCAACAAATTAACAAAACTAAAGTAATGTAATTTAATACGCGTAATTGTTTCATGCTATTTACATACATTTTAATTACAACTTTCTACTTTTCATTTTGTAAACGATTTGAAATGAAAATTTAATGTATATGATTAATTTCTAATAAGTACAAATTCCATAACACAAATTACCTAATTACGGTAACTATCGATAACGATGATTGTGTACATATATAAAATAACCGCCGAAACATGGAAAAAGAGCATCCAGCATACTGAAACTCTAATAAAAGATACTTTTACCCGCGAAAAAATAATTGATGAAGTGCGACCCCTTATTTTTACTGTCAACGGTGAAGATAGTGAAGACGAAGACATTTTAGACAATTTCAGTGACTCTGATGAAGAGGATTGTGCAAGTGAGTGATATATAATAACGAATAATGTGTAAAAACAATTTTTAACTCACTATTTAGTTTACCTATAGGTATTATTTTAATTTAGAATTGTGAGTAATATTTTATAAAAACTTGTACTTATTACAAGTTAAATATAAATTAAATTTTGATTTGAAATCATTTATAAAATGAAAAGTAGAAAGTTGTAATTAAAATGTATGTAATAGCATGAAATGGAAACAACTACGCATATTAAATTACATTACTTTAGTTTTGTTAATTTGTTGTAAGTAATTCCCCTTAAATAATTAACTTTCTATCAAAGACGTAATATTATGTAATCGAATATAAAATACAAAACTCTGGTGGAATTGTCTTGAGAACTACTGCACATACGTATACAATAGCAGGTGTCGCCTTGGGCATTGTGTGTAACCATCTCTGTTTATCACGTGCCATAGTATAAGACGGAGAGTACTTCGAGGGAGGGTTTTAGTACCTGACAAGATAATCCTATAACCGCCACATAGCTCTGAATTTAGCATACTAACAAATAGAAAGTGCACCAGCCAGTGTCTCCGCATTGTAAAAGTTTGAATCGGCCTTTCTGAGATATCGGAAATGAACACCAGCTTCGTTATTATAAATGCAACAACCCATATATTGTTAAATTTTTAATTTACATATTAGATTTAAAGGCCACACGGATAACGAAACATTTGACATGTTTTTGAAAAATTCTGCACTTTCAATGTCTTACAATATTTCTGTCTGTGCCTCTGCGTGTGTGTGTGTCTGCGTATCTGCGTGTCTGCCTGTTTGCATGTCTGCGTGTCTGCGTATCTGCGTGTCTGAGTATCTGCGTGTTTGCGTGTATGCGTGTCTGCGTGTCAGCGTGTCTGCGTGTTTGCTCTAGATGTTATAATTGTCTTGCAATTTAAGCGTGTGCGAAGACAACCTTCTGGTCGGAAGTTATCAGGCAGTAGCTGAATTGTTTAAAAAGTGGCCATTAAAGCACAACCACCATAAACAAACAATAATTCAAGCAAGAACAAGGATTTAAACACCATTAGATTAATTCTTCTGAGTGTGTCTCGTTTTGGACACTGCATAAGTCAAGTCGTTTTTGCAAAGGCTGCAGTACGTTGCAGAGCGTGTCCGGAGTAATTTCTCAAAATGCTAGCAAAATTCGTTTTCGCATGTCTTCTGCAGTAGTTGGTCCTGTTACACAGACTTTACCTTTTGTGAATCCCCATAAAAAGAAATCACACCTTTTAAGATGTGGTGATCTTGGAAACTGATAGGTTACCCACGTGCGATCCAACGTTCAAGATGCAATTCTGGACGATAGGTATTATATTTGTAATTCGTTAAAGAACCTGACGATATCGTTAGCTTTAGCAACAATACCTGCAACTAGTTTTCGTCGGTGAGTACATGATTGTCATGGTTTCGTCAGGAAAATTCAACAGATATAGTATTGGATAATGTGATCTGGATGCTTTTAATCTTGATACTGCTATGCATGTACTCCTTATTACTATTTACTAATTATTCACGTGTAATCAAGATGGTTAATTCGTTCATTCATTCGTAGCTAAAAAACCCACTTTAAATTCTGACACTCATTTAAAGGACAAAGATGCATTGTACGACACATGATGCTTTAACAATATTGACGGTTTTCTCGTCAAAAAAGAAAGAAAAGGTGTACACATACACACACGACCACGTACACGCACACAAATACACACACACACACACACACACACACACACACACACACACACACACACACACACACACACACACACACACACACACACACACATACACACGCACATACACACACGCGCGCGCGTGCGCACTGGTAATCAAAGGCTTAATGCTATCGTGATGCAGCTAAATACTCTTCTATTTGAAATGTAACAAGAACTGTTAAACGGGACGTTATAAATATTACAGTGTGTTTTCATGACCATGAGTGTACAAATCAAGAAAGAAAACTAAAAATATTGGATAAATCAACAATCAACTATACGAAATATTTTTCAGTGTATAATGTGAGTGAATTTGGAGTACGTGATAAAGAGGTTTGTAGCTGGGGTTTTGCAAAAAAATCATGCATAAACTCTCACTATTTCTGCTAATTCTCGAATAAGAAAATATTAATGACTGGAACTGGAATCTTTTAAAATTATGTAAAATAATAAAAAATGCTACCGATGAAATAGGTGAGTGTAATAAAGTAATGAAATTTTCATAGACCTTTCTGAATTTCTTGAAAGAGAAGCACAGAACAACGTCAGTAAATTAAAGGAATTAAAATAGTTATTATAAGTTTTGTTATGAACGAATAAGTTCAAAAGTAGATATGTAATTAAAAGTTATTATTAATTTTATTAAATTTTGTCTTTATGTATGTAGAACTGATGTAAATTCTAAATATAATGAGATTACAACCAAATTACTTGTATCTCGATAACGCAGTTGGTTAGCGCGGTACTCTAGCAAAGTACAGGTCGTAGGTTCAAATCCTACTCGAGGTAAACTTTATTTTTGTATTTAATAATATTAATAATAACTTTTAATTACATATTTACTTTTAAACTTATTCGTTCATAACAAACCTTATAATAATTTAATATTAATGAAGTCGCTTTGGTATGTGTGAATCCTTGTGATATTGCAGGCTCACCTTCCACTAATATAAGTAATTTGATTGTAATCTAATTATATTTAGAACTTATACCAGGATGTATCATTAGGGGTAGATAGGGACACCCAGATTGTTCTAAATAGCTTATGTCAAATCCTTTATAATCAAAGCACACGGCAATCTATCCATTTTGTGCGATTCTTAAATTCTTTATAACTTACAAATACCACCCTGTATCTTTCTTTATATTTACTATTATATATATATATATATATATATATATATATATATATATATATATATATATTCTTATCCGAATATGGAGCCGCGCAGGGTATAAAACATTTTGGGATTGATGTCCGGACAAAAAATTGAAAATATCGGATTCACTTGAAAACTAAACCTTTATACCAGAATTATTTTTTAACCTTTTTATTATTTTCTTAGCTTGTGGGCTTGTGTTTTAGGTGAAGACACTGTTGTACCTTGGAGACAATTACACTTAGGTTGTGACACAAATTTGAACGTTTTATATCTTTATATTATAGGCTATTAATTGGTCCTCTGTGTATTTTAGTTTACAATGCAAAATTATTGATCTGACTCTCTACAAGATTCACTTGATTTTTACACTTCTGAGTGCCACCTGAGTGTTCGTCTATCACACACTTATCTTGTTCTGGACAGTGGACTTATCTTTGTGGATGATTTTACGAGTAAGGTTGGTGTAAGTTTTCTTACAGTAGATCTTGGTCCTTGCATGGTGGCATTTTTGTTTATAATAACCATTTTATCTTAAACAAGAAAGTATGTTGATAAACTGTTGGTGTCTTATAAAGGCAAGCAAGCTGACTCTATGTCAAAATTTCAAAATACTGGTGAGATATGGAGTCCTTGCGATGGTTTATGATATTATTTCATATGGAGCGGAAGAGATATTTTGGAGTAATGTATGTTTAGAAACCAAAAATGAATCTGTTTCGGTCATTACCAGCTGTTTGAGAAACTACTTCATAAAATTAGACAGAGATATAAAAAGAAGATCGAGAGCCGTTTGATCAAAATGTGGACAAAGTTTACAGTATCAACAAATACTCATTACAAACAATGAACACTAACAAAATAAAAACTAAATGAACAAGAACATTTAAACAAGTAAAAACATATAAAATATAGAATAAAAAACAAATACGTACAAAGGTGTCGCATTATTTACAAAAGGTGCACTACGAGAGTAGGTGGAGAAAAATATAAAGGAGCGTAGAAGTTTTGGGCTGTACGAGAGCTGACGCGACAATAGTATAGGGGTTCGTACAGATTTAGTTTTATATATGGAAGGTTCTATATTGGAGTAGAAGCAGAAAAACATAATGCTTTGTACTAGGTTTGGTTGTAAATTAATACAAAGGTACACTAGTGGAGTACATGCGGAAAAGTATGCTTAGGTTATAGTGATTGCAGTTTGCAAAGAATGCTTACAGCCATCGTGCTTAAATGATAAAAAATACATACTTCACTCAATATTCTTGTAACTCTAGTTCACAGATGTTTAACGGCGCGCGGTTACACCCGATTATGACTATGGCACTTAGGTGACATTCTTGTACTGATGCGATGACGTTTTTACTGCACTCGCGAGACATGAATCAAGCATAGGCAGGTAATTGGTTTAGTGAAGCACTGCGTAGTGTCAGCTACCAAGTATTGGTGGTTGTGTAAGTGAAGCACAGCACATTTGTTGTGATGGTGGATCTAGGATTAGTGGCACTAAGCACGCGTCGTCATTTGTGCAGTGGCTTGACTTCCGAAGGGCGCTAGAAAGTTGAGTTGATCCATATTATGCTGCAATATTTTATTTTAATGGAAGGATTCTTTGTTCGGTTGATATGTACTGATTTTCTTTTATTAAAATCCTGTAGCTGTAGGTTTGTTGAGGAGCAGGAGCTCGAGCAGGTAATTTTGTATCGATGAGTGCCGAGGACTCTTGCTGGGTGGCTGATTTCAACTGAATTTGGCAGTGAGATGTGTTGTTATATGGTTTCTGAGATGTCTACCTCGTCTGTTTAAGATGCTCCTACCCACCACGTTAGGCTCCACCATTACGAGTGGTTTAGCTCAAAGCCGTCGCCAGATTCGTTGTATCGAGTTTCACGGTGTTTAATACTCGGTAACGATGCGTACAATTGTATTATTTACAAAACGTAATTCCTTATCGAAGTTACACTGCATAGACAATGCGAAATGTGTAGGGTATCAAATTTCAGAGATCTAAAATCGTCTATTGTTCCTCATATACTTCTACCACTTGCAGCTATAATTTCAATACTACACTAGATCATTTAGTCTGTATAAACTTCAATAATCCAGAATGAAGTTAGTCATATCGAAAATGTCACAATTTTAAGCAAAATTTACTTTCAAAACAAACTTCGCGATTAAACATCAAAACTGAATTCAACATTAAACTGAAATGTTACAGATAATGTGTTTATATTTGAATTCATCTCAAAATTACTTTGATACTTCAAGATTTTACAAACGTTGAAATAAAAGTTACAATCAACGGTCAATACGATACGGGATATATAATTTATTTTGTTTTATTTTCCCCCTGGATTTGGGGTGTTTTAATATTACACCGAAAGTATGCTGGTATTAGACGGTTCTCATTAACCTCAAATGTGATTATATGTCAAAATTAATTTAACATTTGCCACATTTAATTGAAGTGAATAGTACCCACGGATCACTGTATAATAATAAAAGGACCCTATTGAATTTTGAGTGAAGAATTACGGTTCCGCCATATTATAACTTATCCATAAATTTATTCACTGGGGTGTCTTTCAATTGAAATAAAAAGAATCCTCATTTTTAATACTATTAATAAATTAATCAAATTTGACGTTAGTGAAAAATATTATACCAACTTTGTAAAAATAACTCCCAAAGCTAGGGGACAAATAAAAAAAATAGATTATACCAATATCACTCATAGTGTCGTAAAGCCCAAAATCCTTACAATTCGTCAAATGTAGGTATTTAATGTCCTTTGAACCCTTGTAATCTCAATATAAGGAAATCGTAATATTAAGGAGCATGTGACAGCAAAAGAAAAACCTGTGATCAAAGATAAATTATACAAAAATTGTGTGGTTTTGAATATGGAAATTCTTACTTTTAATCAAATTTCAAGAAAAATGTTTGCCTTGACAAAATATCCGTTTGGTTAAAATTTTCAGTGAGCTAATCAATTTATGTAATATTTGAGCAAACAAGTGTTTTACTTAGAATAAACACTGATTAACAACGCGTACCTATTTTAACGGGAATGTTTTTCCCAAAGTAAATTCTAGAATAAATTATTCATTAACTATTCAAAAAAAAAATGCAGAAAAAGTATTTAAAAAAGTGTATTACTAAATTCCAATTATGTTTTGTAAATTTATGACTGAATTATAGAGTTTGCCAAGAAAGGGAAACGCCAATTCGGTTTTATATAATTGCATATATTTACGACGTGCTTTTTCTGAAGTAAAAAATTATTATTAAATATAGTTTAATATGTTTGAAAAATGATCAGTATTTCTATAGGTGCACCGTATTAAAAAAAAAGCGATACCGTTTACATTCAGAACTAACTTCTTCACGCTTTGATGAGGCTACCTTAAAATATTCTAGAATTAATTGCTTTTTTTTTATAATTCATCACAATTAAAGATAGTGTTTTTCATTGTAGCACCTCTTAATTCGGGATTGTAGTAATTCATCATACTGCACTTTTCCACAACCACTGCAATAGTATTAACACAATATTTCTTTCTTTTATTAATAGATGTTCTTAGATTTAATAGATTTACTCTTAAATGGTTAAGAAGCGAGGTGACCTTTGTAAATTTGATGTTAAAATTATAACATAAGTTATTGAATCAGTAAGTTAGGTATCAAAATTGACCCTTATATAGGTAACAAGCAGGAAGACTTGAGTAGGTGGTAGCTTGAAGATAAAAATAATAATGCGGCCTGTTGAATACAGATACCAACATTGAAAGTCACAGAGAATACTGTAATAAACGTATTTTTTTACAGTATAAAGCGTGCAAGCCATCTTGAACTAATTAATTCCGATATCTAGCATTCCGATGAGGGCAGCAAGAATACAATAAGCGACCGGTCAGGTAGCGCACTGTTAACTTCTTCTGTAGTACATCCGATCCATTCTATACAAGTATAATTAACGAAAGGTAAATCCAAATAACCATTTTTAAATAGCGCCCATTAATTGAATCGTGACGTAATTCACTGTACTGCATTTTTCCACAATCACTGCACAGTATTAGCCCCAAGACCTTTTTTATTTATTTAATAGATGTTCTTAGATTAAACGAATTGCATAAATTTACTCTTAAATCATTAAGAAACGAGTTCACCTTTGTAAAGATTCCGTTATAAATGGTTTTACCATAGCGCACTCTGATCTATCTAAATTGCCACAATAACTCGACGCATATCTGTGTAGGCATATATAAATAGGATATAAAAAAGGGAAAGTTTCCTTTAATGGTTTGTCTATTTACGAGCTTTACATTATGAGCTTAATCTCAAGAGTATTCTCTTTAGGGTTGTCAATTGTTTATCAGTGCAAGCGCTGATCATTGTTACACATTGGTATGCAGTTGGCCTTATACAAAGATACCAGAACACCACTTGGCAATTAGATCTAAAGCGGCTTTTCGGTAATTTGCATTTGGAATTTTATTGCATTAAGTGCCGTGCTGATCTTTATCTAACCATTTGCGAGTATGTTCATTGGCTTCTAGAAGATGCACAACTTTTTTTTCTAGAAAAACGAAAAAGCTACAAGTGTGCATGTGGTTATTAAAAACGCTAATACAAGTAGATCGACGGACAAATTCAGTTACGGGTTAGGCACTATAAATCTTAAATTTATTGTGGCAACATTACTACAATAAACACGTTTTGCATATTTATTAGAATTCTTTAATTAACATGCCAATCTGTGTTGTATAAATATATATATATATATATATATATATATATATATATATATATATATATATATAAACAAGTGTTAGGTTCATTCAATTTACTTACAGATAGAATTGAAAGTTTCAATTATTTAGCCAGGGTTAATACATAGCAGAGGATTACACAATTCTTATTAGTACTTGAATAGTATTTTTTTTGCATTTGTTGACTGAGATCTGGATACAAACGTAAATTAATGTCAAGCATCTCTAAACGCATTAAATACTAATGGTTTTTTTTGACCTACTGAAGGAATTCCACCTTCAGTAAGGGATCTTTAACGTGTCAATCATCGTATTGACGAAGACGTATAGTGCCTTTTAAGTTTGAAAAAAGTGTGTTCTTCATTTTCTACAGTTGTATATATCCTTCCTGTACGAGTTTTTGAAGCGTTATTACCAATTTAAATTTTAAATCTTGAACATCAGTTGTTTCCAATTTTAACAACTCATCTTTACGCAAAGCACCCGATATTCCAAAAATCAACGTAACCGATTGTATGTAATCATACTGAAATATATTAATTACACAATTACCTTTGTCACCAAACACATGTTGTCTAGAGCGTCACCAATAAATTTCTGAACTTGGTTCTTATTGAGCACTTTCGACTTCTTCGGGCCGTAGTCTACCTTATGTCGCTTTATAAATGCTATTAATTTATGGTACTTGGTTATGTCCACATAGTTCTTTAATTGCACTGTTAATTTAAGAACTAAACATTTAGGCCATAAACTTGCAATTAAGTGGAAAAATACGCTAGCAACACCGACTCAGAGTAGCGCGTTACTTGCCGTTCGCTACTCTACGCCAAAAATTCGGCGTATAAGTTTTTTCTAGTGGTGATCACAATCGAATGATTTCAACGATCGAAACTTCACCTCTCGAGTGAAATTTTCAATCGAATGATTTCATTTCGAAAAATGACGTCACTTAGGCAAATCTCTCGTTTCTCAGGAGAACACGAGTTCTCAAGTCTCGTATTGCCAAGTCGGTTCGGTACTATCGGCAATCGGTACAGATGTATTACATCTGGGATAATCTAATCGTTTATCCCGCTGCACGTGCGGCTACCGTCAAAGAAATCGGCGGTGGTAAAGCCATACATAATTATTATTATGATACCCTAATAAACTGTCTTGTGGAGGTGGTTGCAATTTTGTTTTATCTTTCCCTTTTCATTTGTGTTAAATTTAAGTTTAGTTTCACTGAAATCAAACAAATCATGCAACAAGTCAATTTCGAAAATTAGAATGAGTCGCTGTATTAGTAATAAAAAATCTATAGTTTGGGCGTTTTTTTTTTAAATTGCAGTGTGGACGCGGTCGGCGAGAGGCCGGTGTAGGGGGTGCTACAGCACTGGGGCCCCGGGGCAACGAAGGGCCCGGCCCGGGCCCAATGATGTAATGTAAATTTTTGTGGTTGGTACAAAATTCTATAGTCCGTTTCAAATATTAAGTTCAGTGTAGCTTTAAATAGCAGGCGGCTTTGCGATATTTCAGCATACTATACTTCTCTTCGCGTTGAAACCCAACCTGTTAGTCACAAATAAATCCTTCTATTGTATTTTCAGCAGTTAACCGCGATAATCCTCTATAAGTAAATATGTTAATCCTTCTTAAATATCTGTTCTATACCTAATAGGTAATTATTTATTATTATGGCGGTCATTAAAAAGAAATTGTTTACTATCCTTCGAATTGTAATTATCTGCAATTTCCTTTAATATACTCTAATAAATTAATAATTACATATTAATTATTTTTATTTAAGTTGTGAATTTGTGATCTATTATTTGTATAAAAACAATAATAATGAAAATCATTTAGCTACATTTTATATATTAGTTTTTATGCATGACAAGTTAAATATTTCAAAGAACTACATACAAATATATTCTATTACTAAAGCCTACAAAAACTGCCATTTAATTTTGTTACGAAATTGTTGAGAAGCTCTGATTGTATGTTGAGTCAACAAGGGGGGCATTGGATGATGGATCGTACGATTGCTGCCGTGAAGCGGCAACGTCGTCAAGAAAATCCTCATTTAGTTTGCATTATCCTATCCTTATAGTAATACGTTGTGTTAGTGATCTGATTCGCCACGGTTTGTGTGATTTGTATACGTCAGTTTTAATTTAATTAATTAATAATAATAATTAAGAATGCGTATAGTGTGTTTTTAATGAAACTTACTATGAGTTGCAATTACAAACACAAATCAGGTGCTCAAAAAAGGAAGGAAAGACAAGACCGGGAGTTGAAAGAAAGAGCATCGAAGAAAGGCCAGTTATCGCTTGGACAGTTTTTAAAATGTCCTCCTTCATCATCGTCAGTTGTAGAAAAAAAGTAACATTACTAATAGGCCCAACGATAGTAATACTTATAAAGTAGATGTTTTACTTTTACCTATAAATGAAGAACAACAAAATGAAATTGAATCAAACAAGGAAGAACCAGTTCCCATCACTGAAAGAGGGACTCCTGGTCCTATTCAGTCTGTGTCGAATACGAATATTGAATCTATCAAAGGCCACAAACCGCCTTTTCCTTTACCAGACAAATATGTTGATGTAGGTGACCCAGCTTTCGATAGCAGCCGAGACTTAAAATACCCTCATGTTCCTTTGCCTGGACAATTTCCTGTGGATTCGGTAGGCTATTCCGTTCCCGTGTCGGTCTTCCAAAAGAAACTTACAAATGGTGAACTTATTCCTCGTGATTGGCTTGTTTGGAGCAAGGTTAAGAAAGCGTTTTACTGTTTACCTTGCAGAATATTCAGTACGTTGTCCCAACCAAAACGATCTTCGTTCGGTTTATCTGAAGGATATTCTACGGGAAAACGCTGGAAAAAACTCTTCAATAAAGTGCCTGAACATGAGAGTAGTTCCAGTCATAAAAGCTGCTATGTTGAGTGGAAGTCAGAGGTGATCAAATCAAAAAATTATAAATCGCTAACGGACTTAATCTTTCACTCCATTCAACAAGAAAAGGACAAGTGGCGTGATCTTTTAAAGCGACTTCTTAATGTCACTTTATTCCTAGCCGAAAGAGGACTTGCTTTTCGGGGTAGTAGTGATAAAATCGGGGACCCCTCAAATGGCAATTTGGGAATTTTGGAACTGCTGGCTAATTATGATCCAGTTCTGAATGAACATTTAAATAGAGTCCGCTCGTTTCAAGAAAAGGGAGAAAGAATGCAAGTGAATTATCTGTCCCATGATATTCAAAATGAGTTTATTACTCTTTGCGCTGCCCAAGTTACAAAGAAAATTTTAGAAGAAAGAGAAATGGCAAAGTACTATGCCATAATAGTTGATGCGACACCAGATTCTGCACATGTTGAGCAGACTGCGTTTCTTTTGAGATACGTTTATTTAACTGAAAATGAAACTCAGCCTTACCAAGTCGAAGAAAGGCTACTTTGCTTTACCGACTGTACCAAAAAGAGTGGAGAAGCCATTGCAGACCTTATTTTAGATAAGCTAAAGGAGTTTGACATCCCATTAAAAGACTGTAGGGGTCAAGGCTACGACAATGGGAGTAACATGAAAGGAGCGTACAAAGGAGCTCAGGCAAGAATTCTGTCTGCTAACAGTGAAGCAGTTTACTCTGCTTGCACTTGTCATTCCTTAAATCTGTGTGGAAAACAAGCAGCGGAGAGCTGTGTGGCTGCAGTAACATTCTTTGGAGCTGTTCAAAAATCTTCACATTTCTCCATTCGAGTAAGCATTTGAAAAGGTGTAAGCATTCGTGGAACCCATCTCGCACTGACCTTTGTCATGCCAAGGTAATCGTGTAAAATTCTGAAAACTGTGGTTTCTGAAACTCCTAATAAAGACGCTAATTGTCGCTTCTTTCATCTTGCATCTTCCAATACCAAAAACTTGTTTTTTTCAATAACATCCGAAGTGATGATGTCAACAGGCCGACCTGGAAGGGGATCATCATCTAATGATTCTCGGCCACGTTTAAACATTTTTGACCATTCACAAATAGTCGACTTGGAAGGGCAATTATCCCCGTATACAATCAACATTTCTTCACGAATAACTTTTGGATATTCAAGTTTGACCATTTTGAGACGTTACAACACAAACTGACAGATTAGAACTAATAATGCTGCAATTGTTTTATAAATTGTCAAACACGGTACCATGGCATATGTGATTTAAAATCAATGCCCCTCGTAGACATGAGTTCAAATTAAAATTAAAATAAAAGGAATGAAGCTAAAAAAGTGTAGGATGTGCGTAGCGGCAAGTTCAATTCGACAAACTGCACTCCGGGTCAGACATCCGAATTTTGCAGAAAATGGAATGTATCTGGTACTAAACAGAACTTATTCTGTTGATTTTACATTTAAATAAATCAATTTTCTAATAAAGTGGTTTTATTCGCAATGACCAAAAATGCAACCCAAAAGTATGAAAGTATTATTAATTCACTTAGGTATTAAACGTAAAGCTATTCCTATGACGTGTTAAATGTGTTACACAAATGCACTTTTTGTTGCACGTTTATGTGCATTTTTGTAACTTTTTTTACTATGCAATTAATTTTTACTTATAACCCCTCTAGAGCACTTCATATCCAAAATTTGTTGTTTGGAAGTCCGATTGTTTGAAAATTCGCGACAGAAAAATATTTCATAAAAGCTTTAAGCAGATTCGGTAAGAAAATATTCTAAAACTCAAACTGCTACAGTTTGATTCAAATAAAGTTGGGTATGACTCATTCTTAAAATTACTCGAACTATGATTTAGGCGACATAAGTCTGCATTAAATCGGCAAAGTACCTTTTGGTTAATATTTTTATCGGCAGATATCTTCACATACATTTTCATAAAATGTCAAAGAAAGTTGAAAATTATTGAATGTTTTTTTATATCTTAAACTAGAAAAATTATCCATTACATCCACTTATTTTATTGATAGAGTCAAAAACATTTTGCTGCGAAAGTGAATTGTTATAATTTAGGGCATGGTTTGATTATAATTACATACCATCATAATACATAACCTATATATTTCTAAGTAAATAAATAGTTTATTATAAACTAAATCATTTCAGGTGGGAAAATTGATAAAATTTGCAATTTAGTTTGTTATTCTCAAGATTTATAACAACCCTTCTAAAAGCATAATTATTGCTTTGTAACCGACGTAATTGTTGTGGATACTTTACGCTAACATAAATATCGATACATTTGTGAAGCAGTGCCGGATTTAGGGTACTTGGGGCCCTAGGCCAAATTAACCCGAGCGGCCCCCGCCCCGGCCGCCCCGTAGGTGGAAAATTGAAATGTACCTTATTTCAATCTCACGTTAAAATAAGTGAGTAGTTGGGTTAAGCATAAAGCACATTTCATATTAATAGGTTTAATACATAACGTTTATTTTAATTTTACTTTTTAAAATTGGTACAACATACAATACAAAGCATAACTTAAGTGAATAGAAATGCAACTAATGTTTTATTTAAATACATAACTAGGTTCACTAATTAAATAATCTTGGTTTACAAATTTGGCTAAAACCCCAAAACAGCTCTAACAACAATTTCTATATTTATAGAAAATATATTCAAAAAGTTAGCAAACAGCAGTTATTTGTTAAAATTATAAATATTGCTAAAATTATTATATTATAAATTAGTATTGCTGTTAAATTATTAAAATAATATAACATTTGTTTCATTCGGGGGGAAAAGTACAGACGACAACAAAAGACTCAAAAAAGCAGAGTTGAAAAGTAAAAGTACAACAAACCAAATAAAATGAACTGTAATAGGCTACGGTACTTAAAAATAAAAATATTAAGAATACAACAAATAAACTTCTAGATCGTTCAATTCTCACATTATTTCTTATACTGAAAAATGTCAATGTCATGTTCTTAATTTGGATAAAGTTGGATTAGTGATTAACATTGACACTAACTCCACTCCATACTCATAATAAATCTCATATCTAAACTCTAAACACTAAACACTCGCTTTTCTAGCTTTTTTGGCTGCAAAATCTTTAATCAAATCGTTAAATTCTAAGGCTTGAAAAAGCTCAGCATTTGCAACAAAACTAGCCAAACTAGACAATCTAGAATCTTCGTCGAGTTCCTCAAGTAGTTTTTGATTCTTTTCAACACGCTGAATGATCTTTCTCCAGATGCATTAGATGTCATCATGCATAGTAGAATTTGCAAAGCTGTGTCCATATTCGGAAATAATGTTGTTAACTGTTTTTCACGACTGAGTTTCAGATACTCCAAAAGTGTATTCCTCGGAGGCTTAGTAATCTTGTTATCATGAGGTTCTCTTTCTTCATCAAATATACCTTCAACAAAACTTTTGAACTGTACACACTCTTCTCCAAAGTCACAATCTATGTCGGTTCGATACTTTTTAGCGAAAATAGAAGCTTTTTCCCTGATTTCTTCATTGGAAATTGACGATAAGTTGTTTAAAAATCCAAATTCTTCATTAAGACTGAAATAAACTTCGGACGTTTTATACAATTCTGAATAAAGCCTGTCAATTACAACATTGAATGTATTAATCTTTAAGTCATCTTTGCCATTAAAGTGGGGTTCATCTTCTTTATCTTCGCCAGGGAAAGCTTTCCTTTTCGGGCGTCTTTTTATTTCAAGAATATAGGTTTCCTCTTTTTTCGTAGGAATCAAAGTTGTCTCTCAGCCTCAATACGTACTCCTTTAGAGATTTGTATATGTTGCAAGTCACATTCAAGTCTGTAGCAATGTTTTGCTACTCTTGTCAAAGCGTTGTAAAATATCGTACCACATGTTTAGTAAAATAGCATTCTCTAACTTGAAAAATTGTTTACTGATTCCATTAGCTTCAGCTCGGCTCACATTTGTTTACCCTGTATCGTCTGATATTTTTTTTACTGCATCGTAGTAGCTCCAATAGTTGAGTAAAAGAGCTTTTACAGCATGCCATTTGGCAGCCCATCTTATAACGTTCACTCTTTTTGGAAGGAGTTTCTTTTCGTTATTGCTATTTTTGACAATGTTTTCCAACACGACCCATCTTGAAGTAGATGCACTCACGAAAACGTAAAATTCTTGAATAAACATGAATAGTTTTGTTACTGCAAAACAACAATCAGCCGCATGTGTGCCTACTAGATTCAATGAATGAGTGGAGCATGGAACGTACTCAGCTAAATTGTTATGTTCTTTTATTAGCGCTTGTAAAGCTATATATTTGCCTGACATATTCGAGGTATTATCATATGACTGGCCTCTCATATCGCACATTGGAATATCTAACTCTGACAGGGTATTTAAAATAATTTCCGCCATGTGTGCTCCAGTGTGATCGTGAAATTTAATGAAAGCTATAAATCTTTCTACAGGCATACCATCACTTAAAACATACCGTAGGATCACTGTCAACTTGTCTGAATGAGTGATGTCTGGTGTAGAATCAACACTGAGAGAATAGTACTTACTTTTCTTTAATTCATCTGCAATAACAGAAACTACTTTTTTTGTACATTAACTCTATAAACTCGTTACAAATAGTTTTAGACAGATAGCTTACATTCCCGGATCCTGGATTTCCTTTACTTTCAATATGGGCTTTTAAAAAATCATCGTATTCTGCAACAAGCTCTAATGCCCCCATGAAATTACCGTTTCCTGGGAAACCGAATATTTCTTGGCTCCCTCGAAAAGCCAGGCCACGGGTGCCGAGAAACTTGACAACATCTACTACACGTTTTAGCACTCGATGCCAATATTCAACTCCCTTAAGGTAGTTTTCGTGTAATGCAGAATCAATTATTCCTAAGGCGAAGGTTTTTGTATTTAACCTATGTTCCGCATTCTGTTCGTGTTCTTTAAGTCGGTTAGAATTTTTCCAGTCATTGAATCCCGTGCAAAAAGAAGAACTATCGTTATGAGAGTGGAATAATTTGCATGGAACACAATACAGGCAGCCGGTAGTATTTGAATACATAAGCTACTCTCTTTTCTTCATCTCGCCGTTTGGTAAACGACTAAAAAACATATGATCTTTTACTGTTCTTACTTTAGCAGGATAGTGACGTTTGGATTTTGAAAAATCACAATCTTTAATCGCTAGTAAGTGTTTGGGAAGATTTCTTATAACAAAATCTGTCGAATCAACAGATAAATTGCCCCATGAACTAGGATCTAGAACATTTACGGTGGATTGAGGCATGGCTGATTGAGGACTGGAAACATTTCTAGAAGTAGTTAGATCATTCGAAACATCTGTGGTTTCTTCTACAGCAGCAGAAGTACTGGGAATTTGAACATCAGTAACAACATATTTTTCATTTGAACTATTCTGACTGCTATCTCCTGACGTATTTTTAAAAAAACTTTCAACTTTTGAATTAATTTTTAACAATTTTAAACTTTTTTCTTCTTTAAGTTTTTTTAATTTGCGTTTATATGCTCCACTAGCCGTATATTTTTATTTTTATCGTTCATTGTCGGAGCAAAAAGTGTTAAGTGTTACCTGTAAAATATAGTTCACTGAGTGCACAATATTAATCACAATCTGTAAACAAAACTGTTATCATTCAGAAATCGTATAAAACACGAGAAAAAATTACTAGCAAGAAGTAGTGCACTTGCCACTTGCAAAACTATACTATACTGACCCTGACACTCTCAAAATAATGTAAACAAGATATAAGAGTGGAGACGATGAAGGCATGGAGCCATGGAGGGGAAGCGGGGAGGGGGCCTCATCCGTCATCCCGGCGCCTTGATGGGGAAGGAAGTGACTCAACACACGGGGCCCGTGCAGCATGCTGTATGCCAATGCGTGTTACATCGTTACATCACATTCCTAGAACTTTCCACAATCCACCTGCACTCTGTAGTATAGCCTCAAATACCCTGGCAAGCGTTAATATTTATTTTTGGTATGTACGTTGGTTATTTTAATTAGATTGTATTGTTTATATACAAAAGTAATGTATTCGATTTACAGTTGCGGTAATTATTAATTTTAGAAAATAAGAATTCAATTTTTTTACTAAAAAAATGTTGTTTTTTTACAAAACGCTGCGGCCCCCTTTTGTTTGCGGCCTAGTCGGCCTAATGGTAAATCCGGCACTGTGTAGAAGAAAGGTGTTTAATATTTTATTTAGCACATAGTTTATATAGGTTACATGTTGCTTCAAGTTAAATGAAAAGCAATTTACATAAATTAGTACATGTATTCAGTCCACCTATTGCAGAGTTATCAATATGTTATGTAATAATTGGAATATTTATATTACATTGGAATTAAAAAATTATTCACTATCAGTGTCACTCCCAGAAGTGGAATCGTTGAAGATGTAATTAATGGTTGCACAATTTCAAAATATTTTTCAAGTTCCCACCACTGTAACATAGACACTTCAGTATGTTTAATGCATTTCTGCCAATATGTCCCATCAATTCGTTGCAAGGATTCCATCCGTATTTCTTTTACAAGGTCATCGTTAAATTTGGAATTTCTTTGCAGTTTGCGCGCACCAGTTCATTTGAGTTAAATTGACAGTAATATGGTGGTAACCGCAATACTCTGTGTCCACACTTGTGCACTATTTCATCTAATTTCGTACACCTTTGGTATCGCATTATTTGCAGTAATTCTTTTTTAAACATGCTTGGTTCATAATCTATGTTGTGCCTTAATAGAAAATTACATATTTCGTAATTCTCAGATGCATTACTTGGAATCTTTTCTAGAATTACATTACAATCAAAGGTTGCAATTATATTATTTTCAAACCATTTTGTAAACAACTCCGCACACATATCTCCATGATACTCTGCACTTTCTGACTTTGTAGAAAACAAAAGTGAAGCATCGGAAATAAATCCATCTTCATTGCCTGCATGAACAACTATACATCTAAAAAAATACAGTTATTTTATTAGGAATTATAATGTAATAACTAAATTATAACAGACCTTTTTCCTTCACATATTGGCTTCCCACTCATGCTTTCCTTAGATTTATCATGCCAGCTTCTTTTGTGTGATCCTCGACTGAAAATCCAAGTTTGATCTAAGAATACAGGACTGTATAATTTTTCTTCTTTATTTTTGTAATATTCTCTTAAAAATCGTACACGATTGGCAGCAATATGTGATTATTTCAGTAAACCTCTCCTACCATCATCTAATTTAGATGAGAAGCCAATGGAATGTAAGAGAAGTCTTAAACTTGATCTACTGAAATCGAAAACTTGACTGTTGCCTCATTCTTTTTGTAATGAGGCCAACATGTATACCTACAAAAACAGCTATAGTACTAGACATGTCTTGCACGTTTGTATTTACATTTTGAATGCATTTCATAAATTTTTCTCTTTACAGAATCCTCACATAGTCATCAACTTTGGTAGACTTAATTTCTTACGTTTTCTCCGCTTAGCTAGTGACTGTGCGGGTTTATATTCTTTTTGAGCTTCTGTAACCCTTTTGTTTAAAGCACTAACTGTATTTATACTAACCCCACATACTTCAGATGTGCGCTAAAAGTAGTCCCTCCAAGTATCATATTCTACACAGTAATCTACTACATACGTGCATAACAGATTCAAAAGGAACGAGTACCCCTTGATTGTCACGTTTCCGTTCAAAATAACTAAGCACGTTCTTTACTACGAGCTGCGCTTACCAAATTACCGATTATTTACTGTACTAGTTGTAGATAGTTTTGAAAAAAAACTGTTTTTATATAAAGTAAAGCAAAAACGCATAAACAGTAATTTCAAAAAATGACAGAAGTGACATATTTTGCTCCTTTTAGTGCGCTAATATGAATTGTACTGCAGATTTATGATTTTATGCCCACCCTTCTCTAATACATGTAGTTCAGAGAGAGATAAAAATATGTGATTTTATTATAGTTTTACATCGATGAGTCATACTCAACTTTATTTGAATAAAACTTTAGTATAAAGTAATCCATTTTAGTTTTACTTGCCTATATCATTATAATTGATCGTGAGAATCGCCACCATCGTAGTAGATAATGTGGTGTTAAATTGAACATTTGATAATAATAGATAAGAAGCGTGATGATAAACCAATTCTAATATTTTACTTTTTATACGCATTATCAAGTCGTGGTATTTCTCCTTTCTATCACTAAATATTCACAAATAACGATGTGAACAAATTTTAATCATTTAGTTCACTTAACTCATGTGACAGCCACAAATCTAAATAGTGCTTAAAAGTGAACCATTTGATGTTACGGAATATATTATTTTCGACGCAGGCTTCTCTATTTCTCTTTTTGGTACTAATGGAATGATAATGGATGTATTTTACATACATATTGGAATCACCCGTTGGTTTAACGCATCTAGAGTGACCGCTGAAATAGAGCTTTTGTGTGAGTTACACCAATCAAGTGTCTTCTTCATTATTATTAGCAACCCATTTACGTTTCCATCAATGTGATATCAAACAAGGAAGGTTTAAAAAACAGCATCAATATTTAATCGGTGGTATCAAACTGGTTATAATCTTATTTATTAAGTAATAGTAAATGAAATCATGATATTAGCAACAAAAAATTATCAAATAATAATTTATTATGCCATTAAAAAGACATAAATAGCTGAAAAAGTGTTAACTAAACAAGAACATTCAGATAAACGTTAGTGTTAAAGAATTAAACCTGTTGTACGGTTGCTTTTAAATATGATAAGTAAAATACGTTTTTTCACCTGCTTGATATTTTAGATTTTAAATTAGGCAATTTAACTTCAAGAGAGCTATTTAGGTAAGTGAAGTAAATAACATTAAAACAATTTGGAGTAAAAGGCAAATTTTTATGCACATTGTTGTGCATAAGAATTTATCAAGGCTAAGGATTGATAGATACTTAGTTCCAATTTGTAAGAGCGTTAAGATTATATACATACATTATTAGTAAGAACGTACCTATCGCTAGTTTATTTCATGTGTTTGAGCTTTTAATTTTAAACCTCATGATAACTATTTGAAATTAAACAATTGAGCCATACGTAATAGCTTTCAATAAAAAGCTTACATAAACAGTATTAATTATATATTAAATTGTATTAATATACCTTATAAAATAATGACCTCTTTCACTGTAGCAAAGGATTCACCATTAACCCCTTAACATTATCGTAGTCAACGAAGTTGGTAAAGTAAAGAAAACGCCAGAAGATGATAACTGAGGTTATAACTGAACAACTACACAAAATGTTACCAGGATATTCAGAATTATCAATAAAAAAGTTATGTGTGGGCCAGTTTCGCTTCTGAATTACTTTCTATCTTTTAGATAATTGGTACGTGCAAACCTTCGGCGAAAAGTGTTACCTCTGCTAATTTAAATTTAATTGTTAATTACTAGTCGTCTATGTTTAGCCATCACTATTCTTAATTATGTTAATGACAAACAGAAAAGCCTAAAGCCATGTATAAACCAAACCCTTTTTTAGTTGGATCTCTAATATCAATTACATATCAAGCGTGTGGATGAAGTCTTAATTTTACTTTGAGAAAATGTTTGGAGTTATATTAACATATTAATACGATATTGGTATGTATCATTTATTTCCAATACAAAATAATTGTTTAATTCCCTTATGCAAGTCACCCTTACTTATATACTCGGAAACATGAAAGGCACAAAGGTGAATTGAACGCGTAAATGTTTGTTTATGATTAATTAATAACACCCAAATATCTGTGAGCAGACCTGCTGAATTTGCAACTGAATAAATCTAGATAGAAAAGCAAATAAATAGAAAAAGTTTTGGACAATTATGTTGGTAATTTAATAGTGCACATCGTTTGATTATAAATGTTATGGTAGTTGAGATATGTTGAGAAAAGTAGCATTTTAAATCCCCTGCGTTCCCTGTATTAGAGAAATAGTTATTTTCCTAACAAGTGCGCAAAGTGATACTTTCCCGCACACTAAAGCTTTAAGTGCGGGAAAGACACTTTGCGCAAGTGTTAGGAACAATATTTTTTCTACGAGTGTCTTAGAAAAGTAGAAATCTAAAATAGATAATGAAACCTTTTATTTCAGAACTACAGAAAAAATTATTATTTATTATTATTATTAAAAATATTAATGTTAAAAGTACAGCTAGTTGCTTGTTGAAGGTTTATGGCCTATTGTAACTGATTGCTTGGTAACGCCATTGATGATGGTTCGCTGCTCGTTGTTGAGAGGATATAAGTTTGTACTTCAACTGCTTAAACGTTTGACGAACTGGAACATTTTGTTACCTAATCCCCTTTTTGTAGCTAGTTGATTCTTCAATGTAACCCGCTTTATATCCGTGAGTGCCTCTTCAGAATTTGCAAGTTACGTTGCGGAAGATCGTCGAATGTTATGGCCGGGACTTCAAAAATGTTGGGATCTCAGAAGGAATCTTGCCGAAGCTATTGGTCCCAATGCGTTTTTTTGCACATTTTCCTCTTTTGTAATTTCCAAAAATGCGTTGATGTGTTGCCGGTGGGCGCAATGCTGTATACTTCCGATAGAACAACAAACATTTTCCATCGTTTGTTTCTTCAGATATAACGAAAGAACGTGAAGTGTAGTTTATTGAGTCTTGAATTTTTACCTCAATTAAGTTCCCTTTGTCTTCAATGTCACTTGTCTTTAATTTTACGAGTTCTTCTTATTGGCAGGGGCCAGCCAGTCCGAAAATAGTGGCAACTTTTATTGCAAGATATATGTCATCTGATGCCTCATTGATAGACGTAAATATTTCTTCTTTTGAAAAAATCATTGATTTTTTTGGCCGGACAACTCTATCCTCACTCTTCGCTGCTGAATTTCGCTACAAAATCTAATCAGCTCCGGGAGAAATGAAATCAAGCTTAAGTATGAAATTTCAAGCACGTATGTTTTAGCCTTCTGGAATTATTCTGGATACTAACATGCATCCTCTCACACGCACACGCACATGCACACGCACACGCACACGCATACGCACACGCACACGCACACGCACTCGCACACGCACACGCACACGCACACGCACGCGCACGCGCACACGCACGGACAAGAAGACCCACACGCACACGCACACTGTAACGGGACCCTTAGCAAATTTCAAATTTCGCGCGAAGCTATATGACATTAAATAGGTATATTATTATTGTTCTAGATAAAGAAATGGCTGTTGGTTATTTGTAAGTAAATGTAATTAATATTATCATGAAAAGCTTGAGTTTAGTTTCAATAAATATTTACATATTTCATTATAAAGCTTTCAAATAAATGCGGCAATTTAAAAAAGTATAAATGATTTGTAGAGAGAAGAGAAGACGGTAACAGACGCTTTAAGTAAGCGGTCAGGGTTAGTTGATAGTAACCAAAGAGGTTAATAGTCAAGTTACCATATATTTAGAAATAAATTAAGATAACATTTAGTGCATAATAGGGAAGAAGTGGAATTGCCTTCCTTATTAAGATAATAAAAGACTAGAGTAAATAATTAAATGTAAACATTGTCAAGTTGGTGATAAATAATATAATAATAAATGATATAATAATAATAATAAAGTGACGTAACAAGTTAAAATAGTAACGCGTTTATAGGTATCAGAAATCGTCATCTTTTATTGTGTTTAATACTGAACGATAAAAAATATAAAAGATAGTGATCGATCCAAATTGGTAAATCAATATATAAAGAACAATAACTCGAAGTGTTAACGATTGTATCCTACGATTTGGCATTGAAGTTAGAATCGCATGCAATTCGTAGCAAAAATTTAATAATTATGTGATCAATAAAAACTAAAAATATCCACCAATATCCAGCATTATTCCACAATAAAGCTCTAAGGAAGGTATTTATAAAGCAAAGGGAACAAGGCGCCAGACGTCCGCTTTACTGAAAAATCAACGAAGTACCTCAAGGAAGGCCTCCGATCACCAGCATAGAAATACACCAATTACGTCATCAGAAATAACAAGTAAGAGTTTATCTGTACAATAAAAACAATATCTTTATATTTCATTTCTATTGAAATGTTTTTAAATATCGATGCTGAACGATAACATATTTGGTTCATTACAGATAAAGAAGCGTTGCATGTTAGTATAAAGAACATTACTTCAAATTGTAGGTTTGATTGTTATATATTGTAAACAAAACATTTCTGCACAATAAATTTCAGTAATTAAGTATAACGTTTGATTTATTTTTATTATTAAAGACTATTAATACTAAAAGCTTATATAAATATTGAATATATAAATGCGGAAGGAAGTAAACTCAATAGAAATCCAAACCAATAAGGAAATCAAATTGAGTATAAATTTTGGTAATTGATAACAGGCAGCATTTCTTTTAACATTTGAGCTAGCTGGTGCACCTTGGTAAGGCAAGAATTCGCAAACATAAATATTAAAGTTCATTTAATCAAACTGAAATTAAATAGCCAGAGAAATCATTTAAGTCGCACAAAAACTATAAAATTGTGTTCGATAATTTTGAAATAATAAAAAAGTGTAAAAGAAACAAAATATTATTTTTGTAGCGGTGTGTAAACAAACACGTAATAACACACACGAGCACTCGCACGCACACTCAACCGCCCGCGCACACGCATACTCATACACACCCGCACAAGCACAACCACGCGCGCGCAATCACATACACACACCCACATGCACAAGCACACGCATAAGTACTCGAACAACCACCCATACACGCACACGCACACTTACATGCACACGCACACGCACACACACGCACACACACGCACATGCACACGCACACGCACACGCACACGCACACGCACACGCACACGCACACGCTCACGTACACGCACACGCACACGCACACGCACACGCACATGCACACACACGCACGCGCACACGCACACGCACATGCACACGCGCACGCACGCGCACACGCACACGTACACGTACACGCAAACGCACGCGCACACGCACACGCACGCGCACACGCACACGCACACGCACACGAACACGCACACGTACTCGCACACGTACACGCACACACCACTCTACACCACACCCCACCGAATCGTACCGCACTGCACCGCAAGGCACCGCACCGTACTGCACTGCACCGCACCGTACCACACACTACACATCACACCACATCACACACCATAACACACCTTACCACACCAAACCATACCACACTGAACTGCGGCACACCACGCACACGCACGCGCGCGCACGCGTACGCACGCACGCACACACACACACGCCACTCACAGGCACACGCGCACACCGCGCACTCATAGGCACAGGCACACCACACCGCACTACACACCACAGTACACCGCTCTATACCTTACCACATCTCACCACACCACATCACACCACTACACCCCATCCTACCGTTCACCCAACCCGCACCAACCCATCCTTCCCCAGCCTCCTCCCCAACAAACACCTACTGCCCACACACATACATACACGCACACACACACACACAAACACACACACGCACAGACACATACACACACACACACACACACACACACACACACACACACACACACACACACACAACACACACACACACACAAACACACAGCAAACACACACACACACACACACACACACACACACACACACACACACACACACACACATACACAGACATCATGACCGATCTTAGCGAAATTTTGTGAGGAAAAAAACTTGAATTCTAAACCTATTATGTGAACTTAAATTAAATTATATGCGAAGCTGAAAAATTCAACAGTGGTAAAGCTAAATTTAAATTACATGCATGCTAATACTTACAGGAAAGGGGTATATAGTATATTAAATTATGATTAAGCTTCCCTTCATGTGGAATAAAGTTGTTTTACATTTCAGTTTTTTCGTACTTTAATTATTTATTTGACAATGCCATTGTTAGCAAAGTACGTTTTCTAAATTTGGACTGTAATAATTTCCGTTACCGAGATGGCTGTCAATTATCATTGATTAGTAGCAGATGAAATTATTTGCCAATCACTATCTGCATGAATTATAAGCGAGCATGCAATCCGAATTGTGTTATATTCACTATCACCAATAAAATTAGGAATAAATTTGAATTATTAACTTTTAGCAACAACTGTTAAATGTTTCACAATGAAACCAAAATTAAAATCTAATTATTTAATTAAATTAAAATTAAGTTAAAAGAAACAAACTTTGAACATTTTCAATGATACTTTTGCAAATTTTAAACCGTTATGTAAAATATCAATGTCGAATGGAAAATTGTTAAATTAACGATATTAATTACTGTTGGATTGAAAAGGTTTCTAACACAAATATTATATATTGAATGTCAAAGTTACAAGTTTATTGTTCGTTTTGGGCAATTCAAAGAAACTAAATTAGATTAGAGTCACAGGTTATAACCTTATGTCTAACCGGAAGAAAAAGTAAAATTCATTACGAGGTAAACTAATCAATATCTTTAGCAACAACATTAAATAGTTTTCTTTATATTAGAAATTTGCAATAGCATTTGAATGATATGAAAATGTTGCAAATAAATCCTTAAAAGGAGTCAGAGGTCAGACGCAAAAAATTATATACACGTGATATTTAGAAATGACGTGGTTTCCGTATAGAAATTCCAAATATAATATAGGTGTTGTAGTATACTTGTTTGATCAAGTTGCTCTCGATAGAATAACTCCTGTATTGAATGCTCCCAGTAACTAAGTTGATTGAATTTTATAATTTAATGATAGTTTTGGGGAAGTAGAAAGAAGAAATTATGATAAAGTTGAAATTGCTTTCAAGAGTCACTCCATGTATAACAACACTAACCACTTAACTGACAAATTTTCAAAATTTTATTTGGCAGGATTACCATAAATTATTCATAAAACCGTAGTTTAAGTAATTTTTTTTTATGTACGAACTAGTACATTTTTTTGACCAATTCCTCCATTACGATATAAGGAATGACTATAATATATTTATGTTAGTCAAATATCAATAATTGTTTTACTTCTAATTAAAACATGTCAAGACTATGTCGCCTAAGAGCAGGTCGAGGTAGAATGGTAATTATATATCAAGGTTATAAAGGTATGGTACATCGACATTCTCCTATCTTGTTACGTTTTAGATGTTGTTGAAACGTAGTTAATCCTTCTAATTATAATGAGGTAAAGATTATCTTGCGATTTCGTAGAATTAATTACTTCTAATTGGGAAATTCCGACTTAGATATTGATCCTAAGCTTATAGTAAAGTTAGTGGTAAAGGATTTTCTGCTGGATAGCGATCCATCTAGCTTTAGACTGCACGTATTATTTGTTGTTGAAGAGAGGTTGCGTTTATTTATTTATAAACTGGTAAAACTCATTATCATTCATCATTGGTAAATATTAATATAAGAAGGAAGAGGTCTAAACTTCGCCGTTATTCCTTACCCCATTCCGCTCGAACTAGTTATACTTTCACGTCCATCCCACATACCGTACTGTACCTTGGAGTTCACTTTTTGCCACCTTCGTGGGCGGAGAAGCCTATCTACTTTAATATAAATTTTATTTCGTTAATAAGTAATTTTGTCTCCAAACTTGTTTAATTTTGTGTAGCGCTTCACTGGTAACCATAACACATAAATTGCTTTATGACGGTCCTTTGAGATTTCTTGCATTATAATGTTGTTTTGAGCAGCTTCCCCTCATATTTGAAGTTTTATCTTTCGATACCATCTCGGGCTACCTTTGCTAGGAATACTCCTACTATGTACGTGAAAATCACTCAGATGTCAACACCAATTTTAACGCTAATATCTCTGTCTAAAATACTACAACTAATGTTATTTATAACAGCTTTAGGTATGACAAGGGTTCCATGATCCGTAAAACATTTCGTAAGGGTTCCATAAGATAAAGGATTGGGAAACCCTGCCCTATTCGACGGATTATACATTAACACACTGTATTTCCAGTACAACGGAAGCTCTTTATTCTTTTGTTTGTATATAACTATTATGATAAGTTAAGTAACCGTTTTGTTTGTTAAAAAGTTTTAAATGTTATAACTTAGTAGCAAGCACTTATTTTGGTTTAATCACAAAGAAGATTTAATTAGGATGATCTTAAACTGTAAGAATACAAGCTGACAGAAAGTATCATAGATTCATTAAATTTTTAAGTGTAATGTTACGTGGCCAACATACTTAATTATACCCTAATGTATAAAGAAAAGGAGTTCCGTTACTTACTGCATTAATGCTTTCTGTCAGATCTGTAATCTACATCAAAAAGTAATAACGTAAAGTGGTTTCAATTTTTTTCTAACTTCTAGGGAACATGGTCAACATATTCCAAAAAAACCGAAATTTTTTAAATTTTAATAATCCAATGCAGAATGTATTGCAGTAAAGCTGCTCATTCTTAACTGGTTTTTAATTTATTCTATGTTAATGAGCAATAAAATCAAATTTGGGCATTTAAAATTTTTAACATATATTAAAGTGATATAAAATAAACACACTGATTAAGTATTTAAAAAATACCATAATATATCGCGTTTTTATGCATGTAATTTTGCATTTGACAGTTGCCGATTCTGTACACAGAAAGAGTTAGTGGCAGTAATACTAGATATTAAAAATTGATTACATCTTTAAAATAAGAAGTCATAAATACAGGATAATTTAAATCAGTTGCGGGATACATCTGATTGTTTTAATTCTCTAGTAATAAATGGCAAAAAGAAAAGTACACAAAGGTAAAATGGGTAAACGTAGTTGGTAAGAAAAAATTTGACTTAACTTAATTTAACCTTCACGCCATTCCCTTGCGGGGTAGGCAAAACAATCCCTGCCTCTTATTTATTTTTGATTCAAAATCTTTCTCCATGCTTTCCTATGTCCGCGTACCTCCCTAGCTTCCGCAAGATTCATACATTGCCTCTGACTTGCCCTTTTATTTTTAAAACTCCTCTTTCCGTTATCATATATTCTACTACGTTCAGCCAGGCTTCACGCGGCCTAACAGACACAGCTTTACATTTTGACCTCACCCACATATATTTGCTCCGTTAATCTTGCGTTGTTCATTCTCTTAATGTGACCAAACTAACGTAATGTACTACTTTTATATCTATCCATTATTGTCTTTTCCTCGCTACACTCCATCTTTACGCATTCATTCTTTATCTTGTCCCTTCTCGTTTTTACCACATGCACTTTTCAGGAATCTCATACCCACGGCATTTATTTATTTTTTTTTTACATACCATGTCTCACTTACATACAGTAATGACGGGACAAACACGCTATTATAGATTGTTCGTTTCGCAGCTAGACTCATGCTTTTGTTTATCATTATCGTCCACATACTTCCAATCACTTTCCTTCCAGCATTGACCCTTCTTCCAATCTCGCCCTCCATTGTACCATTGGCAGAAAACATTCTACCCAGATATACCAGCTCGTCCACTTGCTCCACAATTTCATCTTACAGAGTAAATTCGCTACTCTCCTTTCCACCTTCCAGATTGAACACCACACTCTTAGTTTTGTTCACGTTTACCTTTGGGTCAACGCTCTCACGGACTGTATGAAACTTCCTCAGATCAGTTTGTAGCTCATCCGCAGTGTCACTTATTAAGACTGTGTCATCTGCATACACCACGAGTCGTACATTTACGTCACCAACCATTAAACCATTTGTATCGTTACATGCTTGTCTAAGACATTTATCCATGTATACATTGAACAACCACGGTGACATCACACAGCCTTGTCGCACTCCTTGCTCAATATTAAAGTATCCACTCACACCTCCTCTCACCCTAACATATGCCCGACTTCCGTTGTATACTGCCCTTATTCCGTTTATTAGACCTTTATTTACGCCATATTCATTTAATATTTCCTATAGCTTCTCCCTATTCTCTCTGTCGTATGCTTTCGCCAGATCTACAAACGCACAGTACAGCTTCCTTTTTACACTTAAACACTTTTCGATCGAGAGCAACCATCTGATCGACACATCCTTCCCCTGGCATAAAGCCACCCTGCATATCCCAAATCTTAGTTTGTGTAGTTTCCCGTACTCTATCAATCAGAATTCTTCCAAATATTTTACCAGGCACGCTGAGCAACCTTATTCCTCTGTAGTTCTTGCAATCACTTTTATTCCCCTTACCCTTATACAGTGGTACAATCATCGCCCTCTTCTAATCCCTCGGCACTTTTCCACGCATAATGCATACATTGAATAATTCACACAATCTTCGTATAAGCTTTGCACCTCTATACATTAGCATTTCACCAGTGACTTCATCTACGCCTGCTCCTTTACCGTTTTTCAACCTTCTTCCTACCGTTTTCTCTACCTCATTTATCCCAATATCCTTCTCAGTTTCATTCACCACTCTTCTACATTCTCCTTATTTAACCCTTCAATCTTACTTTCCTCACTGCTGTATGTACAGTTTTCCGAAATATTCTTGCAAGCATTTCCTCACTTCGTTGCTCGTTGCTCGTATTCATCACTCCTGCAGCGCTCTGGTTTGGACCACGTTTTGTATTTTTGACCCATTTCCAGAAGTTTTTTGTTTCCCTCAAAATCATTCTGCATTTTCTTTCCTTCCACAGCACCCTAACCCTAACATATGCCCGACTTCCGTTGTATACTGCCCTTATTCCGTTTATTAGACCTTTATTTACGCCATATTCATTTAATATTTCCTATAGCTTCTCCCTATTCTCTCTGTCGTATGCTTTCGCCAGATCTACAAACGCACAGTACAGCTTCCTTTTTACACTTAAACACTTTTCGATCGAGAGCAACCATCTGATCGACACATCCTTCCCCTGGCATAAAGCCACCCTGCACATCCCAAATCTTAGTTTGTGTAGTTTCCCGTATACAGTGGTACAATCATCGCCCTCCTCTAATCCCTCGACACTTTTCCACGCATAATGCATACATTGAATAATTCACACAATCTTCGTATAAGCTTTGCACCTCTATACTTTAGCATTTCACCAGTGACTTCATCTACGCCTGCTCCTTTACCGTTTTTCAACCTTCTTCCAACCATTTTCTCTACCACATTTATCCCAATATCCTTCTCAGTTTCATTCACCATTCTTCTACATTCTCCTTATTTAACCCTTCAATCTTACTTTCCTCACTGCTGTATGTACAGCTTTCCGAAATATTCTTACCAGCATTTCCTCACTTCACAATCGTCCCATACAATTTCGTTGCTCGTATTCATCACTCCTGCAGCGCTCTGGTTTGGGCCACGTTTTGTATATGTGACCCATTTCCAGAAGAGTTTTTTGTTTCCCTCGAAATCATTCTGCATTTTCTTTCCTTCCACAGCCATCACTTCCTCTTACTTATTCTCACTGTCTCCTTCACTTCTTCGTTTCTTAATCTGTACAACTCATAAGATCGCTGTTTCTCAGTCTCGTTTTTTGCAGCAATCATTGCCATGTACGCATCTTTTTTCATACATACTGCCTTTTTTACCGACTCTCACCAAGAAAATTTTTTTCTGTCTACCTACAGTCACTGTTTCACATATCCGCACCGCACAATTGACAACACAGTTTTTCAAGCTTATCCATGCACCTTCAACGTGAGTGTCTTTTATTTGTTCGTTCCACACTGCTTGATTCACATTCAACTCTTTACTCACAGCATCTGCGTATTTCATTCACTAGTTTGTCTATCCTAATTCTGGACGTTCGCATTACGTTTGCTTTCCTTCTCCAAGCCCACTTTTGCCCTAAACACACTCTCGATATAACCAAAAAGTGGTCCGATCCACGCATTACTTTTGCGTCTTTCACCAGCTTTCTAAGGCGTTCATCATACACTATCAAGTCTATCATACTTTTAGATTCACCTCTTGACCATGTATACATATGTACATTTTTATGTTTAAATCACGTATTGGCTTCTCTCCACACAGATGTTCACCAGGCGTTCACTATTCTCATTGACTCTTTGGTTTCCGAACTTTCCTAGAACGCGTTCAATATATTCTCTGTATACCCGTCCGTCCATATCTCCTCCCCCCATCGTTACTCTTTCGTTTGGTTTGCATACTTTCAACACGTTCTCTACTTCATTCCAAAAGTTCTCACGCTCCCGGTCTCCTTCTCCATTCACTGGTGCATAGCATGGAATAAGAAACATTCTTCGAAACTCCATTTTCATTCTAACCCACATTACCCGGGGAGATAACAAAGGTAAAAATTAGCTTAAATTTTGAATTTGCAGTCAAGGAAAAATATAGTATAATACAATATGCAACACAATGTTATAATTAAACTTAAAATCACACATAGTACCGAAAATAAAGTATTGTAAATTCAGTTTACATAAGACAAGCTGTTTGATAATATAATGTTGTGTATAAGCAGTATATTTACAGTAATAAACACATTTAGAAGAACAGCGTAAGAATGATTTGGTTAAAGTTATTTTTTCACTGCGATCAAAGACAAAAATTAAAATTATATAAATTATAGTAAACGATGGATTGGTCAAGACATACCAGTTAGATGACCACCACATCTCCCTATCTAACTTCAGTAGACAATGTTGTGTGGGATTGGATGAAGTCCATTATTCTATGTCTTTTAAAACACGTAGAGGCATGGGATTGTGGAAGCCGCAGTTACACCTTGAGGGACCTTGAACAGTTACTCTAAATACTGTACTGTTAAACAAATATCTTTATGCCCCAATATCTCGATAATAAATTAATTTAAGGCATGTGTACTCCTTTGTTTATTTTGAGCCTACCTTAAATAGTGCAGTGCAATTCCGAAACGTCCGGTATACCAACAAACAGATTTTTAACTTTCTAGATCGAAAACGATGTGTAAATGATTAAAACAACAAGATTTGTTGTTGCTTAGCACAACTACTTTTTTCAAGGAGTAGATTTGGGATATTTTGGGAACAAAACGATGTTCATGAGACTAAAACAACAAACTTTAGTTGTTGCCTTTCAAAACAACGACATTGATCCAAATGCATAAACTTCTATTAATAGTCATGTACTAGTTAAATATTAGACGCCGCGAGATACAAAGCCACGTAAGAAACGAGTTACATTAAAGAACGCATACAAAGGTCACGAGTGAAACAACCGCCCGTGTCATCAAATTCTGTGTAAAGAATACTACATGTTCAAATAACATGTAAACACCTAATAAGACCTACGGTATAAGGAATCGTTTGCAAATTTTCATCAAGAGTCAACCGATCATGGTCAAAGTAGCGTCTGTATATCTTCAACTGTACATTTTAATTCAATTCTATTATTTGGACATTTATATTAAAGGTTTAAAACCTAAGGGTAGGTAAATATTGTTTATGTTAAAACACGACTCGAGACACGCTACATAGATATGCAGGGTCCTGAACCACTGCGTACACGGAAGATAGCGCCGTTAATATGATAAATAGAACAAAGTGTCTCGGGTAAAAGTTATTCGTGACGAAAAGTTTCGCGACCTAAGAATATTGACGTATATATATATATATATATATATATATATATATATATATATATATATATATATATATATATATATATATAGAGTGTCCCTAAACAGGTTAATCAAGGTGTTCCTCTGCTACCTTAAATAGAACTACCTATATATTATTTCATATTATGATTTTACATGAAGTTTAAGTTCAACTTTGTCCGAAAATGAATTTCCTATTGGTAACCGTTTTTTGAATATGGCCATTTCTTTCCAATTTTGACACTTTGAATGCATCAGAAAAAGATGCTTTTCTCTTCCTGTTAGAAACACAGACATGGGATTCAGATATGTTGTTGAGGAAGTTTTTTATTACAATATTTAGTGGGAACCTGTGAGAAACTTTGCACAGTCTGATTAAAATTTGGAAAACACATTTTATTAGATGCAGTCCAAAAAGTACTATCAATCTATTACGACATTCCCTATATCTACCTCACATAGTTTTTGCATTATTTCGAAACACTTGTTTTTTGATATTAAAATGGTATCATCAAACGGAAATGCACAGTCTATTTCTTATTATATTATTTCTTTACGTAACTCCATTCAAGATTGAAGAGCAAACATTTTGGTATCTCTTACCGTTTTTCAAGAAGTACTTTATAGGTGTTTGAGTGTTTGAGCCCACATTATGAATTTTTCCAAAGATGAAATGGTTGATATGGTTTTTGCTCTGGGTCTGTCACATGAAATTGTTTGTTGAAAAGTAAGATTTACGCCCAAACTTATTCTGATACACGAAACCCAAAAGTAGCTTATTTCACAAAATTGCTGAACAAATTTATGGTTACTGGTAGTATCAAGTAGGTAAAACGGGAGAAACAGGAGCCTGTTTTAAATCAATCAACTGTCGGTGCTTCTGCCTGTAACTGAAAATCCCCATGCCAGCCATAAGGGCATTGCAGAGACAATTAGAACCAGTGAAAGATCAGTACAACGGAATCTTGGCTTAAAGTCCAAAACTGTCTCCCGCGACTTTTTTAATTCCTTTAACTTTAATGCCTTATATTTTTCAAACAAGTAGTTGCTTTTAATTTTGTTTTCTATTTGTTGATGGGTAATTTCTTTGCCTTTTAAAAGATATTAAAGAGGTGGAATTTTTTTCAAAGCCTCCTGGATGGTAGTGGAAAAAGGCCAACCATATTTTTTTCTTAATTATTGATTAACCTCGGATATTAATCATTCAATGATATAGTACTCTATATGAAAGACGCTTACGAATTACAGCATTTGGGATAAAACCTTGCGTATTACCAACTCTGAATTTATCGAGAAACATTTCTCTAATGAAATAAACTGATACGAATTAAAAAAAAAATTTATTTAACAAAAATTATAAACTGAGACAACTGGCAATACCGTGTATTGTCCCCCCTAGCAACTCTAAGAATTTATTTCCTACACGACATACTGGAAATTAGGCTTCTTATCGTTTGAATTGGTATACAATCCATTCTTCACTAATGCACCTGTCGCTTTTGTGAGACTTTCTGCAGGTCTCTCATTGTGTTATTACATTCTTATTAAATATTTCACCAGTCATTGTCCACATTATTTCTCTTCCATCCACCATGTTAAGGCAAAACCTTGACTCATCCGTAAATAAGACATTCAGGAATATTCGATTCTTCATAATTTACAACGAAATTTCTGCGAGCAGTACGATGTTTGGGCAATAACTTAGAAGATTTTTCAGGTCTCCTAGTTTTTAAAGTAACTTCTTTTATACATTCACAGAGCGTCTGATTACTTACTCCAACACCACGAATTTCGCGAAGATCTTGGTGAGCATTTACCGTAGTATTTGATCGATTCCGTAAAATCTAAATTCTCAAGAAGCGACCATCTCTTCAAGAAGTTTTTCGAGAACCCACCTTCTGAGCTGTGCTTCCTGCTTATTCATACTTGAGGATCGTTCTACAAGCAGTTGCTTCATGGACTCCCATTACACGAGCGTCGTAACGTTCACTACGCCCATGGTTTACTAAAGCAACGAGTCTTGCTACTTGCTCAGAATTTATTTGATGCACTTTTTGTAATTCTAGTCACTAATTTATTAATTTATTAATTAATTAATAACACAACGACAAAGGGTCAAATATGAAGGCATACAACAAATTCATTGCTATGGAAACGGCAATTGTTTTTCAAAGGCAATGTTATCCTACAATGAAATAAATTTGTGAGATAAACGTAAGATTTCGGCAAAAATGCTCTAATTTGGACCAATTTAGAGATAAATCAATCAATAAAAATACAAAATGTTCGTAAAAGAAGTGTCTTTCATATAGACTTTAAGAACTTTCTACAGCATTGCTTGATTAACACATAAGACAAGTCAAAAATTAAGAAAAAAACATGGTTCACGTAACATACAGTTTGCAACGCCGTCTTGTGGTATGATGAGAAGTTAACATAAAGTTTGCACAGCAACTCTGAGGTATAATTTAAAGCCAGTTGCAGCGGTATCTTTAAGGGTTAAGTACAATATATAGGGCCACTAGACACTTAAGACTCATCACTTTATTACTTACCTAAATTACCTAAATTGGTAATAGCTAATACACAACTTTCACCTTTAATGATACTTATGCCCCATCGTAACATCAGACGAATTGCGTAAACACTTTCAGTTATGGCTCATACAAAATACATGATACCCTACGTTATAGAAAATCCATATTTCGTGCCAGGGAGATTTGTGAAAAAAGGATTTAATCAAACCCTTAACCAGGGTTAAGTAATTATTAAGGAGATGAAACAATATGTACAGGTGAAGAAGAAATTCAATTCAATTCATCCTTTCAAGGCCTGAACACTGCAAACCGCAAGCACGCAAGCTAGCAAAATATAAAAAGGCAAACGGCTGTAGAAAAAGATGCTATTTGTGCCACAAAAAATGAAAATTCAAGCAATGAAAAGTGAAAAGAAGTCTTACACATACAGCATGGACTGTTAACGATGTGCTCATCATGCGTCACCGGGTGTGAAAATTTTAAGCAAAAGTACTTCAGATATTTTTCTTTTCGTTTTTCGAAGTTTTGGTTTTAAGTCATTAGGTTTAAAATATTTTGCTTCACGCGATAACATTGAGGATTGAAATTGTTTAAAAGTTTTTTCCGCTATACTTAAAATTAAAAGAGTAAATTCATGTCGATTAAATAAAACGTAATTTGAGAAATATAAGACGTGGGCATAAAATTGTTTTTTTTTTGATAACGTAAGCTTGAGACGCGCTGAACTAAAATGGTTGCGCAAATGGACTCGCTGTAAATATAATGCTTAATTAGTTATTTTTAAATACAACGTTCGCATTAGTAAATTTATATACGTGATTAAGTATTAAAGTAAGATTGGTGTACATACGTTTATAGAAGCAGAAGTTACTAATTTAAAGATTTGTCGTTGACGAAATTTCTGTAAATATGATCTAAGAACATTAAGAAGCTGATAGTTCTTTTATTGATGAAATGTTGGTTAATTCCATTGCAGTACCATAGTGAAAAGAAACGGAAGTTCGATTGACCTGTTGCGCATTGGGGGTAACCATATTTTTCCTAATTTTTATGTGTTTGTGATTTTAATGAAACGTTGATTTGTAATAGTCAGGCGGATGAATATGCCTTTTGTTTGAAATTATTTAAGTAACGTCTAGATATCAATTCAATGTATAAAGCGTATTCATTCGTGCAATAATTATCTCGGACTATGCATTAATTATTTAATTTTGTTTACATCATATAAAATTTGTGGACCGGAAGATTAGTAAAAGTTAGATGTTTGACGTTTTCTTTATTCTTTGTTATTAATTAAAAATTTATGATCTGTGAAATAGATTAATTGGGGTTACTGGAATCCTGCATTAATTGTTCCAAATCAAAATATAGAAATTTTATTTTACATTCTGTCTGATTAAACACTTTGCTGATTGTATGTTTTTCCGTGCTTATTGTTGTTTTTAATATATGGATAGTGAGTACAAATTGAGTATCGTTTTTTAAGTGTAAATCCTAATCTTTTCTCACAGCGGTAATATTTTTACGTTCATCCAAGATTTTTAAGGTTAGTTAATTTGGAGTACATCCAAAATTATTGAGTAATTTATTTGTTTGTGGTAACTGTTTAATTTACACAACGTTACAGCGGCAACTTTTAATTGTTTGTATTTTTTCATTTTTCATATAATATAAGCTTTAACGTAATGATTATGAGAATGTCTAAATTAGCATATGTGCCATCTTGATTTTGGTAATAGATTTATTGTAAAAGATGTTTTGAAGGATAACGTAACGTAGATTATGAAATAAATTGGCCGTTGACTGATCAGCTGTTTGTTTTTGCATACGATAGTTTTGCGAGCAGTGGCAATTTTTTTGAAGTGATTTTTATGAGAATCAACATACCGATTGTAGACACCATTGATTTTCCTGATTTTGCCAAACAGGTAAGCGAGTTTGATTATTTGTTGGAGAGTAGATGTATCTTTTTCGGATTACAACCCCGATTTTGGACGTTGATTAAAATTTTAGGACCTTACAAGTTTTCAATCGCGTTTAGATGTGCTGTGACGTATTTTTCATTTGAAATTGAATAACTAATTACCGTGTTGATCAGTTTCTTTGGATATTTGTGTTAATAATTATGACGCTGAGATTTATCGGAAGGTTTAATGAGTTTTTAGTTTTATTACCGCAAAATAAGCTTAAGATTTCAGTGAAGTTTGGGTGAACTTTGCGTTTTGGGGGTAGAATTTTCAGGGAGGAGGGTATTTTATTTTGAGTGAACATTATGGTTTCCTGTTTGACGGTTATTAAGATCTAGTTCATGACGTATTACAGCAATAAATGTTTCTAATAGATGGCACGGTTTAGCCATTTTACCCGATTTTGACGTTTTTAGAGTTGTGATGGGTACCCTTTTGCAGCAGTAAATAAGAAGCCCGCCTACACCACTGAGCTATGGCTTGCGTGCATGTTGACTTTACGGGCTTGATCCTCTAATGAGTATTTGGCCTATAACTCATGTTACCATTTATATTAACTGACCATAGTAAATATTATCACATATAAACTTGAATCAATGATAGTTTGTAACAATACACATTTGAAGCTTGTTTTGTGTATTGTTTACCCTTAAACACGAAGAAATTGTTTAACCGATGGATACAAAATGTTTTATATCGATATACCTATTATTAATTTTCCTAACTGGTTTTTTCTTCATGGGTATTTTCAATTCCATTTCCAAAGTACATTTACTTAAAGATCTAGTTAATGTATTGTAGAGATACCATGCGTTTTAAGTTATCGATAATTAATAAATAACTACTGTTAACTACAGACTGTTGAAAATTAAAGTTTAAAGCAATGGTTAATACAAATCCAAATTTTATAACAGTTTTGATGAGTTTAAGAATGAAGCAACCAAGTCTGATTTTTCTATTTTGTATCTGAATGCTCGCTCAATACGTAATAGGTTAGAAGAAATTGAAACAGTCAGTAAACTAATCAATCTACCACACGCAATTGTCATTAGAGAGACGTGGTTATTTTCTGGGGAAGAAAACTATTTTAATTTCCCAATGGACTAAATGTGGCTAAGGTTTTACCACTATTTAAAGAGTGGTTGAACAGTTCCACTAATAATTATCGACCAATATCACTGTTGAGCTCTATCTCCAAAGTCATGGAAAATGCATTAATCAAAGGCTTGTTTCCTATCTTGAGCAAAAGAAGTTTTGGTATCAAGGCCAGTATAGATTTCGTAATGGTAGTAGTACAACAACAACAGTTACAGATGTGATTATCAACATTAGACATCATGTTGATGAAAGCAACGCATGCATGTTGGTTACAATTGACATAAAGAAGGCATTTGATACGGTTAATCAAGCAATTTTGATATCAATACTGGAAGACTGTGGGATTGCAGGAAAAGCTTTGTCTTTTTTCAGAGACTACCTTAATGGTCGTACACAGTTTGTAAGTATTGATGATATCTCAAGTAAAATGGCAGATCTTCAATATGGTGTGCGTCAGGGGTCAATTCTTGGACCAACGTTATTCCTGGTATATATATATATATATATATATATATATATATATATATATATATATATATATATACAGGGTGGGCCACCACCAACGCGTCGGTCTCTAGCACCCAAACGACTGAATTTTTTCAAAATCTACTTGGGCGAGAATATGTAAGCCTTCTAGGACTACAATCTAAAATTAGTTTGATATTATTTTAAATGGAATACCCTCTTTTTTAATTTTTATATTTATATATATATATATATATATATATATATATATATATATATATATACAGGGTGATTGGTCGATACCATTCATTAGAAGTATTAGGAGTTCCAGCCATGGCTGATTTCTGAAAGTTTGTATCTGGACTAAGTGATTCATATTCTATTTAAGGAAAATATTTTCATGATGACTACACTTCCGGTTATACCGGAAGTGGCCATCAACTTTGTTATTATAAATGGAATCGTACCCTTTTTATGGCATATTCGAATTGTACTCGCCATTTAAGTAGAAATTTTATCAATGTTCCTTATACTTAAATTTAATAGTTTTTGAGATTTAAATTTTTTTTCGAAAATTATTGGTTGAACACTATGACATTTGACAATGCCTACTGGCATTCGATTTCTCCACGGCCGAAGCCTACTACAGATGCAGAAACCAATTACATTAATGCAGTTTATCAAAGCAAACAGAACTGTTAAATTTCGTCAACAAATAAGATGAGAATAAAAGTAATATGCAAATAATGGCTATTAATATTATTGAAAGCAAGAAAAGCAATTCAAAATTTTATAAATGTTCTATATGGCCTCCATTTTGTTGAAGACAACCTAAAAGCCTTGACTGAACTTCTTTCGTGCAAGCTTTTTTGACGTGATGACGATTTAACTGGCGAAATGCCGTCGTTACTCTTAAGCCTAGGTCTTCTCTTGTGTGGACTGGAGTGGCGTATACTTGATTCTTGACTTCGCCCCACACGTAGAAGTGAAGTTAGATCGGGAGATCGGGGAGGCCACCGCCATGGTCCGTTTCGACCGATCCACTGATCACCAAACATAGTGGTGAGCTCTTGATCAACGTCACGCGTTGAATGTGCAGGAGCTCCGTCCATTTGATACCAGCAGTATTGTAAAATATTAAGAGGAAGATTTTCTAAAAATTCAGAGACATCCGTTCTCAGAATCTCCAAATATTTTATACTTGTCAAATTTTCATCATAAATTTGAAAAGAGGCACGACCATTCATTACAAGACAAAACACGTTAAAACTAAATTTGTGTTGAAAATTTGATTCTCGCTTGAAAAGTGGCTTTTCCGATGCCCAATAGTGCCAATTACGTCGATTAACAATTCCTTCTCTGGTAAATTTTGCTTCGTCCGTCCAAATTATTTTTCGTAAAAACACCGGGTCTTCCTGAATTCTGATTAACATTTGCTCACAAAATTCCACTCGCTTGAAATTATCGCATGGATGAAGTGCTTGAACCAAAGTAAACGAATAATCATGCATTTTATGCTTCTTTAAGATGTGTTGTATGGAATAGTAAGACAGGCCCAAATCTTCTGCAGCAGATCGTATCGAGCCGTGGGGATAGTTATTAAAATATGCTAGGATATTAACTTCATTAGGTTCTTCGCCAGTAATAGGCTTTGATCGTGTTCTGGCAGCTTTCTCTGTTCCATACCGTAAAAAGTTTGACTCTATTCGCTTAAATTTGTGCTTGTTCATTGGTGTTAAATGAGGATATCGGTCATTAAACAAACGGCAAGTTCTGCTAATAATCTTATCACATTCTCCGTGAATATAAAATAAGTTCAAAATATCCCTGTTTGAATACTTCCCATTTTCCATTTTGATAAACCGAACACAGAAACACAACAAAAGGTATTGACAGTTACTAACAACAAACTTAGCTGTGGTTTCCATGGCTATCCATGGAAAAATCAGGTAAATCGTTTTGAATTTCAGAAGAAATGAACAAACACCTCAATATGAGAAAAACTATCGAAGATAGGTATAGGGAATGCTAATACAAATCAATGCAGAATTTTATTCTGCATCCGTTAAAGGAAGAAAATATTGGGCATTGTATTTGAAAAAGTTAAGTTTTGATGGTTTTTATTTTCAAAAGCTGGAAGTCACATTTTGAACACCCTGTAGATAATTCGGCAGTACCGGAAGCATCAGCGTAAAGCTTAAGGATACCCCTATGCATAACGTCAATATTACTTGCTTCGTACTAAAAATGGCGCCAGTAGGCATTGTCAAATGTCATAGTGTTCAACCAATAATTTTCGAAAAAAAATTTAAATCTCAAAAACTATTAATTTAAGTATAGGGAACATTGATAAAATTTCTACTTAAATGGCGAGTACAATTCGAATATGCCACAAAAAGGGTACGATTCCATTTAAAATAACAAAGTTGATGGCTACTTCCGGTATAACCGGAAGTGTAGTCATCATGAAAATATTTTCCTTAAATAGAATATGAATCACTTAGTCCAGATACAAACTTTCAGAAATCAGCCATGGCTGGAACTCCTAATACTTCTAATGAATGGTTTCGACAAATCACCCTGTATATATATATATATATATATATATATATATATATATATATATATATAGTATATGCACACCATTAAATGGTTCTCTGCTATTATATGCTGATGATTCTTGTCTCATTTATTTTGGGAAGTATGCCGAAGTAATGAAGTCAGTTACAGAGGAAGATCTAAACCGAATCCATGAACTGACTTTAAATACTGCAGAATCAAATTTTTTAGTGATATAAAGTAAGCCAGAGTGTAATAATTTCCAATTACATATAGACAATTTTCAATTAACTAGGACTGAATGCATCAAATATCTTGGCTTACATATAGACGCCAACCTTAATTGGGAATATCACATCACTTATCTGTGCAAAAAAATTCGTCCTGCCATTGGAGTACTGGGACGTGTTACTCATTATCTTTCAGATTACTTAAGAAAATTTTTCATTTTTTCATTCACTAGTTCATTCACATCTTTTGTATTTAACTCTAATTTGGAGACAAAACTTCACAAAATAAAATTAAACCCTTGCAAATTCTGCAGAATATAGCTACCTTTCTGGAATGCCACTGATCTGTATCGTACAAATAATATTTTAGATATTCAGTCCCTCTCCAGATATCAGACATGAGTCTTTATTCACAACCTTTCTCTTGTTAAAACACACTCAAACATACAACTGGCTTCTGCCAGTGATATTCACAGTTACAATACCCGTAACAATCTCTGCAATAGGACTACATCAGTAAGATCATGTTTTGGTGACTGAAGCATATTGTCTGTACGTTTACGACAATATAATGATTTGACTAGCCACATAAAAAATATACGGACTGACCTCTTCAGGAAAAAATTAAAAAAATACTTAATAGACTGTTCTTAATTTTAATTCTGTTTTTTATTTTTTAATTTGAAGTTTATCTTTGTACTTTTTTTTGTTTGTTGTTTTGTGTTGTAATTATGCATAATTATGTTAGTATTAATATGTAAGACCCACATAGCCTTAAGCTGGGTATAATGATATTGTAAGATATATTGTATTGTACTTTCGCTCTCATTAAATATAAATAAATGATTGGAACCATAAGTGTCTTTGGTATTCTAATGGTTGACCATGATCTAAGAATATCCCAACTAGTTCTGAAAATAATGAATATAAAAACATAATAGCATCATTTATTAAATTACATAATTAACTGAAACGGCATTTTACAAAGTAAAAATGCAAAACATGGATGTCTTAATTGAGAGAACATGCAGTTGCAGCGGCTCTTTACTAAGAATTAATATTATAGTGATTTCATTAACGGCCAACATGCTAAATTAGGCTTCGTTATGTAAAAAACTATAAATCCTAATTAAACTTAAGAAGGTTTTGCTTATTATTTTTCCACTATTTTAAGCTAGTAACTTTTTCTTATTATAGTAGAATCTGATCTCTAAACGATTCAACAAAATTTCTCAACCGTATTTCAAAATAAAACAAGCTGCTTAGCCACAATAAAAATCAATTAATAGTGTTCATGGTTACTCCCTTAAAATGCAATTTACATGTTCTGTCGGACTACATTTATATCGTTTTGTTATATCAAAATATGATTTTTTTGCAATTTTTACTAATAATTCAGCTTTAATAGTATTAGTTTCTTTAATTATATTAATGTTACATCTGATTGGAATTTCTAATTAAGTTTTTACGTATTATACAACTAATTTAAGATTCATCCTAATGGTCTCACCAATTTTTAGACCGTCATTTAATATCGTTAGTTTTCAATATAATTAAAAATAACATTTTAAAGTTCTGTAATTTTTTGTCCGTTACTAAATGAAGGTCCACAGTTGAAATAATTACTAAAATGTTTGCAATGTAATTGTTGCTAATTTATGGCACTGTACATAAATTACAAAGTATATATTCCCAATTAACTGTAAAGCAACGGAAATGCCAGTTCGGTTAAGATATTTAAGACTAAATTAAGAACTGAGAACAATACGCAATTCCTGTTTAGTAAAACCGAATTTATTATATATCATTTTTAATTACGTTTATTAAATATGTGTTTCTTCATTAACTTTGGAAGTAAGTTTATTACTGTTACCAACAAATAAATTATTTTTTACATAAATTATCTCTAAACAAACGGGATACTTCAATAATGCTGTCATAAGAAATAATTAAGTATTAATAATCTATAATATTGTTAATATACTATTTTATCAAATCATTTACCTAACTATAAAATTATATTGTGTTATAAATAAGTAGACGTAGCCTTCCGTGACAAAAGGCGTTATAATTTTATACGCAACACACCTTTCCAAACATTATAAACATTGGAAATGTGTATGTCTTATAGCTTAGCTATGTAAATTTCTACTTTTGATTAAATTTTCTAAATTACTTACTTTTTTAAAACTAATACACATATGATTAACATATAGATTATTTGGTATTTGGTATTCCTAATAGACATTTCGTATCAAACTACTACAGGTAGGTGTAACAACTTTAAGGTTAGATAAGACAATAATATTTAATGTTAGTATAATAAACTTTACTTTGTTATTTCAGAGGATAACCAACCCTGGTAGAAAAATGCATTCGAATTAGGAAAACTAGCCAGAGCTTTGAATAGTAAAATTAAAATTGAATATTTTACTCAACCTTATATATACGAGCAATAAATAAGGATTAGTGAATATTTTAATTTATTGGTTGTTGATGGCTCAGTATATATAAGTTGAGAAAAAAGTTAACTTATAATGTGCCAAAACGATGTAATAAATGTGTAATTAAATTTAGTAATCAGCACGTCAGTAATTATTACTAAATTGAATTGTAAGAGAAAGATGCTAATCATTAGATTATATTAACTACTTATACATAAACCAATCCTTATATAGAAAATCAGCTAAACTGTAATATTAAATAATTACATACACAAGCCTTATTCAAAAGCATCAATTTATATTCATAGAAGAAATTGCCAAAGTGTTACAGTATTTAATCCAGATTTCAGAATTACTTCCATATACAAGGTGTCTCAGGAGTTCGAACCAAAAACTTGGGAGATGATAGACCTAATCATTTCAAGACAAAATTTTCACATAAACGTAAGTCCAATAACTCTTCGTTTCCGAGATACAGGGTGTCAAAATTACAAAAAAAAGTTGTAATTTTTGAAATATCTCCAAAACGAAAAAAGCTATTTTTCTTGTTCTTGGTGTAATAAATAGAGATATAAAGTACATTGGTTTTAGCTTATTAATACGTTTTTATTATGTACAGTAGCGTAGAACGCAAGGGGCAGTATAACCTTTTAATCCCTAATTTCTACGCCAATGGAGTAAATTGAATTTTTTTTATTAAAATCCGAAACCTTGTCGTTTTTTAGATAAGAAAGTTACTCTTTGTCTAAATCAATAACTTTAACAATTCCTAAGATATTAGCATTTTTGGGTACTTATTGCCAATTGCTTAGGTAGGGTATTAACTTTGACACCCTGTATCTCGAAAACGAAGCACTATTGGACTTACTTTTATACGAAAATTTATATAAAAATGATTAGACCTATCATTTCCTGAAGTTACGTTTATTCTTTCCGAAACACTGATGTTCACGTTTTGATGTTGTTTCCCAAATACTACAGAAGAATAATAACCTGCCTAAGCGGTTGGTAATAAATACATAAAGATGCAAATATCTTAGAAACTGTTAAAGTTATCGAATTAGACAAAGTATACCTTTTTTATCTGAAAAACATCAAGGTTTCGAATTTTAATAAAAAAATTCAATTTGCAACATTGGCGTAGAAACTATGGATTAAAAGGTTATACTTCCCCTTGCGTTCTACGCCACTGTACATGATAATATCCCTATTTATTATACCAAGAACAAGAAAAATATTAAAAAAAATTAACTTTTTTTTTGTAGCTTTGACACCATGTTTCTGGGAAACGAAGCATTATTGAACTTAACGTTTATATGAAAGTGTTAAAATGATTAGATCTATCATCTTTCAAGTGTTTGGTACTCCTGGAATATCTTGTGTGTATACTATATATATATATATATATATATATATATATATATATATATATATATATATATATATATATCCCACACACCACACATACCTGCACACAGATCACCCCCTCCTACACACACAGACACTAAACTACTATAATTAAATGAAATACGTTGAAAACTGGTAAGTAATTTTTAAGAAGTTATTGTGTCTCGGAAGTTACACTAAATACCTACATCTGAAATTTTTTGTGTGATTAATAAATATTTGGGCTGTTAAAATAACATAAAATTTCACACATTCACAAGTTTTCATGTGTGATCAATTATTATTTTTACGTAAGCCATTAACATAGTGTAAAAGGTTTCAGAAATTTGATGTCCTTAAGATCTGTTTCTGCATGCGCCCGTAATAGTTTCTTGTGAGAGTAGAACTTTACGCAACATATCTGCATCATAATTTATATGTGGTTACCCAATATACCAGCTTTTAAAGTAACATAAAGAATTGTATGATTATCACGTAAGAAACCAACAATTTGGTGGGGCAACCTCCTGTAAGCGTCTTCTGTGATAGTATAACTTTACAACTCAAACTTTTATGTATGATAAATTAATACATAAGCTGTTAAAATAACAACATTTTCTAAAAATGTTTCGGCTTAAAACTTGCTGGATTGTGACATGTACTGCAGGATGTAAGACAACATTTTTTTTTGTTTTTCTTCTATTTACTATAAATGCCTGTGTCTGTTATTTTTTATAAAGGTTTATCAAATTATAATCGGCCTTTTGCAGCATTTCTCCTTTTTCTCCGAGTGATCCTTTATGAAATCTCATTCTCCACATATATTATTAGCCCCATTATCAGACTTGTATATAAAGGGAACAAATTAAAAAAATGAAAAATTGATTCTGATTAAAATGCTAGGAAGAAACTCTTTTTTGGCGAAGTTTATATTCGTCTAGTTTAAAAAGTTCGAAGCTTACACAGTTTACAAGATACTTCTTAATTTTTCCGACGAAAACAAAAAGACCTAAATCGCAATTTTTACTATTCAGTTTACATTCAAAATAATCACACGCCATCTCACCTTACATGTCATGCACTATGGTGTAGCATCTCAACTTTTGTGTTTTATTCTTTTAATTCAGGTGCATCCTATATATATATATATATATATATATATATATATATATATATATATATATATATATATATATATATATATATATATATATATATATATATATATATATATATATATATATATATATATATATATATATATATGTATATACACCATGTGTACATATGTAGATTCTTCAGTATACGTAAGAAATGCTATTTGTAAAAGCAGCAAAATCAGAAAAATACTAGAGAAAATGTAATGATAGTTCCCTTGGCATTGGGTCAAGAAAGTAGTTATAGACGATAAAGTCTTGAACGTTAAAAGTCTACCAATAGCAATTAAGGGTAATGTGCTGACAAAATAATGTAGAAGATATTAAATTAAGTCTTGTTGAACAAAGTGAACCTATATGAATGTGCGTTATAGACGGACTTCGAAATAGCTTAGATTGGTGCGAAGATTACGAAGGAAAAATAAAAAGGTTTGCAATCAAGCTCGCGTTTGTTTAGATCTATTATATAGAAAATTCTGCTGGTTTGTTCAAATATCGCAAATTGTTTGAAAACGAAGAATGTATGTGCAGCACATTGTTCAGATCGACCACTGGAAGCGATCCATTCTATGCCGACGTCCCCAGTGACGGGATTAACAACTCCAGAGAGCTTGGACATATGGGGTGAGGTATGTGAGTATATTATTTTCATTTATTTGATCGACCAATGAAACGATGTTGCAACTAGGTTAGGGTATATTGCCTTTTTATTTCCGTTATATATATATATATATATATATATATATATATATATATATATATATATATATATATATATACATATATACATGTCCTGAACCTCTTGTGAGGACCTAAAAAATGGGCGGAGCAGAGGGCGTTTCCGCGGGAAAATTTATTGTTTTCAGAAATGAATGTGTTCATCAGGTACTTGCTATATATAAATTTGTTCATCTATATACTCACTCGAGTTCTATTGCGCATCAAACGTGAGAGTGCTTCTATATCGTAACTTCTTACGCGGAAAGTTTTGTGCCGGTTAAGTTTGCGACTCCCTGGTGTACCGGTCGCGTCGTCACTGCTGGTAGCATACGGCGTTATCTGGTGCATTAGGAGACCTTTTAAGGTCTTCGGTTCGTGAACTCTGACCGAGTATCAATTACACTCAATTACACTACACTTCAGACATCAGCACTCGGGGCCACAGTTACAAAGCCTTAACCCACGGGGTGTGAGGCTGCACTCCGGCTGTGTGCCCTAACATAATACACGATGGTTAAACAGGGGAGACCCTGTTTAACTAACCCCTCCCCCCCGTCTTGCCAGCCCTTGGTCACCTACCCCCTTCCGGTCATCACGATTGCCAAGACGTATGCCGCTGTCACTACACCTATCACCAACTCTACCCGCACTGCACCCTCCCCTTCTTTATGTCCCTCTCCTTCACGTCAACGTACCACCTCGAACTCCTCTTCCACCACCTCTACCTCGACTGCATCCACGGTGTCCAAACCGTCCTCCTGCCGTTACTGCATTAGGGACATCTCTAATTCCATCTGCACGCAGAAACAATTTTACAATTCTATCCTTTCCCTTGAGCTCCAATTAACAAACATCAAACTCAACTATAACCACACCGCCCTGCTCGAATCCCGCAACCCTCTCCCTTCCGACCTGGAGCGTAAGCTCCAGCACCTCTACGGCGACCCTAACGTTTCCTTATCCCAGCTCTCAGGTCCTAAAACTAAGTCCACCTCCCTCAAACCACCGTCCTTGTCCTGCGTGATTAAGCACGTAGACAAGGACATTACCGAGGAAGAAATAACCAATGCAATCTCCCTCCCCCGTGTCACTAAGGTACTCCGAATCATCTCCCGTGCATCCAACCTCCCCACATCCTTTATCCGGGTCATTACCAACTCCAAAACCACACTTGACTTCCTGCTAGCCCGAGGTGTCTATATGCTCGGTAGATACTACGTGTGCGAACCATCCCAAGCACCAGTCCCAGTCCCTAAGTACTGCTCCACCTGCACGCAGGTGGGACATGCTTCCGAAGACTGCTCCTCCAAAGTCCGATGCCCTACCTGTGGCGAAAACCACAAATCCACTGCCTGCAAGTCCTTGTCAACCCCTAGGTGTAACAACTGTGGGGGCGACCATCCTACCTACTCATTCACTTGTGAAAAGAGACGAGAATCTCCTTCCTCCCCGTCCCAAACTGCTGTCCCTGAGCCCTTCCTCAATACATCCACCTCCTCCTCTGAATCCGATGATCCCGAAGTCGAGCACTTCCTCCGGGTAAACGATTTTATTCAAACCCTTACACACACCTTAATTTCCGCCTTTCCCGAGATCCGAGGGTTGATCGTTAACAGGATCGACTTCGCCACTCGCACCTTCCTTAAACGCCGCACCATCGCTACCTACTCGGGTAGCCGTGTAGCGTTCTCCATGCCCCTAGCCCGTTCCGAGGACTAACCGTTCTTGTGTAACCCATTCTCTTCAATCCTAGCCACGCCCCTAATACAATGGAGCTCATAATCGGTACAGTAAACGCTCGCGGAGTCCGTTGCAAACGAAATTTAATTAAAAATCTTCTCGTTACAGAAAATATCCAAGTCCTTGCAATAACGAAGACCAAACTTTCTACCAATAATCAATTAAACTTTACCAACTACAGTTCCTTTCTCAACTTTAGTGTCATTAATGGCACTAGAGGCACCGCCCTACTTGTACACAACCGTTTCGCTTCAACCCCGTTTACATTACCACAACATCTCAGTCACCTAGAATGCGTAGCCGCCACGGTACACTTCCCTAACCGTCCCATCATATTTATTAGTTATTACAATCCTCCAGGTGCCAACACGCTATCGGCCGACCTCCTTACACTAATTTCCAATCTCCCTAATGCAATTCTGCTAGGCGACCTTAATGCTCGTCATACCCAATTCGGTGATTCGAGTGACAACGCCAACGGAATACAATTATCCAATCTACTCCTACAACTTCCGCTATGGCGTACTCATAACACCACTCCCACATACTTCAGCCATAGTGGCGCTTCCATCATCGACCACATCATATGCTCCGCTCCTATTCAAAGATACCTCGACGCCGATTGTTACATTGGCACCACCATAACCTCCGATCATTTACCACTCTTAATTAAAAGTGAACTCTGTCCTACGGCCCCGCCCCCTAATATCATAACTCGACGCAACTTTAAAGACGCGGACTGGACCGTGTTCTCCAGGCACGTTACCGGTCATCTCGCTAACACCACCTTAACATCTCCCTTAGACATAGACAATGCTATCACAGACCTTTCTTCGGTGATCAATGATGCCATTAACCTCTCTATCCCTAATAAAACTATAGACATATCCCGCAGACCGCTTCCACCACACATCATCAATCTAATAAAAGAAAAAAGAAAAATTTTCCACAGATTCCTTAAACATAGAGATCCAACCCTCAAAACTGAGTATAACCGCCTTAATGCCCTGATTCGTAGAGATACAAACATTTTCATCGAAGAAAAATGGGCACGAGTCACCTCGTCCCTAGACTACCGTGACGGCAAGAAATTCTGGAACACATTACGCAGACTAACCCGCCATAGGAATCACCCCAAATCGCATCTCCAAGATGCTCACGGTATCCTTTATGCTACTGACCAAGCAAAAGCCGATTTTTTCAATAGCCATCTTCAAGACACCTTTCAGTCCCCAGATTTACCCCATTTCGACGTAGAATTAAAAGCACAACTCGAAAATGACCTGGAAATTCTCCAAGCCACTCCACAACCTGAATACCACCTCCTAGAAAACGATCCCCTCCTGAGTCCCATTCAATCCGACCTAATACTGACCACCCTAAAGAGGGATAAAAATAATGCCCCCGGCCAGGACGGTCTTAACCGTACCATCCTTCGACAGCTCCCTCCCCCAGCCATCAACCTCTTAGCCACCATTTACAACAAATGCCTTTCCATAGGATACTTTCCATCGGCTTGGAAATTTTCTACGGTCATAATGATACCCAAACCCCGATCTGACCTTACGATACCCTCTTCTTACCGCCCCATTTCGCTACTAAACGTTCTAGGCAAATGTCTTGAACAAATCCTAACACGCAGACTAAGAGACTTTCTCGAAAATAATAACTTCCTACCCCCAAACCAATTTGGTTTTAGGCCATCGAGATCCACCCAAGCTGCTCACCGACACCACAAAAGCCCTTAACCTCAAACAATGCTCGCTCGCCATATTTTTGGATATCAAACAAGCCTTTGATAGATTATGGCACGCGGGGCTAATCCATAAAATTCGCTCCTTAAGAATCCCCGATCACTTCACCAAACTAATACACACCTACCTATCTAACCGATCGGTGATGGTGAGAGTGGGGTCGAGTCTATCCCAATCCTTCGTACCCCTAGCAGGAGTTCCGCAAGGTTCGTCCCTGGCCCCTTTGCTCTACCTCATATACTGTTCCGATACCCCTAGACCAGTTGCCCCCCATATTTTGGTCACGCTCTTCGCGGACGACACTGCCTTCTGGGCAGCTAGCCGTGAAAGCGCGACGGCCTCCCTCTCAATTATGAACCAAATCAATGCGTTCACACAATGGGCTAACCGATGGAGAATTACCATCAACCCCACTAAGACTCAATTAATACTTTTCAGACATCCCCATTATTCTCATAACGTGCTACAATCCTTCGATAATGTCAACATCCTTCTACAAGGTGAGCGACTGCGTCTTTCAGACGACGTCGTGTACCTGGGGGTCCGATTTGACAGAACATTAAATTGGAACTCCGTCGTGCGCAATGTCGTTAACAAGTTACGCGGACGCTCAACTCTACTAAGCGCCCTACGGGGTCGACTACGTGGTTGTAAGCCCGATACCATCCAACACACTTATAAAACATTTATTCGTCCAATCGTCGATTACAGAGCTCCATTATATGCAATCCTTAAACGCCATCACCTACAATCTCTCGCATCCAGTGAACGCCGAATTCTACGCAAAATACATAGGTTCCACTACAAATACCCATGTGCACTCACAATTGACCACGCACAAATAACACCAATCACACAAAGACTTAAAACACTCCAAAAACAATTCACTTATCGCTGAGTGTTTGGTGACAACGAAGATACGAGAGAAATCCTTCTCACCCCATTCAACAATCCTCCAAGAGACAGATGCCTGTACCGCAAACCTAAAATTAAATTCAAATTCCCCCCAGCCGTCCTAACCCAACTCCTAGACGACCCTCCTGAGGACGTCGATGAACTCATACAATCCACACCACTCGCTTTACGATAATTAACACTCATGCAACACACATTCATTTAACAAAAGTAACACTAACAAAATCTATAACACTAAACACTACCTCAATAATAATAATCAAATGCTCATACATAGTTCATTGTATCACAGATGCCTGATGCAGCAGCTTCGCCGACGTCCATCCCGGACCGCAGTTCCACAGATGCTTCGAGGGACCAACCGCCTACATGCTCCCAAGGAAACATCAAGCCGCCCACCCACAGCCCCGCCCACAATGACTAGAATAGGAATGAAAAATGAAATACTACTAACTTAAGTAACGTCATCCAACTAACATGTTTTTTTTTCTTTTTTTTGCCTAGACAATAAGACAACATGTTACAAACTTATAAAAAATGAAATGTATTTAACCAAAAAACTATGTAATCAACCGGCTGAAGAGGCTACTTCGCCTGAGCAGCCGACTGAAATTGTAAAATCCCTTTTATCAACAATTGTACCTATAATTATTAATAAACGTGTTTGAATTTGAATTTGAATTTGAATATACTCACTCAAATTTTAATGAGACCATAAAAAGGATGCTTATATATTTTGCCTTAATAAGGAATTGCGCTGCATTAACGTTGAATTACGGTTACAAGATGGTCTAACCTTCTTGCTCTATATTTTTGTAATCCGTCGTGCAAGTTTTCAGACAAATCGGAACAGATGAGCTGCGTTTAAGAAACAAAGTATATTCTGTGACGAGAAATCTAGATTGCTAGTTAATTGTTTTGGCTTTCTAAATCAAAATAATGTGGGCCGATAAAGTAAACGATGCGATTGATTAGAAAATAAGGTCTCTATTAAAGCCAGAATATGTAAAGGCAGGCTCCTATTTCTGGAAATTACCTATAATTAATAGAATTTAGCAAAAAAAATTATCTAAGGAGGGATTAATGTTGGTGGGGTCACGTGATCTAAAAGTGGAGCAGTGATGAGAGGTAAGGTGCAGAAATCTTTTCTTTAGTTCGGATCTGTTATGTATTTCACATTAAAGATTCGTTTGTTAGTGCTGTCCAAATGAAGGGTTCAATTTAAGATCATTTTCTTATAATTGGTCCATTTGTAATGTATATAAATTTGTTCATCTATATACGCACTCAAATTAGAATTAGACCATAAAAAGATGTTCATATATTTTGACCCTAATGAAGCCGTGTACTACATTAGCGTTGAACTGTCGCTACAGGATGGACTAACCTTCTTACTCAAAATTTTTTTTATTCGCCGTGTTGAGTATTCTACGTGACTATCAATTGTTTTGGCTTTCCAAACCAAACGGGTTTGTATAAATGGAAGTGGTTTAATCTGGGTTGATGAAGTGGACTATGTGACTGAATAGAGAATAAGGTCTCTATTAGAGTAGGAATACACAATAGGCACGTTCCGGTTTCTCGTGATTACCTATAATTGATAGAATTTATCAAAAAACTTAATATAAGAAAGGGCCAATGTTGGTGAGGGCACGTGATCTAAACGTGGGGTTGTGGTGGGAGGTAAGCTGTGGAAATATCATCCTTATACTCCTTATACTCCTTTAATTATAATCCTTTTGTTATTATTATTAGAAAATGCACCAGTTCAGGAGTGAAGGCACTATTTTTGTAATTGGAAAGTACCTTACGAGCACTATTCTTCAAATCTTGCTGAAAGTTTTAACGTAATACTTCTATGCGAAATCCATTACTAATTGCCCTTTTTGCAATAGCTTGGGCTACGCTCTGCACCCCGCCCCTGCTCCGCCCTTGTTCGATTTCCATCATTTATACTGTGCTCTGGCCCATTTTCATCTGGAGTACCGTCGTACTTCCTATGTATATACCTGGGGCTTTGCCCGGACTTCTTTTTCTGCAGTTGAGTTCTACCCCAGCTCTCATTCCCCACAGATTGGGCTCTATCCTGGCCCCGATTTGATGTTAGGCCGTCTACCTCTACTTTACACCCTCTTAAGTTTGCTAGGTAGCTAATTAATAGTTTTCGCTTTCTAAACCAAACGGATTTGTATATAAGAAAGTGGTTTCATTTTGGTTGACAACGTGGACGATGTGATTGATTAGAGAGTAAGGTCTCTATTAGAACCAGAATACACGATAGACAGGTTCCAGTTTCTCGAGATTACTTATAGAATTTATCAAAATAGAGAGAGTCGTTATGTATTTACCGTATTATTTACAATATGGGAACTAGATCATGTGAAAACACTAATTTTGTAATTGGATTTTCTTTTTCGGCAGTTGAGATCTATGTGAGCCCCCATTTCCCTCTCTCTCTCTTTCTCTCTTTGGGCATAGAACAAATAAGGTAAAGAAGTTCAATGCTGTGAAAGAACATGTGGTAGGTTTCAAGTTGCCCGACTACAACGTGGCTAAAGTTTTGACCCCTAGCGGCCGGGCAAGAAATTAAAACTACCCGTTTCAGAGCTAAATGTTGCAGGTTTCTTTAATTTTACCTGAAGTCAAGGATGGCCATGTTGCCAAAGTTAACAGAAAATTTTTTAAATGCTGCCGTTTTTGAATTAATATACAATAAACTAGATATTGTTAAAAAATCTACTTAAAAAAATTGTTATTCCTTGCGCTATATGAATTATTAATTTAACGAATAGTCATTACTTCTGAATCCGTGTTTTTATATAATTTTATTTTATAATTTTATATAATATAATTACTTATTTTACTGAAAGATCTATTTTTGATTGTAGGTACTTTGCTCGCCTATTTGTGTGCATATAGCAATTGGAAATGTTAATTAATTAAATATTTTATAATATTCATATCTACGCTTTTAGAGATTTTTACATAATTTTTAGTAGCTTTACAATACAATACGTTATTGTCCACAGTTTTATTGTTGTTAGTAAATCATTGTCATAACAATTTCTTGACTACAAATACATCAAATAATTAAATTATAGTTATTAATTTGTTGCTCCCGTTAGTGAGAATTAAATCTCTTCAATTTTTAATTTTCATAGATATGGGATATCACTACTTGACTTTAATTTTATTTAAATATTGTAGGCTTTGTTGGCTATGCAAACACCAACCAAAAAAAAGCGAGGTAGGGAAATTTCCGTCTCCTGTTACAAGCAACGCATACAAAAACTACTACGGAAAGTTGCATCAAAAAACGCCGTCATTCTGCGATTAAAAAAGAAGGTTGTTAATATTACAGCCGCTTCTGCAAGCGCGAATTTAGTGTCATTAGCAAAATCAAAAAGTGTCCGTGTTTTTATAAACATGCAGCTGTACCGTAAGCATGGTAACCCATGGAACACTGAGAAAAAACGATGGTAAAATTAGCAATAATCATGTTAAAGCTACCCTGAATTATGGTAAAAAAAGGGACAGCATGACATGTACGTTATAATTACATTACAGTTTTGGTAAAAATATTATAGTAGATTTAACACAGGTAAGTGGAGTTAACACGGTGTTGTATGGTAAAATATACCCAATATCTGGTATTCGAATATCCTGAGAATATCGTAAATGCTCCAATACCATGTATAATTAACATGACATCATCTTGTAAACTTCAAGAAATATTAAGCAGAATGAACCCATTCCTATTGTCATATTTACTATACATAGACGAATGGTTTAGTTTAATCTTGCTTATTTATAAAGTAAAATTAACTTTCTATCTGCATTTTCAACGATCCGCTTTTATTAGCCTTTACCAGACAATCAGGTTAAACCCACATGATCATTCAGTGGTTTCCACTTTACGAGTCCAATAGAATCTACCATACATTTTAGATGATTACCAAGTGTCTAGTAGAATTACCCCTTCGGAATCATGTCATATTAACTATATGTTGATGAATGTTTAGTTGAGTCTGCATGACTTATGCAGGCTCAACTTTCCATATTATGTAGTTTCAACCTTCTGCTTTTAGTAGCATTTACCGGACAATATGGTCCTACGTACTTTATCATCTGGTGGTTCGCGCTTTACGCCTCATATGTAGAATCTACCATACTTCGCAGTTGATAGCACAATTAAGCAGAATTACAGAATAAAACATTACATGCATGCTACATAAATAAAAATCTATCAAATTAATTTGACGAACACAATTTATTGACTGAAATTTACACATTGATAGAAAATGTACGTAAATTATATGCAATTTTATTATCATGTATTGCAGTGTTAACTGAAGTATATTGAGATGGGGCGCGAGGGCACGGAGTCCTTTCAGTGAAGTTTGCTTTTAAAATCGGACCTGCGGTTTGCTTATTGTGAGGAATATAAGAAAATCAAACTGCCTTGACTTTAGTTTTCAATCGTAGTTGTCAAATAGTGACAATTACCTACCTACCTACTAACCTGTGTCGTGCGACTATCTTAATGGAGGACCCAGCCCGAAGGGCAAGTAACATGTAGGGTATCCGCTAGTTCCTGGCATATTCCCGCTCCTCCATATGATATAGTAAAAGTCACCATTATGACATAAGGTCTGTCAGTAATACACTTTATATGTGATTTTTTAAATAAATATGAATGGCAAAAATAGTAGTTTGTGACGTCGCTCCATTCAACAATAAAAGATAACATCAAAAAGACAATATAATTTTGTAACAATATACATATCCACGTAAATAAAACATTTTAATAATAAGTACCTATACTAAAACTAAACTATTACCTACCTAACTATAAATGTTATATAAAAGCTATACTACTTTCACAGGATCACGTACTGTTATCAAGGGCATACAATCTGATGAAATCGTGAGATTATTTGGAACTGGACTTGCCAGTTCAGTTTTGTCAATACATAGTACAGTATCTTGCTTTTGAGATACTTCATAACTGTGAAGGTGTTCAAAAAATCCTAAGCTCTATAATTTTGTAACATTTTGTAACCCATGTAAATAAAACATTTTAATAATAAATACCTATACTAAAACTAAACTATTACCTACCTACCTATAAATTTTATATAAGAACTATACTACTTACACAGGATCACGTACTGTTATTAATGTCATACCATCTGGTGAAATCGTGAGATTATTTGGAACTGGACTTGCCAGTTCATTTTTGTCAATATATAATACAGTATCTTGCTTTTGAGACACTTCATAACTGTGAAGGTGTTCACAAAATCCTAGGCTCTGTAACTCCATATATTTGAATATAACAATTGACGCACCCACCACAAAAATATCCATAATAACACCAAATTTAAAATCACTTTCATCTAACTTAATGGTAATACAAGTATTTTTAGAATACTTGTTGCCAGCAGTAGATACATATGACACTCGATAGATTACTTCATCGACATTAATCAATGCAAATTTTTGACTAATTTCAACTTGAAGCAAACTTGATACTTTCCACTTCTTTCCTACCTTAAGTGCAGGACCAATATCCTTAGCGCTAAAAATGTCTATTAATTGTAATTGATGTTTTGTGGCCAAGGATTTTGTTATATTTTGCCTACTAGATGAGGCTCTAGCGTACATTTTTGATATCCTGTGCTTCGCTTCAAAACGCATGGACCATATATTACAAAGAGGACCAAATTTTTCGGCCATTCTAGGATAATGGCAACAAAAATGGAATTTGGGTTTCAACTTTGATTTCGAGAAATGTAAATATAATTCGTTAAGTTCTGCGATTAAAGTACGAAGCAAGTTAATATGTTCGGATGAGATTTGTCTGGAGAGCAAAATATCTAAAATCTGTCTTAATTTCAAGTAAAGACACCACGACTCCTCTGTAGCAGGTACAAGATCTCCAATTAATAAACCAAAATACCTCAAGAAAACTAACATTTCAGCAGATGATAGTTTTAAACGACATTGTTTTGAGCTGATTGATTGTATGGCACAAGGTTTACTACTTCGATCTGGCCCGTAATCAAAAGAAAACAGTCTTCCATTCAATAGTTCTAGAGTAAATAATTTTAAAGAGTAAACATAAAAGTTAACAAGGAAGGACATTATATACACAGCTACACCCTCCAAAATATCATGCATCATATCGACCCCGACACGATCAAATAAATCAAAATCACTTATTTGAAGCCAAACGCACCTTTCTTTTATTCCAGTGGTTTGGATGTTCTTCTCTTCCAACCCTTTGGTGTAATTTGTGAAGTCTCTAAGAAGTTCTTCATCTTCATAACACATGTATGCTAACTTTTGCGTGTCCACTGTACATATTCTACATGGATGAGTGGCAGAAAAACTTTCAACAAAACCCAATATTTGATGAAGTCCAAGGTTGTCACCAGTAATAATACCTAGTTCAAAATAAATTGTACCGCAATAATCCGATAAATTAAAATGAATTCCTTCGGTCATTAAGAATTTTAGCTCCTCAATTACAGGTTGAAATATAATAGAATTGCCAAATTGCGTTCTATCTGCAGCATGAAAGAGTAAAACCAAAAATATATGTTTCAAAGTTGAAACATAACATGGAGGAAGACAAGCTACTGAAATATACACAGCTCCTAATTTGTGTATGCCTGCATGACTGCCAAGAACATTGCCCGTTTCATATTCATCAAAAGAGTGTTAAAGGGAAAATATTCTGTTCCCATGTCTTGAACGGCGATTTTTCCATGACGATCCTTGAATAAAATTTGTTAGAAGTACATCATTTGACTGTAAGCTTTTGATATATGTTAAAGTTTGATTAAGTAAGTTAGGGATAGAAAAGAAAGACTTTAATACTAGGCGAAGAGGTAGAAATTGCTCAGTACATGTTGTTGTTATCAGATTATAGCTATCTCCTTGAATGGTATCATTTAATCTTTGACCAATGGTCACACTTTTAGGAGGAATGTACATACCGGTTGACTCTAAATATTTTAAACGTCGGTGTTCTGTTTCCACACCTTTAAAAGGATTTTTTAAAATGTCCTTGACTTCGTTCTGAACTAAAGGGTCGACATTCTTTAATGAGGATAATACAATTGATGAAATATCATGAGATATAAATAAAGACACTGCATCTATTATCGTTTGTAAAACTTTTCTTGGAATGAGAGGGTTTGCGTAAAGTTGAGAAATAAATGTCGTAGGCGGTTTCAACAAGGGCAACACAAAACTATTAGATTCATCGGGAATTTGCGGTTGTGATGAAGTATACAATTCGCTTTCTGACACAAATGTCGATGGCACTGCTGTTTCTGTTAATGGTTTGTTTAATGTATGTATGATTCGTGAATCAGCTACCAGAGAGTCTGAAGGACTAATTTTTGTGTGAGTCAATAAATGTTTTCGAAAAGAATTTCGTAAATAAAATTTTCGCCCACAGTTTGGTTGGATACAAATGTAAGCTTGCAAATTTCGTCCTTGATGATTTAAAGAAATGTGTTTCATTAATGTTTGCACACTACTAACCTTTACTTTACAAACAAAACATAAAAACATGTTTAACTAGATTAATGCAACGTCAATAAGGAGATTAATGGTATGATCACTAATGCGACAACGAGCATAAGCGAGCTTAGTTTATAGCACCTTAAAACGCAGTTACTAAGTTAAATAATACTATAGGAACCTGAACACCAAGCACGATTTACACCAGAATAGACTGAAAACAGTTATCCCTGCAGTTATTTTCTATGCAAATCTGAGAGAAGACTGCTTACGGTGTTATATTTAACATCATATTGTGTTTGAATGCAGTAAAAGCCTTCCTGAATAAATGCCCACACTACGGCGGATTCACTTGGATATTTTACATTTAACTGCATCAGTATTTTAAAACATACATCTACTGCAGTCATTACAGATGATATTAAATATATCACTTCATCAACAATAACATAGTAACATTTGGTTTCATGCAACGATAGACCTACTGCTATAATAAATGGTTGTAAAGTGAGTCCCAGTCGCTGAAATTTCTCTCTCCGTCTAGCCACTGTTTCTTGCAGTAAGTTGTCAGTAGCAATACATGTTATGAACCCTTCCTTTACTTCAAGTTTACTGGGTCTCCAAGTTCCCTTTCTTTTCTTCAATGTTGTTGTTGCCAATAAATACGGAAGGCAGAGAAAGCACCCCAAATTTGAGATATCTTCAGATCCTGTAAAAATATATCTTGTACCCATTTATATTGAGTAAGCATTGAAAGTTAAATATTATTCCCATTGAAAATTAATCAAAGGACATCCTAGCGTCAATTATTTATGAATAATGTCCAGCAAGTTCCTCCCGTTCTGAATTGAACGTCAAAATACATGGAAAATTTAAGTTGTAAATTTATTCGCAAAAATGGGGAATTTTTTTTCGAGGAAAATAGTTATACAAATTCGTCGCTCAGCAAATCAAAAAAAGCATGCGCCCGTGACATACCTTCTTCACACTTAGTAAACGAAGCCACTTGTTCCTTTTCTACTTGATCCTTGATTGACTTCAGTTTATGATTCATTAAATTGTATATGGCTTTTTTGTACACCGGGATACTCTCAAACAACTTGTCCTTTGCTATGGGATACACGATGTCAAAGTCTTCTAGAATCTGTAAATGTAAAAAATATCTAAGCCAAGGATTCATTAGGTACTTATACAAACAGATTCAATTGATGCCATTTTGGATTTCCTAATTAGCTACTAGTGTGTGGTATGCTACCTTTTATATTGAAAGACACTCAAACAAGTATCAGGAAATAACCGCACGCTTCTATGAATATAAATCATATTCAAAGGCGTAAAGACGTTATTGCCTATATTGAAATTTTCTTATTATACAGAGTGTTGATTACCTCATTTTAGGCCGGAAATTCTATATGAATATGTATCTAAAAATGTTTAAAAATATACGGGGTGTTTAATGATCTTGGAAAGATATACTTCTATTATTTTCTTCCAAAGGGCTTTTGCGATTTTATTGACAGTTGGTACACAAGCTATGTCCGTCAGGTGTAATAACAATTGATGAATACATTATTTTTAGTTACTAACCAAGTAACCAAATAAGAGGGATGGCCTAGAGATTTGTTTTCAGTAGGATTCTTCTGCGTATGGACAAAATGCATATTTTATTAGTTTTTTTCCTAAAGTTCGTTTAAAAATATATAAAAAAGGTACTCAGTTTAAAATCGACAATATGCACCCTCCTCGAGAAAAACGATTTAGTATAAGACACTGCCACTGCGCACCTACGATTTCGGATATTAAGCTTGCCAAGGTTTTAATTACTTTCTTCATTTAACCCTTGGGCAATTAAAATTATCAAATGCAATGTCAAATAAACAACATTATTTAATCGTAATAACAAGAAGCTAGTGCAAACAAACGTAACAAACGTCACTGTAGAAATTGTTCAAAATGTCTTCCAGCAACACGAACGAAAATTTACAAAATGCTCAAAAACAGGAATTTCAAAAACTGACATTGACAACATAAAATAATTTAAAAACATGGCAAAGTTGGTATCCGAAATTGTATGTTTGCAGTAACAGTATCTTATACTAAATCATTTTTCTCAAGAACGGTGCATATTATCGATTTTAAACTAGAGTACTGTTTTTGTCTTTGTCTTTGTCTCTGTCTCTATCTCTGTCTCTGTCTTTGTTTTTGTTTGTTTTTGTTTTGCGCTTGTCAAGGTGACACGTATCCGAAATACATTTAGAGCACTTGCGCTTGAAATCTTACTTCTGACCATTGTAATGAAAGTAACTATTTTAAGCAATACAATTGCACATAACAAAAAAACCTCACCAGGTGGTAGCCAGTAGGCTTCTGTAACGCTGGGTATTCTTTGAAATAATCGGAAATAGACACCGCGTTGTCCTTTAGTTGTTTAAATCTATAAGTTGCAGTTCTTTCCCAATATTGTTTCACTAGGTACCATGGGTCACTGCTGGTATGGAGCCAGTTGAGTGCCTCAGTAACATTTTCGTCATTTAAATCTGTTTCATTATGTATATTGTCTTCGGGTGTATTAGATCTTGATCTAGATGAGGAGCGGCGGCTAGGAGTTTTTATAACTCCTACCTTTCGGAGAGTTCTTCGTCTGTTATTCAGGCAATCTAATAGTTTACCTTTGGCAAGCCTCCTCAGACCTGGCCCGAAAGATACATATGGTACGAAATAAGTTGATAAATTCTCTTTTTTGAAAATGGATGGAATTTGATGTGCCAAATTGTACAGTCTGACGCTTGTAATTTTCTTCTCAGGGTCTTCTTTTAATTCGTTATCGATTATCAAATGGCACAGCCTCTTCCTTCCGTTCTGATCCAATACGCCATTCTCTTGATACCGTTCCAAAATGCTTCGACCATTAGGTGTTGCCTTGAGTAAGGCATATAATTCCTGATGCTGGACATAAAAACCGTTATATAAGTAAGATACAAAATAATCGCGCAGAAACTTACGTTTTGAAGTGGTACACCCTGGGTAAACTCCTCATTCAGAGAAGACCCAGGCGAGGGTGATGACGATTGGGGAGTGCTTTCATCAAAATGATCTTCAGAAATAAAATCGGGTTCTCGTCGTTGATATGTTTCTGTTGCGTAACTTCCACTGGTCGAGTATATATCACCAGATGGAACGTTTAAGTTAGTTGGATTCGGCTATACAAAACAAAATATTAATGCTTAATACATCAATAAAGAATATTGGAGGAGTTGAAGTAGAAAAAGAAATAGGTTGCCTTTAAGAAAAGGTGGAAGTTGAAAAGTGTCACTAAAATAAATGAATAGGACCTATTGGTTTACTTTTTTGAATAGTCTAAGAGAGTACAAGGATCGTCAATGTGGTCATACTAGTCAATGCTGAAATTAATTAAATATCACTCCAAGTGCAATAGCTTCCAGAAAGGAATAGTGTGCTAATGTGAAATTATCTGTGTTGCTACGGTTTCAAATAAATAATCTATTCTTGCTGTTAAAGTAAGGCTTAGTCTACACATTTGTCATTTCAATTGATTAAACGTTAATTTAACATCTGCTACAAAATAAATATAAAAAACTAACCTCTCCATCAATCGCTCGAAAGATCTGACGCCACTCTTCCAAATTATGAAGAAATATTGCCCGATCTCCAGCAGGTGCAATAAGGTCTTTTGCAATATCCACCGTCATAACGGCCATTGCCTTCAATGTCACATTATTATCTGTTACCAAAATGATACATTATAAAATTAAGTTAATAGTATATTGTTATTACTTCTTAATTCTACAAGTAAAGAAAAGTGGCACTTTACAGCATAATATCGAGTAGGAGTGGCTCAATTAAATTAAATTTTTATGAACTAGTAAACTCCATTTCTTTACTTGTCAATTATCAAACGAATTCTGATTGACCCATTGTTATTCGCAAATGTTATTCGCAAGTATCTATACATAATAAAACTGTAACTGGGTTAATTCTGTACATTGAATACTTTACAATTATTGCTGGCTACTACATAAGCGATATAGATAACAAAAATTTAATTTTTAGAATATTTTTGTCTGTTTCTCGGTCTGTATGTTTTGTATTTCATCGCAATCGGCTCACGAGAATCCAAGTTATGATCATTTAAAGTTTAAATAAGTACACATTAAAAAAACATTTTTAAAAAACGCTTTTATTTCCAAATGTACTAAAAAGGATCAAAAACGCAGTCCCATGAGCTTGCAACTCAACTTGTCGCATATTTTTGTGTATGGTCTTGTGCTAAAAGCTTAAATCCTGAATATCAAGGCCCTAGCTTTATGAACAGAAATTTCGATCATATTTGGCAAAGTTTGCCCGCAACGCAGTCCACTGAAACTCAACTTGTGGCATACTTTTATGGATGGTTTTATGCTAAAAGCTTAAGCCCTGAATTTCAAGGCCCTAGCTTTAGAAACAAAAATTTCAACCATATTTGGCCGCAAAAGTTAAAGCAAGCCATCAAGAATGTATGCCAAATTTCAGCTCAATTGGAGATCGAGAAGTTTGTGAAAATTCAATTACAAGATTTGAACCGGACGGATAAAGTGAGTTGATTAAAAAAGCGTTACAAAGTCCAATGTTTCTATGTTCATAGTTATAAAGGTTCCTCAAAAACTGTTTTTTACTTCTGAAAGTTTAAACATAAGGTATCTTTAAATAAAATAATAAAAAAAAAAGTAATAAAAAACCGGGCGCTAGTACAAAATATAAAATACAATATTGCGGTCTTGGTTATTGTTTGTTACAGCTAATATGATTGGCCTACTTTTCGTGATATGATGAAACGATTTAAGAATTTGAAGCACTCTACTAGCGCAGTTAATATAAAAATAAAATCAACTTACCTTTAAAAATTTCGCAATATTGTCCTAAACCCCAGGCTGTTAAATAATCGTTAACATCGTGGTCGGCCATTATCAAAAATAAATAGGTACACAAAACAAGGCGGAATAACAACACTCACTTCAGTTTGTATAGACTTGGTTCCGCACAGTGAAATAAACAGCAGCAGTAAAAAACTGAAACTAAAGAAAGAATTTGAAAAACCTAATAAATAGTAGAAATGATGGTGCGATTTATTGGGAGCGCAATGTTTTGAAAACATACTAATAAAGATTTTATTAAATACATAAATAAAAAGTTTACCTCGAGTAGGATTCGAACCTACGACCTGTACTTTGCTAGAGTACCGCGCTAAAGCCTGTCCGGTAGAACTGAACGGGTATCGGATTAACAAGGAGGATTGTCAATATATGGTTCTATTGTGCTTGAAACCGCCTTAATGCTTTGCTGTCTCGTACTTATTGTACGTGACAAAGAAAGATGGATATATTATGAATAATGCCTCTATTTCTGCCGAACAAAAGCGTTTGCAACTTTCACACATAATGACAAGGCAATAAGAATCAGATGCAGGTAGAATAGAAATTCAATAGGTATAATAAAATGCCAGTGGTTCTCAACACTGCTTTAACATTATATAATTTGTGAAGAAATGCAACTTTTGTATAATAAAAATAATAATCGATTACTAATTACCTATAAGTAATTTCAATTGACACCTTTCACTTATACTTATAACAACAATAACAAATACATTTTTATTATAGTTAGTAAATATTAATTAAATTACAAAGATATACTTTTATAATTAAATGTAAAAATTATAATTGTCATTCGGCTTCAGATTCATCACTTCCTGAGTCATCCAAATCTTGGAAAAGATGACTAAAACGTCATTACCATACTTAGGTATACAATAAACTTTCTAAATGTAAATTGAAATACCTATACTTAATCGAATATTCATTATTATGAATGGCTTTTATAAATGTTTATTATAAAAACTTGCATTCTTCCATAAATTTTAAATGTAATGTTAAAGCAGTGTTGAGAACCACTGGCATTTTATTATACCTATTGAATTTCTATTCTACCTGCATCTGATTCTTATTGCCTTGTCATTATGTGTGAAAGTTGCAAACGCTTTTGTTCGGCAGAAATAGAGGCATTATTCATAATATATCCATCTTTCTTTGTCACGTACAATAAGTACGAGACAGCAAAGCATTAAGGCGGTTTCAAGCACAATAGAACCATATATTGACAATCCTCCTTGTTAATCCGATACCCGTTCAGTTCTACCGGACAGGCTTTACCAACTGCGCCACCAAGGTTCAAGCCCCAATCGATGCAAATTTTGTCTTTATGTATGTAGAACTGATGTAAATTCTAAATATAATGAGATTACAGTCAAATTACTTATATTAATGGAATGTGAGCCTGCAATATCGCAAGGATTCACACATACCAAAGCAACTTGACTAATATTAAATAACAATTTTTAATTTTTAATTTTTAATTACATATTTACCTTGAACTGATTCGTTCATAACAAAAACTTATAATAATACTAATAAAGAATTTGGAAGATATAGTGTGGTAATGCTAATCCTCCAGACAGTGTCGTAAAATATGGTAACAAAGGTTTAATTTTAAGCAAAACAAGCGTGTCTTCAAGGATTTATGATCATGATTCACCAAGTGCATAAAAATAATTAATAATTATAATGAAATGGTATAGTTAGTTTTTATTTTTTCTAATTCCAAAAAATTGTTTCTACATCTTTAACAATTATTACTACTGACAAAGATAACTGTAAATGTTATCGAAACGTTCAGATTGTATAATAAATATATAAATACACCGTGATACAACAAAACAAGCTATGATCTTGCACATGTAGCCAATCTTTCTGACGTCATGCGGTGGGACATTTCTCACGACGCTCATAGACCACTGTGATTTGATATTAGTTTTGTTATGTATTTGCTACTGATTTTTTGTATGCTGTTTTGTGTTTGATTTGAGATATATTATATAGGTAATAAGAATTAGCTGTTTTGTGGTGATATTTGTGATTTAACATGCATGATTATTAAAGATATTTTTAAGTTAGTAGGTAAAAAAAGTATGCCGCCAATCTGATGGGCCTCTTTTACGGATGCTTAAAATTTAAAATGGTAAAATGGAACAGGCTAATACATATATCTGTAAATTCAATACGATTTTAATAATTCCTAATATATTACCATTATTATCTTGAGCTAAATGACGGTTTACAGAATAATTGAGAAACATTATAAAACCTTGCAGTACTATCTTTGGTGGGGCGTAGGCTACCTATTTTTTGTACAACCTATATTTATAAATCTTAAAAATGTATTGGTATTTACATGCTAAAATTTAACATCATTTAAAATAAACTTAAAAAATAACATAGCTGATAATTTCAAAATATAGATAAAATTAGCATTACACCCTGTATATCCTCGAACATCCAAAAAAGACTTTTAATCTTTCAGTATCAAAAAGTGCCGATTCCTAGTTTATTATTTCTTAAAATCATTAAAATGAAAGCTCGAGAGCTTCAGTATTTCCTTACGCTGTCAAATGTCTAGATATATATTAATTTATACATTAAGGAATTTACCAAATTTTTGCTTCACTAGGTAGTTAATGTTTTTATTAATTTCGCAAAAAAAATCGCGCAATATAATAATAATAAATAATCTTAATATATAACATAATATTGTTTAATATTCATATACTTTAAATACGACGTGCCACAATATTTGAAATTTTTCGCATCCATCGATCAATTATGTTATTGTATCATGATTTATCATGTAAATATACCATTTAAAACCCAAAAAGATATTATAAGTATAAGGTGTAGTGCTTACTTTATTTAGACTTAAATTTAATTATGAACATAAAATCAACGTTATAGGTACGGAGCAGAGTATAAATTAGTGATGAGATAATCGAATAAAATATAACCAATTAATCGATTATTTGAGTTCATTCAACACGTGCTTAAAAACAGTAAATAGGGATTAAAGAAAGCAAATACCAGAAGGAAATATAATAAAAATAATTCAAATTTGTCTTCATGACGCTATGTCGGTAGGTTTTTGTCATATCGGTAGATCTACCGAAAAATCGATACTTACACCTATCAACAAATTTAGTTTTGATCACTTAGAAATTAAATAACATAATTATACAACAGAAAGATGATGTTTACGTGAAACCTTAATTTTAGGGTAGGTACTTAAAATGTACTTACCGCCGTTATAGGTGCTGATGATATAACTCTACAGTTGTAACTAACCACTCACTGTAATAAAAATCACATCACTTCTCCGAGATAAAATAATGTCTAATAGGCATTTTTAGTAGTAAAGAAGCACAAGCATAGGGACTCTACAACACAGACGTTGATATATTTATTTAAAACTATGACGTACATTTATTTGATACCGCATTTCCGTTGTTAGATCAACAATAATGTCTTGTGATTTTATATACAACACTATATTTAGGTAATTTTATCGTGAGCAATTTGTTTGATTTAACCATAATTTGTCTGGTAGAATCAACATTAACGTATAAGCATTCTTAACGTAACTTTGTTTAATTTTCACATATCCATTACGTTAAATTAACAATACGCTGAAGGTACATCTACTCGACTCAAGTAAATTGATCGTCTGGTAGATTTAACAATGGTGAATTGTAAATTTTACTACCATTCAAGTTGTATAAACTAAATATTGTTCTACCATATTGGCAAAGTTGTTTCAAATAACTGACCAGTTAACTTGACATGAGTTTCGAGTAATTTTTACAATCCTTTAGAAAAAACAACCAGATGGAATTTAACTAGTATCTTGTAAACTACTTTTTTTCTCAGTGAAGGAAGCAGAAAAACAACTGGCTTTAAGTCTTTATTATAAATCACCGTCCATGTATTTTTTTATGAGGAATACCTTAAAATTTACTCTTCCTTTCAAAACAACCATAATATCTTGGTTAAAACTTTCCCAGTTAGCTACAGGAACCGAAACGGAGCTTCTGGAAAAATTGGCCATAAAAGTGCGATATATGACAGAAGATGAAAAACAGGGATTTCGGGAAATCTGATTCTGTAACACATTTAAAAAATCCTACGCAATTAGTAATCAACGTAGTACAATTACTTCTGCAGATTTTTGTAAAATATTTTAATAACTATAAAATATCGAAAAATTTCAAACAAAAATTGTTAATGTTAAGTATTGATAGCATAAATAAAAATGTCCCAGAGTGGTTTAATGAAAATGATCAATGTTATGAACATAATTTATTTTTCATTAAACATTTGATATTTTGTAAATTAAATAAGTACCTTAAGTGGTTTACGCAAGATCTCCGAACAGCTGGTCAATATAGTAAAAAAATTAACAAAGTAGCTAATAAGTGACATTTTGTAGATATTTGTATGTAGTTTATTACCTTTTGTGTTTTTTTTAATTAATAAATGTGACTAATAATTAATACATTGTTTCATTGATTAAAAAATGTGAATAACTGATATATTAAAGATATTATGTTGCAGACTTTAAAATTTATTAATAAAAAATAATGTGCTTATAAAAAACTATCATCCAAAAAACGGGTTTTATATGTAAACATTGACCACTGTAGGTCAATAAGATATGTAGCTTTATACTCTGTACTGTGTGAGGGCAACATTGTCAAACCCGACGTCGACAATACATCGCTCGGGTAAAATTGTGCTAATCCGTCGTTTCCTTGACTACAACCTTAAGACGTTTTAGTACATTTATTAACAATTTTTCTCATCATTTATATATGCAACCAACATTACGGCGGTTACACTGATTCCTATGGCGTTGAATCTATTATTATTTGCTCTATACTTTGGGTCAGAAGTATAATTAGCGCCGTCTTGTGGTATAATTCCAGTAGAAGGAAGCGTCTCGGTATCTCCGTCTTGTATAAACTTTTAAACGATAAAATATACTGCCTCTGGCTACTGGAAAATATATCTATTTCTCCTCAAGACTGAAATTCCTTTTTGTTGGCAAATATAACTCTACTCCAAAAAGCATCATCACGGTTGATGAACTCCTCCGCAAATGCAATTCTTCTTCGCTTGTGTTCTTCCGTGGAGAATGGTTTTCTAGCAGCCACATACTTATTATTTACGCTTCCTTTAATTCTTCTACGTGCAGTCCGAATACTGCCTGGAAATCCTGTCTCTTCACACGCTTCTATAACGGTAGCAAAAGGAGTTTCTCTGAGATAATTAAGTAAATTCTCATCGTCTTGTTCGGTGGATACTTTATGAACTCGTGAACCATCCAACCGCCTCAAGGAATGAAGTTGGACTCATCTTCGCTTTATTTTCAAAATGCATACATGGCTTACAATCAAATTTGCCGCAATTGCTCGTAAGGACCACCCTTCGTCTAATTTTGCGATAACCCTACATTTTTGGGCTCCACTTAAATGAATTGGAGGTATTTTTGAATAAATTATTGAAATTAATGTACGTACGCCAATGATTTTCTATTGAATTACAATAGAAAAACGATAGTGGTAACTTTTCCCGGGCCGTAATTACCTGAGACTGTATTCGGACCTTTTTTATTTACACCTACAAACAGATATTTCGAATTTTTGACGGATGACAAATTCCCCTTTAGGTGGAAACTATATTCATAAGCAAAACAAAATCACTGCGATGTCGTGAGAACGTAAAAATTACGTTTGACTACAGATAATTAAGATCGAGAATTTCAAGAAACTACAGGCGTGTGCGTGTGCATGTTTGTGTGGGGATGCGTATGTGCAAACGTTCGTACATGCCCGCGCGTATGTGTGTATGAGGCGGTTCCCAGGGGAATTAAAAATACTTGACGTATTTCAGAGAAAATTGATTTCAGACTTTTGAACACATACACACACGTATGCACACGATTGTTTTCTGAGCAGTTCAAGCGATTTCAATTCTTATGCGCGATAACAATATTTCTTCTTTATATCATAAGAAAATAGAAAGAGGACATGAATTAAATTTTATGTTATAAGATCTTATACGTTAAGAGTAGTGCTGTTAGAGTATAAAAGGTCATACACTCGTTATATCTTATTTACAATTAACCAAAAGGTCCAGATGTTCATTGAACAACTATCCAAGTTTGAATTACTTTCTGTACGCACTGTAAGAATTTTATTGGCCTTAATGAATCCACTGTCACTTTGTTCAAATAATTCGGTAAAGCAGTACTATATAATTTCATGTACAATAACACTTCCCATTCATTTTAATTCCCATTTATTAGGAAATGTGAACAGAAACTACATCAAAATGAGTAGAGAAACAATAATTAATATGTTTGTAAAATCTATCAAATAAGTGACATTATTAGAGAAATTTAGTTTTCTTTTATAATCGAGATATTCAGAAGGCCTTAACAGTAGTTTTCAGCAGAAATATGTAGACTTTAACCATTGATTAATTTATTAATCAATGCTTTAACCATAACAAAAACATTTCTCAAAGTCACGCCCATTATAAGAAATGGGAGGAGTTAAAAGACGTCGTAAGTGTTAATTTCCGTAACATGCTAATGGATACTAGTGGAACTTGTTAATAATTTCTGAAGTTGAATGAAATACACACATTCACAAGTTTTCATGTGTGATCAATTATTATTTTTACGTAAGCCATTAAAATAGTGTAAAAGGTTTCAGAAATTTTAAGGCGTTAAGATCGCGTAATATCTGTTTCTGCATGCGCCTGTAATAGTTTCTTGCGAGAGTAGAACTTTACGCGACATATCTGCATCATTATTTATATGTGGTTACTCAATATACCAGATTTTAAAATAACAAAGAATTGTATGATTATCACGTAAGCCACGAACAATTTGGTCGGCAACCTCCCGTAAGCGTCTTCTGCGATAGTATAACTTTAAATTTTTTTTATGAAGTTACGCGAAATATCTACAACTCAAACTTTTATGTGTGATTAATTAATACATAAGCTGTTAAAATAACAACATTTTCTAAAAATGTTTCGGCTTAAAGCTTGCTGGATTGTGTCATGTACTGCAGGGTGCAAGACCATATTTGATCAATTTTTTTTTGCCTGTGTCTGTTTAATATTTCTTATAAAGCTTTATAAAATTATAATCGGCCTTTTGCTGAATTTCTCCTTTTTCACCAAGATATCTTTTTATGAAATCTCATTCTCCACATATATTATTAGCCCCACTATTAGACTTTTATACAAAGGGAACAAAGGTTTATTAAAAAAAAAATGAAAAATTGATTCTCATTAAAATGTCAGGAAGAAATTCTTTTTTGGCAAAGTTTCTATTCGTCTAGTGTAAACAGTTCTAAGCTTACACAGTTTACAAGATACTTCTTAATTTTTCCGACGGAAAACAAAAAGACCCAAATCGTAATTTTTACTATTCAGTTCACATTCAAAATAATTACACGCCATGGTACTAGACTATTGCACCAGTAAACAATTTAACCCAACTACACTGTAGTCTAACCTTACATGTCATGCATTATGGTGTAGCATCTCAGCTTTTGGGTTTCATTCTTTTAATTCAGATGCATCCTATATATATATATATATATATATATATATATATATATATATATATATATATATATATATATACGATGTGCACATATGTAGATTCTTCAGTATACGTAAGAGGTGCTATTTGTAAAAGCAGCTAAATCAGAAACACACTAGAGAAAATGTAATGACACATTCCTTTGACATTGGTTCAAGAAAGTAGTGATAAACGATAAAGCTTTGGACGGTAAAAGTCTACCAATAGCAATTAAGAGTGATGTTGCGGTAATGTGCTGACAAACTAATGTAGAAGATGTTCAATTAAGTCTTATTGAACAAAGTGAACCTATCTGAATGTGCGTTATAGATGGACTACGAAATAGCTGAGATTGGTGCGAAGATTACGAAGGAAAATAAAAAGGTTTGCAATCAAGCTCGCGTTTGTTTAGATCTATTATATAGACAATTCTGCTGGTTTGTTCAATTATCGCAACTTGTTTGAATGGCGACGTTCCCCAGTGGCGGGACTAGCAACTCCAAGAGCTTGGACATATGGGGTCAAGTATGTGAGTATATTATTTTCATTCATTTGATCGACCAATGTAACGATGTTGCAACTAGGTTAGGGTACATTGCCTTTTTATTTGCGTTTTTTTGTTATAAAATGGTACAAACCTTTCACTAGAAAGTTGTAAACGAAAATTTAGTAATCACATATATTTGTTAAATTATAAAAACCATTTCGTAAGTATACTTGTCTAACTTGTATTTTAGATGAAACTATCTTAATTTTTACAAAAAAAAAACAAGCTGTACGTTATTAGTAATTTGAATGGGAGACATTATAAACGCCTAATGATCAAAATTAAACACTTTTAATCTAATAATTAGGGCTTCAGGCCATATTCTTGGCTACCAGATTTACTATGTATCTGTAACAAACCAGAAATTACGCCAGAATAGTCATCATACAACCGTATAGCTAATTGGCCTGCCGTTGATCAATTTTTAAATACCGATCTTAACGACAGCGTCAATTAGATATCTCTAATTAGAAGAGGAATACAACAAATTAAAAATACTGTGATGTTATCTTTATTATACCAGAAGTTCCAAACTTTCGTGTTTCGCAACGCTATTTCTTACCTTGAACAATTTTGCGCCCCCTGCATAAAATAGGATAGATCACAACACAGAATACAAAAGGGTTACTACCATTTTTGTACTTCGTACTCTACATAAACGGTGCCGCTTTAGTGAGTGGCCCTAACAAATAGATTATTTTTACTACTTAGCTGGTATCGGTATGTTTTTGTATAATTATTTGGAATAATGATGATCAGTTTTCATGCTGTTTTAAAAAAATTACTGTGTTTGTACTAAAAACGCCATAATATCATTTACTTTATTACTCAAAGTATAAATAAAAAATTCGTAGATAATAAAATTATAATTAAAACTATAAAGACAAATATGTAGAAAAACAACACACAATTCTAAAAATCTTCCATAATTATCACATAAATTCTAATTAATTACGAGGGACCTCCCTATCGGGAAGGTAATAAAATTCAATTTTAGTTACGAATACAAAATAATTAACGTGAATAGTTCATTTTGTGCAATAAAAATTGGATTAAAAGTGTTTTTTGTATTAACATTTAGATAATAATTCACAATTTAGCATTTATTCATGTAAAATTTTAACAAAGTTCTCACACTATTGGCGTCATACAAAATCGACCTTAAAATAGCGAAAAGGTGAAGCTGAATACGATTTCTAGCAACTAGTTTACTAGCTGCTACAGACACAGACATGTAGAAACGATGTTTGGTGAAAACTAGGATGAAAACATCCAGAGTATTCCTCTGCCAAACAGTATTATTTGTTGAAACATGAATTCCAAGTACTGCTGTTTGGGAGTTAAAGTAGTTGAATACTTGTTTACAATTACAAATGATATTATCAGCACAAACTTAGAGTGTCCTAATTTACAATGGCGAAACTCAAGCCAAAGTCGCTGCCCTAGACTTTCGGTAGTAGTAAGTAGTTATGAATTTATTTAATTATATAAAATCAGACCTCTAAAATCAAAAATGTTCGGAATTTTGTGTGAAAATATGAAAGCTGCTGTTTTCTTCTAATATCTACTAACTGATAAACGATATAGTTATGTTCTTGTCTGAGGATAATGTATTTCTAGTGAAGTTCTCTTAATTAGCAAAAAATTAGAAAATATTAATTCACATCATTTTCAATCTCAGAGAATAATAATATCAACGTATTTGATTTAAGTTAATTACATATGGATTAACTAATTCAAATAAAATTTTTTTGAAATGTTTCCCAAAATGTGCAAATGTAATCAGAACTGTGAAGGAATTGCTAAAGATTGTTCGTAAACCTGAGCAATAATGTCAACGATTACTTCATCGTAGAAGAAGAAATTAAATTGGGTGACTGTGTTTATTATTAACAAATTACAGGACTCTTAAAGCTGTCGTTTTATTAAAGTAAATGCGTTTCGAACGTTATTACTTTTTGTACTTCATATGATCTGGAGAGACTGTGCATCTTAAACAGCCCCATATATTTGTCATAAAACATGTTGATTCTAATTTTATTTATAACGATTTCGTTGTGTTGATGTGTTTGCAATTTTAAATTTCAAGTAAAGATGTAAAAGATTTATTGTAACGTTTCGTGCATTTATTCACACGCCTCTGCAGTAAAGATTCCTCGGTTCTTTGTTTTAAAACCACTGACTAAGATACATCGTGAATTGGTCGTTTAAAGTTGAAAATAGTTTTTTTGTGCAAATTAATCAATTGATTATGTTTGAATACAGCCCAATGACTATTAACCAAGAATAGACCCAGCATTCCTTATCATTTCATAAGGAATTCTTTGGCTCCAACATAACGCTAGGGCAAAGGGGAAAAAGAGGGGAGCGTTCTGGCAGCAGCTTAGGCGTTCATTTCTGGAGGGACTGTGGTTATTAATAACGTCAATGTAACCAAACAATAAACAATTAAAAAGAACGCTATCAGGTTAATGCATTTCTAATGTTTGCTTAGTAGGTGTCATTGGAAATAATTTTAATGTTATGTCTATGGTTTGTTTACTTACCGATAAAATGTTAAGTTACGATTTAAATAGTCCATTTTTTACATACTTCGTAATTTCTCACCATTATAAAACTTGAATTATACAAAAAACAATTCATATTTGTTGAGTTGATAGGCCTATTTTCACAGTTTTCGCTTTTTGAGCGCGACGTTTCGGAAGCAGACTCTGCTTCCGTCATCAGGCTTAGTCCTTCGAAGGACTGTTTTCGCAATTGAGTCAAATTCATGTGTTATGATTTTTTCTCAAGCACTTGACTACTCTCAGATTCGAACTTGGTACCTTTCACTTACTAGTCTGACACCTTTACCGCTAAGCCACTGAGTAATCCAATATATATTTTTTAGAACCCAGAAGTCTACCAACCCATACATTTACAGAAAATTTTTCTTGGCTTTCGCACTTTTTTACCGTATGTGGATTTTCTATAACCCAGTATTGTTCATGATTTCTATTGAATATGCCATTAGCTCAAAAACTGCACTCCTCCATCAAGATCACTTTATTTGAGAAGTTTCACTTTTCCTTGAAATCAATTACAAATTTCTAGTCTCCTCAAGTCTTCTCATTCACTCAACTACTGGCTTACGTGTATTTTAAGAGGTTTGAGTTTTTCATTTTTAAAGTTCTCCAGACTTGTTTGTGGCAAATCTAAATTATGTGAGTGAATGTAGATCTGTTATTATTAACCTATGATAACATATCAATGTAAGTATGCATGCATGAAGATTTATAGCAACAGGCGATCAAAAGCTACATCCTACCAGCGTACTGGTAATTGACATTTTTATGGTGGCCTGTCATATTAGTAACCACATTTTTAAATGCTTGAGAAGGTAAAGTTTTTTCAAAGCTGACCATATTGAAATTTTTTTGGCTTTCATCTTCATTAATTTTGGATCCATATTTATTTCGAGGTTTAACGAAGGAACCATAGTTTGCCAGGTTCCTGTCCAATTGTAAAAAGTAGTTCATACATGGTTGGTGTCGTTCTGAGAATTGCTGCAAATACGGTATTCGCCAAAATAGATGGTACCGAAATATGAAGAGCTATGGGATGGCTTGGGCAATGTATGTTTGTTATGTTTGCCTTGTTTGTCATTAACTGTTCTAATAATATTACGCTCGAGTTAAAACCGTTCTGAAAATGGTTCAGACAACTGAGGAAAAGGTATTTATAGTAGATCATTATTTCCTTTCATACGGATGTGGACGGAGCAATGGCCCAAGTATGAAACAAGTTTTTGAAGAATATTGGGAGCAATGTAATAAAGCTTCACCCAGTAAAAGCGCAATGTGAGCACTTGTTGAGAAATATTGTCGCACTGGCAGTGTGTGTCAGCACGAGAGTTCTTCAGATCCTCGAATAACAGTTTGCAGTTTATACCAATGATAATGAAGAACTGGTTCTTGACCAGGTTTTCCACAAAGAAGTCTTTGAGGAACTGCGTATAAATGAAACATCTGTGAAACATCCATACGTAGAATGTTCAAAGGCATTGCTGGTTATCAATATCGTATTCAAAGTGGACCAGGGCTAAACGATGTGGTCAAGCGTGCAAGAAAAGTTTATTATGGACGCGTGTTGAGCCTATTATACGAAGATACCGATTTCTTGAAAAATGGATGGTTTTTAGACGCAAGTCTTGTTCAACTAAGTGGCTGTGTCAATAGACACACAACTCGATTCCCTGGATTTAAACACCCTGACTTCATGGTAGAAAAACCACTTCACAGTGTTCGAGTTGCAATTTCTTGTGCTGTATCGGGGCACGGTATAATAGGTCCTTATTTGTTGAGGACGGGAATCAGCATCCAGTTACTGTTAATCAAGAGCGTTACAGGAAGAACATCATGATACATTTTGTGAAAGATTTAAGAAATGTACAGTTGAACAGGCAGGCAATAGTTTCAACAGAATGGCGCCACAAGCCATACAACCGGATGTCTATAGAACTTCTCCGCGAGCATTTCAGAAACAGAGTAATTTTTCGAGGAACGGACTTCGATTACCTTTCACGTTCACCTAACTTTACGCCACCTGATGTATGCAATTGGGGTATGATGAAAGCGTCAGTATTCCGCTCTGATGAAGCACAAATGGATATTGCAGATCTACGGCAAACAATAATAGCTTATTTTCAACAACTGCGTCAACCACTATTTATGAATATGTTCAATGATCTGCAAAATCGATATGAAGCTTTTTTTTACGCCGCAATGGTACTCATTTTGAACAAAATTAAAAAAATTAGTAAAGTTGTTTTCTGTACTGTTTATTTTGGCGAATACTTGTACATCCTGCATGCGTATGTGGCATTTTTATGACTTTTGCAATAGATTTGCAACATATCACGTTTCTCATAATTTTCCACTGTCATTTTATAAGAAAAAACATTAAGCACGATATATTTTTATTAATATTTTTCTTGTAAGTCAAGTTACTTACGGAATTTGTTATATCATTAGGAGTGACTCCTATCAAATATGGCGCCCATAAGACATAATGAACTTGATGATGTCTCCGCGAAACCGAAACGTCGGATGGTATTTTTGAAAACATATGGTTATTACTGTTATTAGCTATAAAAGACTGCATTAAGAATGTTTTATTACATTTTAAAATTGTTAATAATAAAGTCGGAAGACGCAAAAAACGTATATCGCGGTTTTCCTGTTTTTTTGGCCATAAGTCAAAGACAAGAAGGTAGCTCAAGTATCTTTCCGGATTATTAATCCGCTTAAAATTTGGTAGAAGTGTCAAATTCAAATCTGTGTTTTATCTCTTATAATAAGCGAAATCCTAATGCTTAAGCTCGAATTTGCATTATCCTTCGGTACTAAATTGAGGAAGCTACACACGTATATAAATAAACATTTTTAATTAATCCGTTAATATAATATTTAATATATTGGTATTTTTGATATCAAATTTTGAATAGAGTATTTTTTATTTGAGAAAGACGTATACCTTTCATTTTCAATTTTCGGTAACGTTTATAAATTAAACATAAAGTTTATTTCTTCGTGATCATTTATTTTATAAAAAAATAATTTAAGACAAAATTTGAGTTAATTTCTAGATTTATAAGATTTTTATACATATAGCTAATTAGGTTAGTGTTCCTGAGCATGCAAGACTTATTTTTTCTTGTTTATACCCTTGCAATACCTCGACTATTTATAATTTGATAGCGTAGATGGTGAATTTTTGCTTATACTACCGTTATTTTAGACGCATTTACTGTGTATTGCGTCGAATTCAGAAACTTGACCTCTCTGAATTTAGCATGGCTAACGCCTAAATTGTTAAATTTAATTAGCGACATACTCATGTTCATTTCCCAAACTTTTAATGATGTAAGTACAATGAGATCTACTCTCAACTTTTTTTCCTGTTGGGAAAAAAATGCCATAATATACCTAAAAGCCCATAAAACTACAAAAAAGAAAAAAAACGTATATAGCGGTGTTGCCTTAACCGACTAGAATTCAATCAATCTGACTAAATACTGAATGTCACATTTCAGGATTTATATTTAAACGAACCCGATATTTAATTTTTGTAATAATATACTCTGAAAATTCAGTTTCGCTTAAATACTGATAAACAGTACTCGTTGGAAAATGAACATGTTTGTCTCAAAATGCTACAAAAATCCTATAGTGGTGTATACATAAAAATCTGTATTACACTAGCATCAGAAACGATCTATAAAAATTGACTTACAATAAAAGCCCATGGGGTTTATTTATGATTAGAAATGGGTTGTGTACCCATCAATACTTGGCCCAATAATTTAGAAAGTACTGTGCCAAGGAATTCTAGAAACTTAGAATGTTCAACATTTCCTTCTCCTGACCTTAAAGCAGTTGTTTCATCACAAGATGCTCTCAAAATTCGTTTAACAAAGGAAGATTTCGGATTTGTTCCAGTCAAATATGGCTAAAGAATTAATTTTGTCATTAGTTGTGAAAACAGTAATATTTTATTTAAAGGTACAAACTGAACTCGTTTGGTTTCGAAAATGCATTTTTAGAACGGGTATATCTACGTCGCTTAATTGCTCCCCGTCCAAGTGAATGTTGAGAGAAAAATTATCGCAGTTCAAAGGATCGATAAATGCAAGGTGACAGATTTTATTCCAAGTAGCATGACTTCCTGTGACTAAATAAATTCATTATTAATACAGTATAAAACCTAACAAGACTGTCAATCCAGCTATGTTACGTCATAACTGGTACATCAGTAGAGAAAATGCAAGTGTGTGCGTCCGTATGTGTCCGTGTCCGTATCCGTGTGCGGACCCGTGTCCGTGCCTGTGTCCGTGCCCATGTCCGTGTGTGGGGGGCATGCGCTTGCCCGCTCGTGTGCGAAGGCGTGCATGCACTTGTGTTTGTGTGTGTGTGTGTGTGTGTGTGTGTGTGTGTGTGTGTGTGTGTGTGTGTGTGTGTGTGCGCGTGTGCGTGTGTGCGTGTTTACGTGTGTGCGTGTGTGCGTTTATGTGTGTGTTTGTGTTTGCGTTTGTGTTTGTGTTTGTGTTTGTGTTTGTGTTTGTGTTCGTGTTCGTGTTCGTGTTCGTGTTCGTGTTCGTGTTCGTGTTCGTTTGTGTTTGTGTTTGTGTTTGTGTTTGTGTTTGTGTTTGTGTTTGTGTTTGTGTTTGTGTTTGTGTTTGTGTTTGTGTTTGTGTTTGTGTTTGTGTTTGTGTTTGTGTTTGTGTTTGTGTTTGTGTTTGTGTTTGTGTTTGTGTTTGTGTTTGTGTTTGTGTTTGTGTTTGTGTTTGTTTGTGTTTGTGTTTGTTTGCGTTTGCGTTTGCGTTTGCGTTTGCGTTTGCGTTTGCGTTTGCGTTTGCGTTTGCGTTTGCGTTTGTGTTTGTGTTTGTGTGTTTCTGTTTGTGTTCGTGTTCGTGTTCGTGCTCGTGCTTGTGTTTGTGATTTTGTTTGTGTGCGCGCTTGTGTGTGTATGGAGTCGTGTTAGTAAGTCACATATGTAACCCGCGTCGTTATCAATATGGCACGGGAAAAGAATGGCATATGAACATTGCCTAGGCGTTCTTCAACCTGTTTGTGAACATACGATGGCTAATGGGTTTGGGATCAACCAGAGGGTTGATTATCTGTAATTAATTGCTTCCATTTCAAAAGGATTAGTAGAAATTATACTGATTAGCAGAAGTTTCGAAGGGTTATAGATATATGTGAGGAGGTCATCTAAAAACTGCTGTATAGAAACTCCGGCTAAGGTAGTATCTCGGGGTACGCCTGTGAAGTTCGAAAATGGTTCGGAGAAAACACTATGTATTTTAAATCTCACTGAATCTCAGGAAATGATTGTTAACAAGAATTTTCTCTTTGTTGTGGTCTACGATGTAATGTGGGAGTAGTTACAGTAAATATCGATATTTTTATACTGGGTTTCAGCCGCAACCGCAATAACGGAGGATAAGTCGTTGATGAATGTCTCCACGTTCTTGGTGGTGAGAACTTCGGGTGTAGAAATATGATTGGTGGTGTAAAAGGACGCGTTCTAATTGGTTTGGTGAAGTCTTCTATATTATTAGTAGTTGGAAGGAATGGCGCAAGTAGGACAAATGCAATTTTCAACACGTGTGGTAAGTTTTTTTTTATGATTGTGGACCTGAACAGGCTAAATTAGGCCTATCGTGCTAAAGCACTCAAGAACACTTAGAAGGATGGATAGAGGGATAATGAATTGTCAATACATGCCTATGAACAGCTACCTTAAATTTTCTCATATCATAAGTGAGAGGAAAACAGGAACTAGGGAGGTCATTCCAGAGTTTAGAAGCCGTGTAGAAAAATGTGGATTGCGCCCGTTTGGTACGACAAGTGGAGATTTGTACTACATACTGATGATGTGAATGAGCGAACCGAGTGTTTCTCGCAAAGATAGCCCGAGATGGTATCAAAGAATATAATTCAACAGCACAATAGCCGTTGTAATAACGATAATAAAAAGAAAGAACTGAAACCATCCTTCTATGCTCAAGAGACTGTATGTGAGAGGTTAAGGACGGGTCATTTATAAGCATAATCGCTCTCTTTTGAATACGATCAACGATATCGAGAGCGTATTGGGGAGCACTAACCCAGAGGTTAGAATTATATTCTAGATGAGGGCGAATTTGGGCCTTATACAGCAGAAGGAGTTGTCGAGAGGTAAAGTACTGCTTAGATCTGTACAAAAAGCCTATTTTACGAGCAGCTGTTTTGGTAGCTGACAGAATATGGTCAGCCCATGTGAGATTTGAAGATACAGTCATACCCAACAAAGTAATAGAGTCTGAAAACTTAAGAACTGAGCCATTCATACTTATAACAGGAAATGATCGATCTTTTTTGGCAGACATAAGGCAACACTGAGTTTTGTTAGCATTAAATTTAACTAGATTATTGCTTCCCCATTCGAGAATACGTTGAATGTCTTTGTTGATTGAATTTGCCATTTCAGCTTTAATTTCTTTATTTGACATAGGTGGATTATCACTATGAGGAGACTGAGATGAACTACAGTGAAGAGTGCTATCGTCAGCAAAGCAATGGATGGGGTTAGTTGTTGAAGAAATAAGGTCATTTATGTACAGTAGAAAAAGTGTAGGCGCTATAACGGATCCCTGTGGTACGCCCGCGTTAATGCTAACTTCTTTTGAAAAAAAGCCATCAACTACGACACGTATTCGTCTTTCATCAAGGATACTAGAAATCCAGTTGATGAGCGTATGATTTAACCCAAACGAGGTGAGTTTGGCAAGTAAACACTTATGCCAAACTTGGTCAAATGCCTTTGAGATATCTAAAGCGACTACAACTGTTTCACCGGATTGCTCTACTGTATTGTTCCAAACTTGGGTCACATATGAAAGAAGATCGCCTGTTGAACGACTTTGCCTAAACCCATATTGGTGGTCACTAAGGAGTTAGTTTCAAGGAACGTGAGCAGTTGCTGATTGATTGCTTTTTCAATGCTTTTAGACAAAATGGAAGTGATGGCAATTGGTCGGTAATTTGAGGTATCGGTCTTATCGCCTTTTTTGGGAATAGGTTGAACATTTGCTAACTTCCATGATAAAGGGAATTCCCCAGAAGCGTGGAGATTCCATTGTCTTCAAAACACAATAAAGTTGACAAAAATATAATTTCATTGCTATTGCTAAATTGTGGATTTGTGAAATTCGGGAATGTGCACTGAAAGATCATCAAAAACATTGTTCATTTTAAGAGCACTGTAATATGACAAATAAAATAATTTGTGACAAATAGGGCATTTGTAGAGGTCAAAGGTACAAATTTGAAATATTCACAAAAACTTCTTACGAATGATATCCATATATCCATAAGTTACCCATTGAAAAATTTGTTTATCTTAATTTTCAACTTATAGGGGTTACACGATCGAGGTCAAGATTTTCAGTTGGGATGCTGTTAATTACGTTTGAAAAAAGTTGAGTAGTTTTTATTATAACCTCACACTCAGGCTGTCAGACTAGACTGGATATAAGTAGCTCAAGCAGAACATTTATCTTTAGTTAAAGCTTTCGACCAAAACATTATTTCACTTATACCACAAAACAAATACTAACGTACCCTTTAGAAATTGGCAGCTTTTAAACGTTCCAGATTTTAGGCACCGATATAATTATTATAAACGCCTATCTGAAGTTACAGAACTGTATTTAATTCTGCGAAAGCACAAACAATGGATAAGTTGTATGGGATATGTGTAATCAACTTAACATAAGCAAATTCAGTATTGTTCTTTGTATCTTTCTACCTACTCTCATAATCATAAATATATCTAGCATAATTAAATTTTAACAGCGCAACCCTCATACTGCTTAAAAAATCTTTGGCTTACAATATGTACACTTTTGTTCATAGAAACTGCATACACTTAGATTTAAGTTATGTAACTCGTTCTTTAATGTTACTGTCAATACATTGTCATCCAACCATGGAAATAGGTCTAGAGCAAAATGGCGAGGTTTAAAAAAAAAAAAAAAATCGCTATCAAGACTTGCTTTTCAGTGAACAGAAATGTACAAAGCTGTTAGCGCTAAAAAATACCAGTTAATAATGGTATTCGTAGATTTGAATGAAGAATGTGTAATATTGATTAGTCGTTCCAATAAGGATCACTGCATCGACCATTCAATTTAGGGTTAAATTAAAAACAAATCATTGGTTCAATTCGATCATGATTTTATTGTTTAGTCATTTTATCCATATGAGAGATACAATAAACAATTTTGAGGTAATGATCGAAATTTAAATATCTATACGAATGGGTGCAATAAATACGAATGAAAGTGTATACGCGAAATACCCATCACGCCACATTAAACAACAGTTTCACATTTACACGCATATTTATTCATATTTATTTAATTTTTATATTACCTTTTTATCGTTAGGTGGGTTTATTAGCTAAAATAACAAAAAAATCATTTCAAAATACTTCAAGCCATAAATTCAGTTTAATTAATTTTAATTACCTAATAAACACTTTTGTTTTAGTAATAAACCTAAGAGTGGGCAGTTAAGGAATTAATTTAATTTTAATTGAATTATAACCTTTCCATTAGTTAGGTACATATTTTAGTTAATGGGCAAGGTGTGGATAGTATAAAGATAAGACTGATATCTTACCAGAAAATAGCAAAAGATAACTGAAAATTATAGCTTAAAAGCTTCCTTTCACTAATACCAAACGTTAATAATATTTTTTTATATTAGTACATTCTGTTTTACTTCTTATAAATGTATTTATTAGTAGTGAAATTTCAGATAAACAATTTTTCCATTATAGTATGATAAATTATGCTAAAATCACTAAGCGACCCATATAACACTGAATAATAACTCAGAAAGTATATCTAGGAGGATCCTAATATAAATGATGCACCTTGGCAAATGTATTCATTTCTGTTTCTTTGTATCTGCAAGTAAATTTATTATATAGACAAGTGTGTGCAAGTCGTAGCAGTAGCAATCCTGTCTCGTGTAGATCTAGGATCATATAATATTAATCACTATCATTTATGTATGTTACTTCTTGTACGTTTCAATGCAGATATACGATCTTTCAACAAATGCTACTGGTAAAAAGATGTATTTGTCTAACGTAAGTTTCTTTCTATCTACTTACCATAGCCTTTACTTACTCCGTTAAATCAAATATTGAGTAGTTAATAGTATTTTACATTATTAGCATGGTAAATAGGTTTTTACTGGCGAAAGGAAGTTTATTGGCGAGCCATCAGGCGAGTCTGTAATCTCCTAGAGCTAGTAAAAATTATTACCTTGCGTATAACGTAATATAATTATTTTATTATTATTATATTTATGTATTTTAATTGTTATTCATTCGTAAATTATATTGAAAAGATGAATTTGTGATATTAATTTTATTTATAATGACGTTTCTATTTATCTCGTCAGTCGTGACTTAAAGTATTATTACAAAAACGGGGTACTAATTGTTAAACTGCCGTCACACATATACATGCTATTAATGATCGTTGACTTGAAAAATTTTACAAGATAGCAGCTTGCTAAAGTGCTTTTACATAGCTTATGCTCAGTTAGGTTAATGCTATTGAGTAACAAATAAAAATACTTACCTATCTCTTTGAGTTTTGGATTTAAAGCAAATTTTACAAGCTGTAAATGTAAAAGTAAACTAATAGATTGATTAAAGTAGCTTTTACTTGACCAAACTCCATACCACACGAGTAGAAATAAAACAAGAACATTTTAAAGTTTGTACACGTAGCAAGTGAAAAGTGTACGTAAAGCTTAAAGTTTAAAACGGTTTATATCTACTAGTTTACATAAGTAGAAATAAAACTAACTCTGCTTTTAAAGTTTTACTATATTATATAAATGACAATCTTCATCACATTGAGTATTTAAATAAATTTACTTACAATGCATATGTTTTTATACAATATTTTAAGGAAGTGGGGGAATAAACAAGAATTTATTAAACAGTGGTGAATTGTATATAATTAGTTGTTCGTTAAATAACTGACCTAAGTAATTTCTGTTACTAATTTCCAAAGATTTTAATAAATATAGTATTCTACTTTTGTTCTGAATGTGTAAAATTTTAAAATTATTACTAAAATTATGGTTTACTGTATTTAAGTGTGAAGCACAGTTTGATTTATTATTGTTACATTGAAAAGATCTAAAATGTTCAGATATTCTGGTTTTAAAACTTCTTCCTGTTTGACCGATATAACATTTATTGCAATAACCACAATTCGACTTATCTCCCACTATCAGCAATTGACTTATTAATTTATACATATATTCCTAGTGGATTGTTACATTTAAAGGCTACATTTAAATCAAGATTACTTAACTCATTAGAAATTATTTTTCTACGTTTTTCAATATATGCCAAAGATATTAGGATAAACTAAATTTAATAACTTTAATTGTTTTTTATATAATATTGTAGTTACATCTCTTTCGTGATATCCGTAGCATAAAACAATTAAAACTAGCGTTAAATTTAGATGATCCTAATATGCTAGTTTTAAGAAAGAATTCGGTTCTTTAGCATATATAGGAAAACCTACCAAAATAATTTCTAACGAATTAAGAAAACTTAACTTGAATGTAGCATTTAAATGTAACAATCCACTAGGAAAATATATAAAAATTAATAAGTCAAAAGCTGATAGTGGAGATAAGTCAGGAATTTATAAGTTGGATTGTGGTGATTGAATAAATGTTATATCGTTCAAACAGGAAGAAATTGTAAAATTACAATATCTGAATTTTAATAGTAACTTTGAAATTGTACACATTCGAAACAATAGTGGAAAACTAGATTTATTAGAATCTTTGGAAGTTGATAAGAGAAAATACACAGGTCAGTTCTTAAATGAACAACTAGATGTATACAATTCACTACTTTTTAATTGATAAATTCTTATTTAGCCCCCCCCCCCCACTCTCTTAATAACTCGTTAAATATTGTATAAAAACATATTCATTGTATAACTAAAAGAAAAGTTTGTCTAATTCAAAAAAGACAACATCGTTTTCACGATGTTAGAGCCGGGTTACAACAGGCGCTGGTTCCAGCAGTTCCTAAAGGAACGAGCGGCTAAGAGAGAACTGTCTCCGATGACGCCATGGGAGTTCGGGATACCGCCAGCGATACTATGACTGCTCTATCTATCGTTCGACAGAGCGAGCAGCGACGCGCCACCTGCCGCCACCGTACAGAACAGGAGGCGGCAAAAGAACACGAGACTACCACCGTTGGAAGAGGAGCACCGAACAGAACACCACCGTCGCCGCCACCGACACCATCCAAGAAAAGTCCCTCCCCGGATTTACCAGCCCCGACGACTTCGTCCTACAGAAGAAAAAACCGAAGTGGACTCCGAAGGTTCGCCCGCCTACGCCGGCGGCTAGAGAAAACGGATTCCTGGCCCTTGAACCCTTTACGGACAGCCCTGCAGCGATGGGCAGACGACTCAAGAGGACACCAGCGAGAAAGTCCCTCCGGTAATCCTTTGTCAGAGGGAGAACTGGGTCGTGCTCTCCCGAGAAATGAACCGACAACGCATCGCCTTCACGAGAGCCAAGGCCTTTAGCGAGGGAATCCGGATGCAGCCTGCCACACTCCAGTACAGAGGCAGGCTAATGAGGTATATGGATAAGTGTGGTACTCCGTGTCACACGTATCAGGCAAAGGGCAAGCGATTGACTAAGGTAGTGATACGTGGCGTGCCCGTAGAACTAATCGAGTTCGAGGTTAGCTCAGAGCTAAAAATCCAGGGTATTAATGTACTTTCTGTTTACAGGATGAAGCAGTGACCCCCCTCGTGGTGGTAGAGTTGCCGACTGAGGAAGGCAGCAAGAAGATCCGTGAGGTGAAGGACGTCGCCCACCTCCGCGTGACTGTAGAAGATTTGCTGTGAAAAATCCGGAATCGGGCAGTGCCACCGGTGTCAGAGTTTCCGTCACGCACAGCGTTGCTGCAGGGCGGCAGCACATTGTGTAAAATGCGCTGGAGATTACCACTCTAGTGAATGCACGAGACCCCGTACATACCAGGCTAAGTGCGTTAACTGCGGTGGGGATCACCCCGTTAGGTACAGGGGCTACCCGAAGTTCCTCAATCTCTACAGCGACTGATGAGCACATCGCTGACAGCGGCGCCTTCTTCAACCTGGACCGGCGTCAGTTACGCCCGAGCGACAGCAGACAAGGATGAGAAAGCGGAAGTACCGAGAGCGGCTCTTGCCGCTGTCGTTACCCCGCCTACCCAACCGGCCTTAGAGTTCGACGCCATATTCAGCCTCCCACGAGGTCTCAGTATGGAGAAGGCCCTACCTTTCATCCGCAGGTGGCAGAGGCGATCGCTCAGGCGCAAACTGCGATGGACCTGTGGAGAATGATCCTCACGTACCGTGCAGAGGTGGTTGCCCTTTTCGAGTAATCATACAAAAGTCCGGAGCGAATACTGGTGCCTTAGTTAACTATACAGTATCGATAATTTATTACATTCTGTTCTGTTAACAACGGCAATGTATTCATACATCTAACACATGTTTCTATTTATTTCAGATAAGCAGGGCATCAGCAACATCAGCCACAACCGAGCGACAACAGGACAGTCCACACAACAGCTACACCAGCAACAGCATGCCATAAATCTGAACTCAAGATATCAACAGGCATTATACACAACCACGCAATCCATGTGCTGAAGAGGATGAAGAATCCTGAACAGCGCACCACCAATACTACTAAATACATTATTGCTTATTTTATTGTTTATTATATTGTAATATGTACTGTAACTATATATAACTTGTTAATGTATCTAAAAATTCTGAATAAACTTGTTAAAAAAAAGAGTAAATAACGTTACGATCAGAGCGTCCTTTATTTAAATATTCCGTCAAATACCGTGTGCAGTTTTTTTCTGCCAAGTATATAAATCTGAAGCTTTTATTTTTATGTGTTTAGATCAATCGTGACCAATACTGTAATAAAACAACTTTGCAACCACGACCAATACTGTATAATCAATGATGAATTAAAACCAATTAATTTTTGTGGTTGGCCTGTCCCGAGATAAATAAACAATTTTCAGACCAATCCGTGATGAATATAGCCAAAGTTACAAAAGCTGCATTATTTTTAAAGTGTGCAATCCTTCACGTAACTTTACACTCAGAAAAAAAACAAAGGAATCTAACAATGTAAGATTGATTCACTTTAAAGCTATAGATTGAAACTTCACTATAATGAATAATTAAATTAATATTGTTAGGGGAGGTCTATCATATTTCAAGTAAAAGGATGAGTTAAGTAATCGGGCTAATAACCAATTCTGCAAAAATATTTACACGCATTAACTGGTTCAGTAAAACAACAACCTGCAACTATTTGAATACCAACAATAACGCCTTTATGTAACATCAATCGTCCACTAACCAACAAGTATCTGAAATTATTATTAGTTATAGGTCTCCAAAGTTCTCTATAATATTCTATTCAACGAGGTTAAACTTCTTTAATTAATCCTTGGGATAGTGCACATGTACATGCGCACTCTCGGACTTTTATATTGCCGATGCAACTGATAAATGTTTCGCTTGTACCTAGGTCCTTCAACACGTATAAAAATTTGCCAAATTAATTTACTGAATGTTTGTCACAGAATGTTGTAATTTCACTTGATGACTAAAGTTTTATTGTGTATAAACTTGACCTTATTTAATAAAGGATCACTTTAAAAGCTGCTTTTTTCTATAACTCTGGTGTTACATGCAATACTTTTCTTAGTATAACAATTGCTGTCTATTACAAATTTGTCTAAACACTTTATTTAATTTTTTGGAAAAGTCTAAAGCTACTTTCAACTCACATAGAATTACTTTACTTGTAAACATTTTAAATATTAAATTCCAAAAAATTGGTTTTGACAGAAAACTGCAGCAGTGACTGATTTAATCAGTTCATAATTAGAAATGCATATCTTTTTCAGTAAAGGTCGGATATCACAAGGAAACTTTTGAAACGTTGTAAAGGTTTTAAACGTTTTACTAACAGTTGAAGCTATCCTCAGCAAAAAGAGGAAAGTGTCAACAAATACTTGAAATATAAAAGTCTACAGTTTAAAAAATATGAATACAGTACTTCAAATATTTGTTAACACTTTTCTCGTTTTGCGGAGCAAACAGTTACAGTAGCTGTAAAAACGATTCAACCTCCTAAATTTGCTTTTTATTACACGACGTTTGCACAAAAGGATAAATATTTTTGATTACAAACGTAAGTAGCCAAAGGTTCCATTTTCATAAATATTAAGCAGTTAATATGAACTACACAATAATCATATCTTAGATTATAGAAAAGAGGAAATGTAACATTGCCTAATGCGCAGCCTGTCTTTTCTCCCACCCAAGACGTCCACTAATTATATCGAAGAGTTCCGATAACGTCACCAAAGTTGTCGCCAGAGTACATGAAAGCCGCGTGCTTTAACTGTTTACGTGTAGAGGTTAACATATTACTACTGCTTTTTGTGTTGTGTTTGCATCGAAATTTGTTGTGCTGCATGGTAAGTTATTATTTTGTTTACGTTTTGTATTTCAGCCATATTGCTTTTAGAGGTAGACTGAAGAGACATGCAGGATTGTATCTGGGAATTTTATTAATTCATTAGAATCATGTTTTTCGATAACCATGTTTGAAAATTTAAACCGATTACATAACTCTCTCTTTATACGTACGTATAAGAGAAAACAATATTAATATATTATTTAGCGTAAATAAACTTCTAAAGCCAATTATTGTTGCAATTTCCTGAATCCATTCCTGTCCAGTACACGCCTCTAGACGTCCGACTGAAAAAAAAGTGTTAGCCTTCGCGCACTTTATTATATCCAAGATCTTCTATTTTCTATAATCTAAGCATAATATCCAGATCTGGGTTATTTCAAATTGTTAGTACAAGCAGTGATGTTGTTTACTCTAATTCAGAGACTCGAACGTCCATACTACTCATATTCTAAAATATCAGTCATTAGATTATGAACACCTATTAATAGATATTTTATAATATAAAGAAACTCAAAAGTTCTGCACACTTCAATAGCATCTGGTTTATTGTGATCTTTGGCTTTCATGTTAACATTGCAAAACCAAATAAACGTAATTAAATGTTGAAAACTTCAGTGCAGTACTTTAAGTCTTTGTCAAAGATTGCGGCATTCGTATTGAACGTAAATCAAAATGTTTCTTGAGTAAAACTGCACTATCTAGAGTATGACCTGCGTTAACAAAGTAACCGATCCTATCTTTGGATTTTGAATCCAGTGATCAATTGTTGCAGGAAAGTAATATTAAATTTGTTTTTTAATAGTTCCAAAACGTCGAATCTAAATTTCCCAGAAACAGTATTAAGAAGTGAAGAATGGAGTTGGTTTGATTCAAATTTCCACCCAGTTAGGTAATTAAAGATATTTGATAAATATTCCATTTTATCGCACTATAATTTTGGAAACATTTGAAACAAAAAAGGTAAGTAGAACTCTATCCCTTAAAAATTTTCACTTCAGTACCACACAAAATCCTCATTGGGAGAATGCATAACATATCAGCGGATGGTTCAGGCTTACCACGGTGGAATAGGTCGTAGACATTTACTTAGCTATAGCTGAAAGTTAAGAGGCAACAGGAACAATTGTATTTTTGTAATAAACTGACTTTCATGAAGATGTAAAGTATAATTTTAAAATGTCTACTTAACTTAGACCTAATCTTACGTCTCCTAAGATTCACTACTCCACATTCAAAACCTACACATGTTAAATTGCCTCATCTTAATTTATATAAGTCAGTTCTAAAATTCGTTTCAAACCCATAATGAAGTCCATAGTAAAATTTTTGTAAATGTAAACATTACTTAATGTCGACCAAAAATAGACAATTGCTAAAAATCTACAAAAGCTAGCCGGTAACACATTTTGGCGCCCAACGTGAGGCGAGATGTATTTTTGTGTAGTTTGCTGTTCTATACCCTTGTGAAATCTTGGTTGTGTTTAGGATGTATTTGTGATTTTACGCACATATTATGAAAACTGTAATACATTTTCTGTAGAGTTTGATGTGCACAAGATCTTGTAACCACTTTTAGCATATTGATCTGAATTTATAACGTTAATTAGTTGAGTGTAGCGTTTATGGATTGTGGAATTTGTTAGTTTCCTGAAGGTGGTGAAGAAAGATTACTTCAATTTTCACCCATCTTGTTCCTTATCCGACTTTCCGCGTTACAAACTGACATCGTACGTAAGATTATTTAGGCGTAGCGTGTTCCTGTAAGCTAGTGGTTTATTTTATATTAACTTTATTTTTACATTAGAGGCATTTTCCAGTGAAATTACGTGTAACATTAAAATAAAGTAGCAAGACTTTATCCAAGCTAATCTAATCTAATGTGTTAAAATTATATTATTAATATAAAACAAGAGCTGATACATTTTGAAATTCTTGCTGTTGGGAGTGAGAATGAAATGAAATCGATAGAAAGTCAATTTTTTTAATATAATAGCCAGACATAAAAATAAATCAAACTGATTCAGCAAACCTTCAGCAAACTAATTATTATATTCATATTTATTATAGTTCGAATTCTAGTTGAGATTGTTATCCGTAAAACTTAATTTAGTATATCCTAACAATTTCAATAGTAATGGATATCACAAACGTAATAAAAATCGAAAATTACTACTGCACTACCACGTTAGCGCAGTTAGTAAGCTATTCTCTTCATAGGCAAAAGTACCCAGTGAAAGCAAGCAAGATGTGAATTAAAGCACGGGTTGTAATGGTGTTATTTTTACTTTCTCCAACTGTTATTTCACGAATTATTTACAGTATTATGTAAAAACGGACCTGCTCAGCAGTTACCACATTCGTCCACATATTTTTACTAAAAGCATGTAGATTTGCGGATTTACAATGTATGATCTGGAACAGTAGCGGCAAAAAGTTAGTAACACTCTCATCTACTTATTTACGCGATTGAATAGGTACCATGATTTATAGCATGAACAAATAATTAAAAATTGAACAGTACTACCACGTAATAACATCCGGTGTGGAACAAAACACGACCTTCCAACCTATAAAGCGGAAATAAAAAAAAATCATTTTTAGGATAACTATAACCTATGGCAGATCGACTACTAAGTTAATAGACATCTAGAAGTTAACTTCCATTCCAAACTCGCCCACTTCTATAAAAATATGGATAATGCAGTTTAGACTTATTTGGCTTTGTGTTAAGAAACTTCATAAGAAAATTGAATTAGCTGTAATATATGGGTTTACACACTTTGTTATAAAGTTGACCGTTATTCAGTTATCGAAAGAATTTAAATTCCACCTTAGGATTATTTCATCGCCAACTGACGCGTAGTATCAAAAAACGGCATAGAGCAATTAATCGATATGCTTAAGATCTATATATAGCTCTTTCTATATCTTTAAAATATGCAGCTGTTTAAGGAATCTTTGTTAAAAACCAATAACTGCACCTAAAAGACTCCTCCTCTTCGCCGCATTATCTTTCCACATACACACATGCACGCACGCACTCACGCGCGCGCGCACACACACACACACACACACACACACACACACACACACACATACACACACATACACACACACACACACACACACACACACACACACACACACACACACACACACACACATTCGCACACAAACACATACACACAGTCGATTTAGTGCTAGTGAACGAAGTCGATTGCGTAACCTTCTGTACTTACATATGTATATGTGTGTTGGAAGGTAAAACTACCAAAGAACAAGGTGAGCACGGCACTGCTTGTTCCATACTACCTTCATTATACAACAACATAGGTACATTGAATAATTTATTTATTGAAAGTACGTTTATGGAACTCCTAACCACTAAATACTCTTTGAACAAGCAACGATATTGTTTCTTTGTCATGATAGTTTAGGGTAAGACAAATTTAACTTTTAAATATGTTCATAGGATTACTGTAAATTACATGCATTTAAAATAATAGGCCCTGTTAGATTGGGATACACCCTCCTTCACTTGCAAAAGCATGCACCATTCAGTCTTGCTGATGAACTTGATGTGTTAATGTTTAGTCATTACACTTTTTTTCTTATCCTAATTTTCTATTTAAATTATTACCCTCATACAACCATCTCGATAGTGCTTAATCCTATGTATACATCCGCACCAGTAAAATTACTCAGTGTAAGGCGCGGTTAACTCCTTCCATATCTTTATCAACTCACACTTTTAGGTCGGCATTAGATTTAATACTGTATCATCAACTCGCTTTTTACAATTTAAATATGCACAAAAAACCATTTGCATTAATTACTTCAAAATTTTAGAGTGCTACCATTCGAACTTTTATGTCCGTTGTTATTACCGATTTACAACTACAAACATTGCGAATCTTGTAACAGGCGATATTTGCCTAGAGTTGTTGAATATCTACAACCATTCCTCACTAATCCTATACTCGGTGAAAATAGGTATTTAACAATTAAAACTTCATACGTGTTTGAGTTGAGTAATGTGGTACTAGTTTGTATGCCGACCTAGTAAAACCAGTTAACGTAACTATTAAAAATGTATCGTTTTGGTGTAATACAATTAAAAAATTCGAAAGAAAAATGGGCATGATTATATTATTTATAGTACGTAGAGTATCAGAGAGTAATAAATCTTAAAAACGACAGGTCACTGGCGTACTTATTAAAGGCATACGGTCTGTAAAATATAAAAATCTTCAATTTTAACGAGTTGTCTGATCTTCAGGCTTAAGTCGTATTTTGCAGACGGCACATTTACAGTATCTTTCGTGTAATCTAGCCCGGTTTGCTACTGATTTCTGTTTGCCGCTTCCATGCAAAAAACGACACATTTCATTAATAATACGATTTGTTACTCTCTGATATTTTGGGACGTACTTTAGTTAAGTTATATTATCTGTCGTACCTAACTGAAGACAAACGTATCAAGTCATTTTAATGCACAAGGTATATAATATTACTCATAATGTGCGTTCATTTAGCTTTATAATCTCGTTAAACAACTTTTATCTAACGCATAATAAATTGCCTATTTTGCACTAGATAAATAACCATTTATTATTTTACATTTTATGCTATTTAAAAACATGAAGGATAATATAAATCCGGTTCTTGTTGAAATCACACACCGTAGGGTTCCAATTACATCTGTTTAATTAATGCAATTCTAACTTATTCTTTTATTTAATCACCCGTCATTACAGTGACGAGCATTAATCTCCTTAGCATTCTTTTTTTTTAATCTGATTTAGTTACTTATTATTTTTTCTAAATCATCTTGAAATTATATTAATCTTAAATATCTTAATTTTTAATTGTCTTGTAATAATATTAACATTTATTTCAAAAAGAAATATTGTGATCGTTGGGAATGTAGCGGATTATGGAAATGGAGCGAGAGTAAACTCATACAAAGTTGAAGAATTTTACATGTGATAGATGAATTTTAAAGTTAGATGAAATAAGATAGGACAGAAATCAAGTGTTCACAGCCTGTTCAGTTCTTTTCGAATTGCCGTCAGGTCATCTAACTACGGTATTATAAGTCATGTCGGTCTGGTCTATTCTGTTCACTCGATCAATCATGCATTAAGACAAGATTATAGTTCTTCTTTTACATTTAATATGCAAGATGAAGTGGTTTTAAGTTACCTATGTGTTATTAACCGCTTTGAATATGCTACTTGGCTTTTGTATTTTTTATATAATTGTTTTTCATCATGTTTCGTAAATTTTTATTAAACTGATGTGATAGCAATCTTACTAGTGTCCAATGCGTAATTTTTTATATTTTTATATAATGTACAAAAAGAAAATTAGCTTACTTTTGCGAAATCGTTGAATTGGAACCAAAACGATTGAATTTCAATTACATTGTTGCGTTAGCAGATCGAGAATATTGTATATAAGTACTAACTTCTCTTCTCTTTAAATAACATTCATTTATACTGGAAATGTATGCAGTTTATTAAGTACGAAAGGTATTCTACAATTAGTGCAAATAAAATTGCGGTTATAAAGTTCAGTCTTGATAACACTACTTAATTCGGACAATTTGCACTTACGTTACTATGTTTGTCAACCAAGAAAAGTAAACGAATAACAGTGGAAACCGTCAGTAACAAGGAACATCGTATGGAATAATACGAGTATCACACGCTTTGTAGCCTTTTCACCTGTACTGTTTCTAATTGTTTGCAAGTCTTTAGTTTCTCATGAAATCTATAAAAATTTTTACTTTTCCGTCTTAATTTGTTGTTTTAAGATATGGCCATTAAGTGGTTATATTGTACCCCATATAATGCAACTATCTTTTTCTCTTTGGTCCAGAATATACCTAATATTAATATTTGACATTCTAACTGGAATATGTTTAACACAGTTGATCAAAACACTTTTCCTGAAATGGAATAGCTCTTAATGTAAACGCATTTAAATATGACAGTCGCTTCAATTTAATACTAGACGTTACAATGACTTAAAATAAGCATATAAACCGTATTTGATATGTGCGAGGTTTAAATGTTAAATGTTAGCTAATCCGTAAAATGAATGATTGCGAATTTCGTCTTAGTGCTTTATTTGGCGTGCACACTCTTTGTTTGTAACACACAATATTTGGAAATAGAGGGAATGGAATGCTACATTGTCGTCGCTGCGGGTGATGAACTAAGACGAACACTATACGTTTAAAACATTTGTATTTGTGTCGGGTGTGTTATCCTATAATCATTTGAAAGTGGTATTCAAAAGTTTATTTCCGAGTTTGTAACTAACAACTACTGAAATATGTTATATTCGTTCAATTTATAAAAAAAAATTAAAACGTAATTGAAAATATAATAATATAATTTATTGTTATAAACAAAATTGCCTTATAATGAACTACTTTCTAAATAAGTCAATTAAAGAATATGGGTCATTAATATATCATTATTTTACACAATGTAGCAAAGTCTAAAAATATGTATGCAAATAATGTAATTTTGTTCAAACCATTTATAATATCAAATTTCAGTATTTTTGCAATAAATTAAAACTACAAGTAATAACTGTAAATAAGCATGTCGTTTAATATGCAGTTTTAATTAGAAGAATGTAATATTTACATAAAAAAAGTTTTTTTTACGATTAGAGTAGGAGAAATTAACAAAAATGATCTAATTTACAACTTAATTTGTAATAATGTGTTCTTAATAATGACAAGATTTTATTTAGAATAAAAAAAAGTGTACGTAAACTTAAAATTAAAACGTTAACTATCACTATCATCTGAAGTATCGCCATTAATACAAATTACCAATGGTTCTAATGTTATATCTAACACCCTTTCACGTGACCATCATTGAGATTTTTTCTGTATGTGTAATAGCTTTTTTCCATACTTCTCCATCACATTGTTTCAAAACCTCCTCCCACTCTTGTAATACAGCGGCATCAGAGTAACCTTGTCTACCCATGTGCTTATCATAATATGATTTGCAGATACCCCAAATATTCTCAATAGCATCAAATTGGCAATGATACGGAAGTAGTCTACGCACCAAATGACCAGATTCATTGATAATTTCTACCTTTAAATCCGTGTCAGCAAAAGCAATTTTTTTTGTTGTTTACCGTTTCGCAACTCTTCCTTTTTCCATGTACTCGAAGGCGTTTTCTCTATAAGCCGAGAATGATATGATGCATTGTCCAAAATCATTTATGACGGTTCCTGTAGATTAGGCAACAGCTGATGTTTCAACCACTTCTCAAAAGTTGTAGTGTCCATATTGTCGTGGTAGACACGAGATTTTGGTTTTGTCGCAAAAACTAAACTACTGTTTTTAGTAAAATTATATTCATTACCAGCGTGCAAAATGGTAAATCTTTTCCCACTACTTGAACACTCCCCATTTTTTACACTTTTTAGTGTGTCGTCTTGCCAAGATGTATTCTGTGATCCCCTAGAAAAGATCCACGTTTCGTCTATAAATACCATCCGTAGTAGTGAAGCCGATCGCATATTTTCATGGTATTTTTTTAGGAACTGCACCCGTGCTGACGCCACATTTGATTTTTCACAAAGTGCTCTGCGATTGCAGTCTTGTTTATATTTAAATCATATACTATGTAAAATCTTACTTCTAGTTGGTCTGGATGCTGTCAGTAACCCTTCTTCTTGTGATATATTACTAATTGTCTCCAATGTAACCACTTTCTTTTGGGAATACATGTCATAAATTGTGTCTCTTATGGTACGTTTTAGCCCTTCTTGTATATCATCACTTTTACACTTAGTTCGTGGTTTTCTAATAATTTTTGGCAATGAAATGATCCGTCTTTTACTCTCGACGATTTTGTGTAACGTATTGAGGCTAATTTTTAAAGCTTCTGCGGTTCTTTTCTTCACTGGGTCAACATTACACAGAGACCCAACATTATCCTTTTCGCGACAAAAATACTCATACACATTAAACACGAGTTCATGGCAACGTTCGTTTAAAAACTTTCCTGGAATTTTACGGTTGTTACAAGAATAGTATACAAACAGTACTAACGTAAATTTGAAATCTGTAGACATTACTCCATTGTGTAAAATAATGATATATTAATGACCCTACATTATTTAATGTACTTATTTAGAAAGTAGCTAATTATAAGCTATAAAGCGCTAAGCCTAAATTCGCAATCATTCATTTTACGGACTATAACTGAAATACCTGGCGACGATCCAAGAGGGCACCTACGTCGAACATTTTGTTCTAACAATAATAATAACATGTGTTTGCTTTAGTAGAAATTTGTTGTCTTTTCATTTCATTTGATTTACGTAATTTTTGTGACTTTAGTCGATGGCAAATAGGAACATTATGGAAAGACGTCACTTAACTCAAAATGAAATGCAAGGAGCGGGAGTTAGACAGGCGAGTCATATCGCGTTTATGGAACCGATATCATGAAACGGAGGATGTAGTGGAACGTCATGAAGGTCAACATCGCGACTATTAATTTTGGACTTTTAGTACGCACATGGTTTTGAAATTTCTAGGAGAACTGTATGTAACCGATTATATAAAGCTAGATTAGGGTCCCACAAGACCCCTGAGAGTTCAGGCCCTATCGGCAGGAAATTCGCGACCAAAGACTTGTGGGCAGCACAACACAATTTGCGGGGAAATTGGCAAAAGGCTAACGTTCTGTTCTCAGACGAAGGTCGATTTAGTTTGCGTCCACATTCAAGAAAGCTAAGGATATGGAGAATCCCTGAACGTTAAAGCAGGCTTCAAACCCCTCAAGAAGTTAACAGGTTTGAAAGAAAGTGTGATGGTGTCTGCTGTTATCAGTGTTGGAGGAAGAAGAACCAATCCCATTTTGTTAGATCAAACATTAGATGCCGTCAGACTGCAACAAATATAAAAATTAAAAGGTGCGACTGGTACATTAAAAAAGTAATTTGCACCACGGTCTAGCTCAGCAAGGTACAATACTTACGAAACTTACTATAGTTGAGAACTCTTTTAACATGTGTGAGGGAGGCAGAGATATGTCTATAGATATAATCAGTAAAGAATTTGTTTGTTTTGTCTTGTTTGATAATTAAAATACAATAAAAATTGAGAAAGTTGTATATTAATATCGTAGGTAATCTCAATAACACTAAACAGCTGTATTTATTTGTATGTTTAAGAAAACCAAATGTCTGATTAATTTCAGCATAAAATAACTGAAACGGTATTTCTCGTAAAGCTTTACGATATTAAATAACCTGTACTCAACGAGGAAAATGAATTTAACGTGGTGTTTGAAGTTACGTATCATCAACATGTTAGTACACGTGAAATCTCGCGTCAGCATGATATTAGTGACAGGTCTGTCCTTAGAATACTGAGCAAAAATAAGATGAATCCATACCATATTCAGTTGCATCAAGAACTACTCGAAGATAACTATCCCAGAAGGGTTGCTTTTTGTGAATGGGCTCAACAACAAATCCATATCAGACGGATTTCTTTGATTTTGCCCTTTTTGGAGACGAAGCCACGTTCCATAAAAATGGAACTTTGAATAGACACAATTTCCATCATTATTCGACAAGTAATCCCCGTCTTATAGCAACTCAGTCATACTAGGTGCTCTTTGCATGTTTGGGGAGGTATAGTTGGAGATTACGTAATTGGACCGCATTTTTTCGATGGAACAGTGAATGGTCAGGTTTATTTGTTACTTTTTAGAAAATCATTTACCATTACTGTTGGCAAACCTTCCTCTTAACATTCGTCAAAGAATGTGGTTGTTACACGATGGAGCTCCGGTACATCACAGTAGATTAATTAATGATCATTTTAATATTCATTTTCCTGAAAGATGGGCGAGAAGAGGAGGACCCATTGCATGGCCAGCTCGTTCACCAGAGTTGAGTAAAATTGACTTCTTCAAGTGGGGTTATGTGAAAAATCGTGTGTATCAAATATCTTCAACCACACAAGATGATATGAAGAGTATTAATGTATGAATGTTAAGAAATGTCAGTCGAGAATTTGAAGATCGACTGCAATGCTGTATTGATATCTTCGGTGGACATTTTGAACATTTATGATGAAATTAATTAATTTTATAAGAATTTTGTCTTAATAACCGATGTTTTTTGAATTTTTTATAATAATTTGTCACACTTTTATTTGCTCACGGCTAACTTGTTATAATAGAAATTAAAAAAAAACATTCTTTCTGTTATTAAATTGAAAATATCTCAGAAATTAACCGTACCAAAGTCAAAAAGTTATGCCTGGAAAAAAATTTGATTGTTAGATTGTTCTGTCTACTGTATACAGGATGTTGAAATCAGAATGATTTTCGTGTACAATTGACCATAACTTTTGAAATGCCCTGTATAACGTAATGAAACCCTATATTGGAAGTATGGGAGAGATGAGCTTAATCTAAATTTGAAATAATGTATAGGGTGTGTCATTTAAAATGCCGCATCCTATATATATATATATATATATATATATATATATATTGCCGTAACTATTCTAGATCATGAAAATTTTTAGATATGAAAGTTGTGTATTAGCCTCTTCTCCGTAACCGAAAAATATCTACAATTCTACAGTATTGCATTTTCGTATACCATTATTGTGTTCGTTTACAACAGTAGACTATTATAAATATGCTAATAGCTTCAATGGGAAGAGGAAAATTCCCGTTTAAATAGATTATGGCATCTTATAATTTAAAAAAACGCACAATGGTACGTCTCAATTTTACTTTTAACTCTTGGTATGTCTAGATTTTTTCTTGCGTTTTTTTTCCCCAGAACTTGAAGGAGATGCTTTACCAGTTATATGTTAAGTTACCACAGCACTACAGTAATTTCACATATGTGGTTAAAATTAAAAATCATACTAAACGTAGTACATTGTATTTCACTGTAAAATAACAGCTACAATTCAAAATTATTATTAATTTTATTAAATACATTAATACAAATTTTCTATTTTTATTTTTACTTTGAACAAAACTTATAATAATTTGGTATTAGTCAAGTTGCTTTGGTGTGTGTGAATCTTTGTAATATTGCAGGTTCACATTCCATTAATATAAGTAATTTGATTGTAATCTCATTGCATGTAGAATTTACATCAGTTCTACATACATAAAGACAAAATTTACATCGATTGGGGCCTGAATCTCGATAGTGCAGATGGTTAGCGCGGTACTCTAGCAAAGTACAGGTCCTAGGTTCACATCCTACTCGAGGTAAACTTTTTATTTATGTATTTATTAAAATTAATAATAATTTTTAATTACATATTTACCTTTGAACTTATTCGTTCATAACAAAACTTATAATAAAACAACTACAATTATTAACAAAAAACTATTTATGAAAATGTAAACTTTCGCCATTATTACACATATTAAAATACATATCTTTTTGTGTTTTTTATGGTGTATTTTTATATAAATCATACATTCTAAACGTTTCGATAACGGTTACAGTAGTCAAACTATTTTTCAAAGTTGTTAAAAATGTTGAAACAACTTTGTGAAATTTGAAAAATTGAAAATGCAAACATAAGCATTCTATTAATATAACAGTTTGATGACGGTATGGAATACAATTTTAGTAAAAGATAACTAGATCGTTAAGAAATTAAATATTGTTAGCTGCCTTGAAGATGACAAATCAGAACACCTTCAAGGCAGTTTAACAATATATTTAATTTATTAATGATTTAGTTATTCGATACTAAAACTATATTTCATAGTTGAATTTATACGCTTATCAAACTGTTATATTAATAGGTTTCAATTTTTCAAATTTCACAAAATAGTTTCAACATATTTAACAGTTTTGAATGATAGTTTAACTACTGATGAAGGTAAGTGTAAGTATTATAATAAAAACTATTTTTTAATTTGCTCTTTAATTATGACATGTTTTCATCGTTAGCTGTCGACATTTAGAGGGTGTTCTGATTTGTCATCTTCAAGACAGTTTAATAATATTTAATTTATTAAAGATCTAATTATTCTTGCATTTTTCATAAACCTGTTCTAACACCTCAAGCAATTCGTACAGATATTACCACTTATTGAGGACGATGTATAGATTTATATAAACTATAAATATAAAAATACACCATTTGAAAACCCAAAAGCTAAGTATTTTATTTTAGGAGCATAATGCACGGAATTACAAGGTGAACTTGATAAACCATACAACGGACTACAGTACCTCTGAAGCTATGTCAACCGAATCTGATTCTCGATTATACAGTCTAAAGAATCTTTAGACTTAGATGTTTCTGAGTGCATAGACTTAACAACATCTGAACTCTACACCTTCAGCTCCACGCAGCGTCAAATAAAAGAAATAAAAACAAAACCGTTTTAAGGTTCCCTTGTAACGAGTTACAACAAAATTAATAATTATTGTACATACTTTTTGCATAAGAATGAATATCATTTACACAAACAAGAGATTTAGTACAAGCATGAATTGTAATAAATATATTCACTAGCGGCTATGTTTTAATGAGAAGACGGTAGTTGTAGACGTGATGAACTGGCAAAACAATTGGATGTCATGGTTATTGAATTAAAAACATATGTAAAGTTTGATTCAAATAAAGTTGGGTATGACTCATCGATGTATAATACAAATACATATTTTTATCTCTCTCTCTCTCAACTACATATATTAGAGAAGGATGGCCATAAAAACATAAATCTGATGTATAACTTATATTAGCGCACCAAAACGTGTGTCGTGATTAAGAAGCAGCATCTGTGACTCATTTTTTGAAATTATTGTTTATGCGTTTTTGCTTTACTTTTTATAAAAGAAACAGTTTTTTCAAAACTATCTACAAATTGTACAGTGAATTATCGGTAATTTGGTAACATAATTTATATAAAATTTACAAAATTTTAGATATGCTACGTAATAAGCACCTTAAATCTCAAGCGCAGCTCGTAGTTATGAACGTGCTTAATTATTTTGAACGGGAACGTGATAATCAAGGGTATTCGCTCCATTTGAATCTGTTATGCAGGTATGTAGTACATTATTGTGTAAAGTATGATACTTGGAAGGACCACTTTTAGTGCACGTCTGAAGCATGTGGGGTTAGTGTAAATACAGTTAGTGCTGTAAAAAAGAAGGTTACAGAAGCCCAAAGAGAAAATAAACCTTTACAGTCACCAGCTAAGCGCAGAAAACGTACGAAATCCAAGTCCACCGAAGTTGATGACTATGTGAAGGATGCTGTAAAAAGATTTTATGGAATGCATTCATAATGTAAATACACACATGCAATATACCTGTTTTTGTAGGTATATATGTTGGCATCATTACAAGAAGAATTAAGTAATAGTCTTGATTAATTAATCTTGATTTCAGTAGGATAAAGTTTAAGATGTCTCTTACATTCCATTGGCTTTTTATCTAAAGTAGATGATGGTAGGAGAAGTTTATTGGAACAATCACATATTGCTGCCAATCGGGTACGATCCTTAAGAGAATATAACACAAATAAATAAGAAAAATTACACAATCCAATATTCTTAGATGAAGCTTGTATTTTTAGACGAGGATAACACAGGAGAAACTGGCATTATAAACCTAAGGAAAGCGCGAAGAAGAAGCCAATGGGTGAAGGAAAAAGGTTTGTTATAACTCCTAATAAAACAACTGTATTTTTTTAGATTTATAGTTGTTCATGCAGGTAATGAAGATGGATTTATTTCCGATACTTCACTTTTGCTTTCTACAAAGGCACAAAGTGGAGACTATTATGGAGATATGTGTGCGGAGTTGTTTACAAAATGGTTTGAAAATAATTTAACTGCAAACTTAAAAGAACCATCTTTAATTGTAATGGACGATGCCAGTTATCATTCCAAACTTCTAGAAAAAATTCCAAATAATTTATCTAAGAAGGAAGAAATATGTAATTTTCTATTAAAGCACAATATAGATTATAAACCTAGCATGTTTAAAAAAGAATTACGCAATTAGTTGCAGATAATGCGATATCAAAGGTGTACGGAATAGATGAAATAGCACATAAGTGTGGACACAGAGTATTACGGTTACCACCATATCACTGTAAATTTAACCCAATTGAACTGGTGGGGGCAAACTGCAAAGAACACTACAACAAAAATATAGGAAGACATAATTCCAAATTTAACATATTAACATAACATACTGATAACTCTACAATAGGTGGACTGAATACACAGGGTGTTTTTAAATTTATGCAAAAAAGATCAGGAGGTGATTGCCCGTATGCAATTGTGATGGGCCTTTCCTAAAACAAAATGATTTTTATTCTTTATTAAATAATAAACTACGTATTGAGAGTGTAAAACAGTAAAGATATAAAATGCAAAAATAAAATACGATTCATAATAAATGTTGGAAATGACCGCCTCCAGCCAAAATACCTGAACGTAGTCTACGTCTCATCTATCTTCGAACACGTTCAAATATTTAAGGCGTATTCCTTATAGCATCACACGCTGTTTGAATACCATTCTTCAAATCGTTGATATCAGGTATAGGTGTGCTGTATCACACGGGATATTGTATTATATTTTTTTTTCTCCGAATTTATTAATTTTAGGAAAAAAACTTTAAGATTATTTCACAAAACTCAATCTCGAAAAAAAGATTTGATATTAAATAAGGTAGGGGTTGCTAAATTCATTCCCTTAGAATGTAACAGGAATGTTGAAAAAATACCGTTGGTTAGTCCTTTGCGAGTGCACTGAAATTACACAATTTCAAGTTTCCATCTTTACATAAATTTGAAAAAAAATAAAAACTCAATTTTACCCATCACCTTTTAGGGATGAAATCTCGGAAGAGGGTGGGCTGAGGAAATGTTTTTATAGGAAAGACCCATCATAATTTCCTACGGGCAATCACCTCCTGAATTTTTTTGCATGAATTTAGAAGCACCTTGTACATACTAATTATATAAATTGCTTTTGCTCTCGCGATAGCAAGTTGTTAAGCCCCATAACTGTCTTATAAGTTAGCGTTAGGCCCCCTTATTAGAATAGTCGTATGTTCAAATCCTACTCGCGGCAAACTTTATTTAAGTTGTGTTACAAGTTAGAATTAGAACCCTTATTAGAATACAATTTTAAATTTACAGCCAAGGGGCTTGGACAAGGAGCTCCCGTTGTTTGATTTGATCGCGGTTGGTCGGTTGGTTGAGGCCCGGACCCATACGTCTTACCTTAAAAGCTAGTGTTAGACCCCTTATTTCAAACTTCCCACCATAACCATTACAGGGACCTGTATGTACTTTTAAAATATACCGCTAGGTGGCGTCAGCTATATTATAGAAAACATTCGTTAATCTATACACAAGAAGATGGCACTATTAACAAATTCAAAATTTGAGATCGTGGGGCGAAAGTTCGAGAGCAAGCTGAAACCCTATATGTGTCCTACAACTTAGCATTAGGCCCCTTACTACAATACAAATTCAAATTTACAGGCAATGGCGTGAAGCCCCGAGAGCAAGTTCCGAAGTCATATACCTGTCTTACAAGTTAGTATTATGCCCCCTTATTAGAATACAAGTTCAAATTTCTCGCAATAAACAATCACAATATGGACTTCAATACAAATTCAAATTTCCCACCACCAAGTGGCAAGGAGGCTGAGACCCGGATGCAAGTTGCAAAGCCCTATGTCTGTTTTATAAGTTAGAATTAGGCCCTTTATTATAATACAAATTCTAATTTTCCGCCAAGGGTACCACGACAATACACGAAGACACACCAACAAGTTCCGATCACGACAAGGGGCGAAGACCCGAGAACAAGTTGCGACGGCTATACCTGTCTTACAATCTCGGTTATGTTCGGGGAGGGTTGGAGTAGGGGTCGCCGAAACAGCCTTCGCCGAAAGCCTCGCGGCGCAAAGTTTTACATATATGAGAGTAAGTTGCCAAGCCCTACATCAGTCTTACAAGTTAGCATTATTTATATATTATTACAATATTATTATTACAATACAAATTCATATTTCCAGGCATAACTTGCAGAGACTTAAACACAAATTCAAATTTTCCGCCAATGAGCCTCGACAAGGGTGCAAAGCCCCGAGAGTAAGTTACGCAGCCCTACACCTGTTTTACAAGTTAGCATTAGGGTCCTTACTATAATACAAATTCAAATTTTCCGCTAAGGGTACCACGACAATACACGAAGGCCCACGAACAAGTTCCGATCACGACAGGGGGCGAAGACCCGAGAACAAGTTGCGACGCCCTACACCTGTCTTACAATCTCGGTTATGTTCGAGTAGGGTTGGAGTGGGAGTCGCCGAAGAAGCCTTCTCTGAAAGCCTCCCTACCTATATGAACAAGTTTATTGCTTTTCTTAAAAACAATGGTAAATGCTTTCAGATGCGACTGTCTCCGTTTTAAGAGCTCATATCCAAATCCTCTTGCTAAAAGATCCCGATAACCGCTAATATGTAGCTGTATGTATTATTGTGATTACTTAAAGATCGCATATCACAAAGATCAGTCTTCAATAACTCAAAACAAATGTTACTCGCAATGTACATGCCTCGAGTAAATTTCTCGCTGTGTGGAGTACACTCTTTTTGTTTCTGTAGCAACACTCTAATAGCTCTCCTGGGCGTACATTTTATAAATCTAAAATCCTTTTTGGACAGGGCAGCCGAGGCAGAACCTGTATGTAATGCCGTCTTATGTGATAGCATGGCAGGCCCTTATCGGTAAAAATTCGAGGATTGAAAAGATAGCATTCTAATAAGAGGCTGGTATACTTAATTTGATTATAACTTCTCTTTTGAGAGAGGTAATTCAGCTAAGATAGAGCTTGCATGCTGTATAGAGGCAACATCTATCTTAAGAAGGCAAGACATTTCTTCGGCGTATACACTGCTATATTGAAGATGCTGTCTTGTGCATTAGAAAACATGCTATTGATCAGGAATTGGATAATCTCAAGAATGATGCAGTATTTCAAGGTAGTGTGGGAAATTAGCTAATTTTAAGAATAGTCTCATATTTGTGTAATAATAATAGCGGCAACTAAAGGTTGTATATTATCCACTGCATGTATTTTTTAAAGCATAATTACAATCGAATGAGTGTTATTATGAAGCAGTATCAGGGTATTAGCTGTTTTACATGTTAATAAGCTATATAACCGCTCAAGATGAAAACGGTGAAGTTGATGCTGGTAGTGATATTCTCTATGAAGATCCTGATATGTTAAATTACGCTGCCCTTAATTTTGAACATAAGGGAAAGTGTGCCCATTCCAAATGACTTGACTGCCGAAAATGTCTTCACACTAGGAGATTATGGATTACCTACATTTGGGGGTGTTTTCGATAATTTACTGTAGCACCTTTTTGCGACCCTGATCTATAGAAATAATGAGTAGTTAATCTGTATTATATGCTTTGTGGCTGTGAATATATTTTATTGTTTTTAAAGAAATTATGATATTCCATATCAATAATCAATTTTGCGTAATTTAGTCTGGGCACTAAAAGTAATACAATTAATTTTAAAAAAGTCATCCCTAAACCACTAAACACACTAAAACACACAATGAAGCGTAAAACAAACAACTGTAATACATATGTGTAACCGTTTAATGCAATTTATTTTCCACTTAAACCTTTGTACACATAATTTTAACTGTCGACCTTCAATATTTACTTTTAATTGATAATTGGTGCCACTATTAAAGGGAGTACACAATGAAGAGTAACACAGCCTATAATGGATATGTGTAATCATTTATTGCATTAATGCATTTTGATTTTCCACTTAAACTTGAGCATATAATTTAACGTTCTCAAGATGAAAATCGTTTAAAGCATGATTTGTAATGCAAACTAATTATGTAACTTAATTACTCATTTATATGTATAATGTTGAAGGTTACAACTTCCATGTCGTTATTGAGATATTGAAAAAAATTGAGCTAGTGCTTAAATGCAGTCTTAAAGATTGCATAGAACATAATCGTTTAAGGACTAGGTTTTTATATCCTTGATAAAAATCAAAACAACCCTAATAAATATTAATAATAATAAACACAGATTAAATAATACCTTTTATTATGAAGACGCTTGTCATCTTTACATGTCTTATCTATTAATTCTTCCCCATTATTGGCATACAATTTTTATGACAGTGGCGAAGCCCGCGTACAGTTTTCCGTCTTACAAGACTGGGACCCCTTATTAGAATACAATCCCCAATGTATAAATAAATTAGGTCACAATCTGTAGATGGGGTAAAAAGAAATGTAATAATAATTTTAATAACAATTATGCAATCTCCTTTGATAAAAACGGACCCTAATAAATATTACTAACAGATTAAATAAATCTTTTTATTATGAAAATACTTGTCACCTTTACATGTCTTATCTATTAATTCTTCCCCATTATTAGAATACAATTTTTATGCCAGGGACGAAGCCCGCTAACAGATTCCCGTCTTACAAGACTAGGTTTCCTTATTAGAATACAACCCCCAATGCTAATAAATTACGTCACAGTCTGTAGTTTGGAATTAAAAGAAATGTAATAATAATTTTAATAACAATTATGCAATATACTTTGATAAAAACGGGCCCTAATAAGTATTAATAACGGATTAAATAAAATCTTTTTTCCTCAGGTGAAAAAAATACGATCCCCACGTGGGCTTACATAAAAAATACGACTTACGTCCTAAATTAGAACATTTAACATCTATAATTTCGTTGAAGTTCGAACTACATACATTATACTGTACACACATTCTTCTAAGAGAATGAAATAATCACAAATGTACCGATATTTATGTTATCGTAAAGTATCTACAAGAATTATGTCGATTACAAAGCAATAATTATTCTACTAGAAGGGTTGTTATAAATCTTGCGAATAACAAACTAATTGCAACTTTTATCAATTTTTCCACCTGAAATGATTTAATTTATATATATATATATATATATATATATATATATATATATATATTCTTCTTCTTCTTCGGCCCTTTTTGTTTAAATCCATTTTTGGATATGGGCCTTCCCCAATTCCTTCCATCTATCACGATTTTGTGCAATTTTGATCCAATTCAAACCAGCTGTTCGTTTGAAGTCGTCATACTAGCGCATAGGTGGTCTTCCTCTTCCTCGTTTATGCTCGTACGGTCTCCATTCGATTACTTTACGATTCCATCTGTTTGTGTCACATCTAGCTACGTGTCCCGCGTAGCTTCACTTCAGTTGGGCGATTTTAGTACCAACATCTGTCACTTTTGTAATTGATCTAATCCTTTCATTCCGAACTTTGTCTTTCCTTGTTATATTTAGCATTGCTCTTTCCATTCCCGTTGAGCTATTCTTATTGTTTCTATGTTACGTTTTGTTGTTGCCCAAATTTCTGTGCCATATATCATGGTGGTAAAACACTGGTCAAAACTTTGGTTTTAAAGCGTTGGGCTATTTTTGTTTCTCAAAAAAAAAATAGCCCAACGCTTTAAAATCAAAGTTATTATATAATATATATATATATATATATATATATATATATATATATATATATATATATATATATATATATATATATATATATATATATATATATATATATATATATATATATATATATATATATATATATATATATATATATATATATATATATATATATATATATATATATATATATATATACAGGGTCATTAGTTACAAATCCAACTCCTTTATTAAGAGATACTAAATTAAATAAAAAGTTGTAAGATATGTTCTGGTCATATTCTCAATATTTTTAATTATACAGGTAGATCATAAAATGCTTAGAAGTAACTTAAAATTTAAATTTTATAGAAAACCCTAAATTATGACATATTTAGATTCTAATACAATTTAGACTCATTTTATGGTAATGTCCTAATGACCTAAGTCTAAGCTGTATTGAATAATTGTAAATTTGTGTCAGGAAATAAAACGTTTGCAGGCAAACAATAGGTAAATCTTTTTCAAACGGGCCTTTATCTAGTATGGTTGGTTGATGGACCTACTGGGCTGTATTGAGTCATTTTGTAATACATCTAAGGGTGATTAAAGATGGAATTCAAAAAGTAGTTATTGAATTAATAACCTATAAAGTCATTTTTTAAAAGGCTAAACGCCCTATTTTTTAATTCTATCTTATTTAGCATTAAAAATAAGGGTGACTTTGAATAAGAGTGTATATTCCATATAAATTGTAGTTTTTGAACTTAATAACAATTTAACATTTTACAAATATGTCTTTGTTGTTTAATTTTGTTCTTGAGCCTATTGATAAATAAATTCCAGTCAGTCTGTTGACTAATTTATGGAACCATACTTCTTGAATAAGCAATGTGGTAGTTCATTCTCTTGAACTTCAATATCTAGTGTTCCTAACTCGTTTCAACAACTCTAATCCTGCTAATGGTCTGTCTGTCCAATATAGGATTTTCGATAACTGTTAATAGTACATTTAATTGATTTTACCTCAGTCTGATGCACAGTTTTCATCAAATTCACTAGCATTTAAAAGTTTCATATAACACATTGTCAGTTCTTTCAAAACGCTCCAAAACGCTTCAAATGCCCTTCTTTCAGGTTGTCGTCTCTCTGGAAACCGTTGTTGATACAATCTTCTTGCTAAGAGCGTATTCTTATCACTAACTCCCAAAACAAAAATCATATCAACCCTCTCTGTTTGCGAAACATTCATTATTTACAATTTTAATTCAAGTTTTAAATCAATTTGCTATAGAATACACTAATGCTTCACACAAACTATCAACTGACAATAAATAATGACGTTTCTGATGATCTCTATTATTTTTATATGCCACGCCTCGCCGTCACGGCCAACTAACAACAAAACTTAAAAGCCGTGTAGCCTTTTTACAATAAAAAAATGTTAAATTGTCATTATTTCAAAAACTACAATTTTTTGGAATATACACTCTTATACAAAGTCACCCTTATTTTTAATGCTAAATAAGATAGAATTAAAAATATAAGGGGTTTCCATTAAAAAAAATGACTACAGGTTTTTTTGAATCTACTTTTTATTGTCTATTTTTGATCACCCTGTATGAATGTATTACAAAAATATCAATACAGCCCATTAGAGTAGGTCCCCATCTCCAAGGAAACCAACCATAACTAATTGGTAAGGGCTTCGTTTAGAAAAGATTTCCACCTATATTTTGGCCTGCAAACGTCATTTTTGACAAAAAAATTGAAATTTGTCAAAAACGGTTAGACTTAGGTATAGGACATTATACATAAAATGTGTCTAAAATTGTATGTAGAATCTAAATATGTAATAATATGTACGGCTTTCTATTTAAAAAAAAATTTAAAATTACTTCTAAGCTTTTATGATCTATCATGTATAATTAAAAACATTTTTGGAATATGCACCAGAACATATCTTACAACTTTTGTATTTAATTTTTTTTGTATCTCTTTAAATAAAGGAGATATGTGACTTTGTCACATTAATGCACCACCATGTATGTAGGTTATGTATTATGATGGTATGTAATTATAATCAAATCATGTTGTAAATTATAATTTATAATGGTTCACTGTCGAAGAAAAATATTTTTGACTCATCAATAAAATAAGTGGATATAATGGATAATTTTTCTAGTTTAAAATATAAAAAACATTCAATAATTTTCGACTTTCTTTGACACTTTATAAAAATTTATGTGGAGACATGTGCCGATAAAAATATTAACTAAATGATACTTTGCGGATTTAATGAAGAGTTACGTCGCCTAAATCTTAGTTTGTGTAACTGTAAGAATGAGTCATACCAAACTTCATTCGGATCAAACTATACCCCTGCTTTCCTCCATATTTTACTACCTAATTTACTTAATATTTGCCACATCCACAAGAGCCTATGAATGTACGTCGAAACTTTTATGCTTTTCTAAGAAATGTATCGCTACGATGAGAACATAGTTTCCAAATTTCTGTAAATTAAATATTTGGGTAAAAAACGTCACTATGCTGGTTGAAATCAAACTTACACTAATCCTCGGTCTCTATTTGAAACCATCTCAAGCTTAACAATATGCTAGCATACCATTACAACAGGAATTTATTTTTGACATAATCAAAATTTCAGGTTTCTCCAGTAATTATCGCCATATATGTATAAAAAAAATTAATTTCGGTTAATTATTAGTTATTGAAAATAAAGTAAAGGCTGTAGGTTAAGGCATATTAAAATTCCACATCAAGAAGTGCCACGTAATTATCGTAGTTGTCAGTTACCACCAGCATTTTTACCTATGTACGTAAAAGTCTTCTTGATAATAAAGCTAATAATTTAGAAGTAATCCTCTTTATTATAGGTAATTTAAAGTTTCAGGGTCAAGATCAGGAATATCCTTAAGTGAGTGTTAATTACCCACGATTGCTTTTCATTTAGTAGAACTTAGTTTTTGCAAAAGTAGTAATGAAAGTATAATAACTTTGTTTTAAAAGTACAAAATGAATATATTGTAGAAAATGTCACGCGAAACGGCAATTTCTTACTTAGATTATACCATCAGCGTCCTGAATTTATGAATAGTACGAGCTACTGAACACTACCCTAAGGGTTTTTGCAGCTAATGATATTATCAATTACGTGCGTTCCCGGGAATAAGTCCAAAATAAAGGATTTCTCAATATGTATTAAATAGGCATTAGCGCTTTCTATGGAGATTTTAATGTTGATCTAAATTAAATGTACACTTGACAGCGCGTTTATTTTCAATTATTTTTCTCCAGCAAATCATGAAACTTCAATTATCTGGGTACAGAGAATATAAACTAAGAACAGGAAATGATGACACTGAAGATACATAACCTACGTTTAATAGCATGTACATATTTCAGCAATGCTACAAATCAAAGAGCATTAGAGCGTTAACTTGTGTAACATTGCGTCGATGCACTTTATTCATCACTAAGATAAAGAATTTAACTCTCATGTTAATATAAAAAAAAATTAATATGTTAATTTTGCAATTTCTGCCTTAGAGCAATTGATGACCTTAGTGACACATCTAAAAAGTTGCAAACAAGGAAAATGCAAGAGCGTGTAGTGAAGTTGATTATACTTTTTAGTATCTGATTAAAAATACCGTCAAGTGCATCCGATCAGTCATTATCTTGTCTAGATAAATGTAACCTGTACTTGTTCAGTGAATATCCACTCTTAACTTTTTTGTTATTTTGCTTAAAGCTATTACACAGCCAGCAAGTGCTAATTTTTTAACATCTTTATTCATAACGTTCAGACGTTATAGTTATTAGTAATTTTTTCATTCGTAATAGTAGACAATTTGAAATGCAAGATCAATATAAATTGATTTATGCCAGCATGTCGTAATGTACATACAAAACATGCACAACTTAATTTCTTATAATAATGAAACTTGGCATATCGGCAAACGGATGATCAGTGAAATTATGCTACTCTTACATAAAGAAGCATCATAATTTAGCAAGACGGCTTCAGCATTACCTACCTTGCCTTCTGGTGTTTCTCATACAATGTTAAACCTGAAACGAAATCAAAATTAGTAACATGTGTGGAAAGTTGTAACAATTTGTTTTCATAAAACTAATCATTAGCAGTATGCAAAATCTGCCCAAGCTATATTATTACTTATTTTGCACTGCACTGTACTAACTTTAACCAACGCCCCAAATAGAGGAATTAGAGAAGCATTGTGTGATAAAATTGTATAATCGATAATGATTTTGATAACCAGAAAAATGTGATAAAGATGAAATAATGAGATTAAGTGCTCACTGTAAAAGCATAATGACCTTATATTGTTCATTTTATGGCACGCATCAAAATAATAACTTAACAAAAATTGGTCTATTTTTAATTATTCTTATTACACTGTCTTATGAACATATCCTACCCTAAATCTTTTAAGTTGATCAGTTGTAAACATTTTGAAAATCAAATTTGATTCATAGCTAGCAAATAAGTTAAAACTGCACTAAACGTGTAACAAAAAGTACATTTTCTCGTAACATCTCACATAAATAGGAAATTTTAGTTTAATTAGAAAATAGTAATTATAGTAATAACCGTTAATTATTTTCTGTTATTAAATTGCAACACCATCTCTAGCACAAAAAAAAAATAACAGATTCCATGTTAAATGTCACTATTTATATGATTTTATATAAATTTCTAAATTTCCTTCGGTGAAGGAAATGGCGTATTACCACAGGAGTAAGGTACCTTTTAATCCGTTGGTAATGGTTATTGCCCCATTGTAAGCCATTAATGCTTATACTTCAGCCCCTGGTATATACTATTTAATCTCACTGAAATAAAAAGTGACAATGACGAAAATCTGGGCCAGACAACAAATATAACTTAATTATTAATAATTAATTAATGCAAATTTTTAAAATTAAACGAATTACGTAAACGACTAAACTCGTCAGACCGCTAATTGAAAGACTTGAAACTGTCGGTGAAGGTTTAGAAGCATTTGATTCTTCACTACATGGAAAATATATTCCGTAATATTTATATTGTTGTTAAGGGAGTTTTCACAAAACTTACAGCAATTACCGCATATCTATTCTCTCTGTGTCCATTTTCACGTTCTATACTGACTGATTTAATGGGCTGCGTAATCGGGCAAATACATAAATGTGGCAATACATTGTTTGTGACAATTTCCCCAATGCATCTTTTCTAATATGGTAGGTTATGTATTTATCACCCTTACACTGGAGAAATAAATGCAAGTGCCCTGTCTCCAATTTTTTCGGGTTAACATACTTTTTACTTGACATAATCAATTTAACCAGTTTCTAAGTTTGAGTTTCAAAATCGTTAATCGTTAATTGCGATAATTAATTGCTATGTAATATATTAGAAACCATAATATTTCGCAGTTTTATCATTAGAAACTAATTATCTGATTGATGGATTTATTCAAAAGAACTTGTGAATACCGCGGCTAAAACGTAGAAAAACGAATATTCGTATAATTTTTGTAACAGTATTCCAATATAGAAGTGACGTTTATTATTTAACTCGTCACCATATTAGCGTCATACGGTATTATGATCCTTGAATTTTATATTTAAGGGTTCAACAAGTTTGCAAAGAATTTTCGCTGTTAAGTAAGCAAAAGTATTGCGAATTATAGCGCATTACCACGGAACTAATGTGTACGTAAACCCGTCGGGTTATTTTTGTCCTAAAATGGGGTTTCTTGTAAGAAATGCCCAAATTTTACATGAAAAACCACAAATATCCTGTTTTATTCTTCATCCTAATGAAAGGTGACTTCCAAACTACTCAAATAAATCATTTCATGGCATAAGGTATCCACTAAAAAATTTAGGGCTATGGTTCTTTCTCCGAAAATTACGTTAAAAAGTGCTAATAATAGTGCGTTTTGGTTAGGTGTTCAAAAATACAATATTAAGGTATTAAAATGAGATATGCACCATTATGACAGTGCTCACAACATCTAAGTATCCAATTCACATTTAAATAAAAATGAAAGTTTTCACTATTGATAATCACAATTCATGCTTAGTTTTTAATAGTATAAAACATAGATGGCCAACATGCGGCCTTCCGGGACTTAATTCGTGGCCCGCAGGAATGGGCGATATGAGCAAAAAAGGTATTGACTATAATATCACCAAACGAACATTCCATCAAAAGCAGATTGTGTCATATTCTATTGCAATAAAATATCCCAGTCCATTTACTCAACTGTCTTCTCTATTTGTATTTAGATTAGAAGCAATTCACAACCAGTAAGCAGTGGTAAGTGGGGGTGTGCATTAAGAAGTGTAGGGTGATGATGCTATGACATTGGGCACATTAGTTTTAGGTGAACTAACAAAGCCATCGACCTTATACATACGTTCTCGTGCACCTATAACTGTGTGACGACACACATCCTTTTGTAGAATTTAAAACAAAGCCCATATGTTTGATATGTTTTGAACAGCATTACCAGACGAACGATGCAAATAAGTTCGATATGTACAAAGGGCAATATCGACAAGACTAGGTAAATTCATTAAAATCAAAACTTTCTGCACAAAAAATATATCCACAAAAGCGAATTCAATGTCAACGTGCTATGTTAAAGCGAGTTATGCAGTGGTTATATTACTAGCAAAAATCGAAGCCATACTCGGATGGTGAAATTGTTAAGGAATATTTGGAGAACGTCGTTGAAATTTTTTGTCCAGAAAATAGAACGGATTTCTCAATAACAAGTCTATCTCGCCACACTATTAGTGGATGTGTGCACGACATAGGAAAACATATTGAAGATATTTTATGCTCTCGCATTGGATGAAAGCACAGATATGACACACACCGCCCAAGTAACGGTTTTCATAAAACAGAAGAATTAGCGGAGTTACGTCTGCGTTTTACAAACATGTTCTGTTGATGACATCTTTATTTGGAAATACTTATGTCTGTCAACATCTTTTTTGTCGTACGAAGCACATCAAATCACCGGTAAGAACACGAATTACTTATGTTTAGCTGAAAAACTGTTTGCGCACAGCAACAACTTCGATCGAAATTAACATTGATTCACTTACTCCTACTAAACAAAGCCAGCTGTCCCACTAACATAATTTTTCACTAAGTTGTAAGATTTATTGGACAGCATACACAATGATCCTTCACACTCAGCGAGTTTTTGGGTAACACCATCAGCAGAGCGCGGTAAATGGTAATATTCTGAAGTGAAAAATTGGTTGCAGGCACAGGGAATCTATAACGGTAGATAAACCCGCCAAAAAAAGTTTTCACGCAATAGATGTACTGTTAGCAATCTTTACGAGTTACAGCAAGCAGTTTGTAGCGGCTAGCGTGCAATAATTTTACAAGAAGGAAAATATCAATTGGTATGTAACGAATAATCCCAATATAAAAGCTTGTGTCGTTAAAAATGTAATAAAACGCCGAAAACAGAGTTGTGGAGTAATTTTACGTAAGTACTCCAAAAATCTATAAGTGCCTGCAACAACAGCCCTTATTGAGTAGAGGTATGAAACAAACTGGATTGATGAGGTTTTTACATTTGGTAAAGTGAGAAACAGCGTACCTTCGGTTTCCGTATAATTGACCTTAATAACGAGGCTTTTTAACGAAGATGAATTACACGTTGTTACGGAAGATTAATATACCCCATTCAAAGATCAAGTGGCGTGACTATAGTGATAATCTTAACAGCTGGATGCCAGCTTCGCAAGTAAGCAAAATTTAAAATGGAATTTTATTTCACTTTACTGAGTACCATGATGTATTTTTCTGACAATATGGCACGTAAAAACCAAAGGGCAGTTGTTAGAAACGATATTAAAAATGGCAGCGTCGTATATTCAATCCGACAATGAGAAAATCACTTATGTATATTGAAGATGGAATGTATACGTAACGTTCCGTTAAAGGAAATTATGTAAGAATAGGAGAAGTTACCATCCAGATAAACAATTACCACTTAACAGGTCAATTGTTAGGTTTCCAACATCGGTTGGCAACAGCGAGGTTACCGACCATAGCAAAACATAGCTGTAGAGCCAACAACGCAGTACCTTGCCAATATATGAATAGGCCTACTATCGCAAATGTTGAATCTCAGCGAGATAAATTTTAAAAATGCGCGGCTATATGTAAACTAAGAAATTATTTAAAGTTTTAGAAGTCCTCAAATCCTTTTGGTCAGGATGTACGAGGAATGCAGAATACTATAGTGATTTATTAACAGGAAACTTCCGCAAGCATGGACATAGGAAGAACACTGTACAACGTTTTTACAAAAATTCTACCACTCTGGAACTAATACTCTACTGCGCATGAGGACTTTTAACGTTGCTTTTCTACTTACTTGTTTAATTAAGTATGTAACATAGATTACGCCTTGCTACCTAAATTAAAATTTTTACCTTCCAACCTACATATAGGTATATTGTTGGTATAGAAGGCTAAGCAATCGGCATTCTTTCTATCTCGCAATATAGACTTATTACTTCATTTTAGGGCCTGGGTGCATGCGAGCGCGTGTGTATTATGGGTGTGTGTTTGTGCCAGTCTGCGTTAGAGTCTCTAAATGCGTCAGAGTCTGAGTCTACGTCTGGGTCTGCAGCAGTGTCTGAGTCGGTGCCTCCGTCTGCGCGTAAGGGTGCGTCTGTGTGTGTGTATGTGTGCAGGTGTTGCTGTGCGTGTGCGAGCGTGTCAGAGCTAGTGTGGGTGTATGTGTTTGGATGCGTGCGAGTGCGTGTGTATTGTGGGTGTGTTTGTGCCGGTCTGCGTTAGCGTGTATACATGCGTCAGAGCCTGAGTCTACGTCTGGGTCTTCAGCAGTGTCTGAGTCTGTGCCTCCGTCTGCTCGTAAGAGTGCGTCCATGTGTGTATGTGTGCGTGTGTTGCTGTGCGTGTGCGAGCGTGTGAGAGCTAGTGTGGGTGTATGTGTGTGGATGCGTGCGAGTGCGTGTGTATTGTGGGTGTGTTTGTGCCGGTCTGCATTAGCGTGTATACATGCGTCAGAATCTGAGTCTGCACCTGGGTCTGCACCAGCTCCTGCGCTCGTGCTCCTGCCTGCGTGTAAGTGTGCGTCTGTTGTGTGTGTGCGTGTGCGTGCATGTGTGTGTGTGCGTGTGCGTGTCGCTGGCACGTTGTGTGCATGTGGTTGTGTGGCGTAGTGTGGTGTCGTGCGTGTGCTGTGCGTGTGTGCTGTGTGCTGGTGTGGTGTGGTGTGAATGTGGTGTGTGCGGTTGTGCGGGCGTGTGTTTGCGTTGCGTTGCTTAATCGTCAGAGCCTGAGTCTGCGTCAGGGTCTGCATCAGCTTCTGCGTCTGCGTAGTGTGTCATGTGCTGTGGTGTCGTGTGTGTGTGCTGTGGTGTGTGTGTGCTGTGTGGTGTGTGTGTGTGTGTGTGCGTGTGTGTGGTGCGTGTGTGCTGTGTGCGTGTGGTGTCGTGTGTGTGCGTGTCGTGTGTGTGCGTGCGTTGCGTGTGTGTGCGTGTCGTGTCGTGTGTCGTGCGTGTGTGTGTGGTGTGCTGTGATGTGATGTGATGTTGTGTCTGTGTGGTCTGCTGTGTGTGTGTGTGTCGTGTGATGGTGTGTGTGTGTGTGTGTGTGTATGTGACGTGTGTGGTGTGTGTCAGTGTGGTGTGTGTGCAGTGGGTCTGTTGTGTGTATGAGTGGTGTGTGTGTGTGCTTTGTGCGTGCTTGGTGTGCGTGTCTGTAGACCGTGTGTGTGTGTGTGTGTGTGTTGTGTGTTGTCCATGTGTGGGTGTGTTTCGTGTTTGGTGCGTGTGTGGTTGTGTGTGTGTGCTGCGTGTGTGTGTGGTGTCGTGTGCCGTGTGCGTGGGTGTCTGTGCGTGTCTGGTGGGTTGCATGTCGTGCGTGTCTGTGGTGTTTGTGTGTGTTGTGTGTGTGGTGTGTGGTGTGTGTGCGGTGTGTGCATGTGTGTGTGTTGTGTGTGGTGTGTGTGTGTGTGTGTGTGTGTGTGTGTGTGTGTGTGTGTGGTGTGTTGTGTGGTCTGTGCGTGTGTGTTTGTGTGTGTGTGTCGTGTGTGCGTTCTGTCGTAGTCGTGTGTGTGTGTGTGTGGTGTGTGTGTGTGTGTGTGTTGTGTGGTGTGTGTGGGTGTGTTGGTGTGTGTGTGTTGTGTTTGTTGCGTGTGGTGTTGTGTGTGTGTTGTGTGTGTGTTGTGTTGTGTGTGTGTGGTGTGTTGTGTGTGTGTGTGTGGTGTGTGTTGTGTGTGTGTGTGTGTGTGTGTGTGTGTGTGCGTGTGTGTGCGTGTGCGTGTGGTTGTGCGTTGGTGTGCGTGTGTCGTGTGTCGGTGTGTGTGTTGTGTGTGGTGTGGTGTGTGTGTGCGTGTGCGTGTGCTGCGTGTGCGTGTGCGTATGCGTGTGCGTGTGCGTCTGGGTGTGCGTGTGCGTGTTTGTGTGTGATTGTGTGTGTGTGTGTGTGCTTGCGTGCGTGTGTGTGTGTGAATGTGGGTGCATGTGTGCCCATGCGTGCTTATGTTCAAGAACGCGCGTGTGGATGTATGTTAGTATACCCGTAACTCCAGAAAATATGGCTAGCGTACCTAAAAATCTGTATTTGAGCTTGCTTTTATTTGTCGTGGAGCTGACTTAATTTTCGGAAAATCTTAAATCTTGTGTTTGTGTGTTCGTGTGTTCTTGTTTTCGTGTGTTCGTGTATTCGTGTGTTCGTGTGTTCATGTGTTCATGTTTTCGTGTTTTCGTGCGTTCGTGCATTCGTGTGTTCGTGTGTTCGTGTGTTCCAGTGTTCGTGTGTTCGTGTGTTCGTGTGTTCGGGTGTTCGTGTGTTCGTGTGTTCGTGTGTTCGTGTGTTCGTGTGTTCGTGTGTTCGTGTGTTCGTGTGTTCGTGTGTTCCTGTGTTCGTGTGTTCGTGTGTTCGTGTGTTCGTGTATTCGTGTGTTCGTGTGTTCGTGTGTTCCGTGTGTTCGTGTGTTCGTGTGTTCGTGTGTTCGTGTGTTCGTGTGTTCGTATGTTCGTGTGTTCGTGTGTTCGTGTGTTCGTGTGTTCGTGTGTTCGTGTGTTCCTGTGTTCGTGTGTTGTGTGTTCGTGTGTGTGTGTATTCGTGTGTTCGTGTGTTCGTGTGTTCCGGTGTTCGTGTGTTCGTGTGTTCGTGTGTTCGTGTGTTCGTGTGTTCGTGTGTTCGTGTGTTCGTGTGTTCGTGTGTTCGTGTGTTCGTGTGTTCGTGTGTTCGTGTGTTCGTGTGTTCGTGTGTTCGTGTGTTCGTGTATGTGTGTGTATGTGTGTGTGTGTGTGTGTGTGTGTGTGTGTGTGTGTGTGTGTGTGTGTGTGTGTGTGTGTGTGTGTGTGTGTGTGTGTGCGCACATGCGAGTTTACGTCCAAGAATGCGCGTGTGGATGTATGTTAGTATACCCGTAAGTGGCATACCTAAATATCTGCATTTATGCTTGATTTTATTTATCTAGAAGCTGACTTAATTTTGGGACAATCTTAAATCTTATCCGAAGCCAAATATGCCTTACAATTTAATTAAATAAAATTTAAAATGCTTAATCTGTGGTATTGATATCTTTATAGAACCAGGCGTATTTGACATTTCCTTTTCTAGTAAAGTATTAGCGTTTTTTTCTGATGGTGGAAGTCGTAGCATGATGATGATGAAGTCAAGGATGAAGACTCCAAAATTATCATTATTTTTAAGATGCGAAAACCTGCTTCTGCTAAAAGAACTTAGATGCAGAAACAAGATGATTATTTCACCGCTCAAAAACCTTAAATCGCGATGCACCTTTCTTTCGTTTATCAGTATTGTAACATGTATTTTTAATAATTATTTATCTCTTTATTTTAACCTAACATATTTTTTCGAGCTAAAGGAAACATAAATTTTTTTAAACAAACCATAGTGTTCCTAAATCCGCAAAGCCAAATAATTAAATTAAAATGGGAATGCAAAGGTCAAACTGAAATGAAGTGTTGAATCATGATCCCACATATTTTTTCGTGCGATAATATTTTAAATCTAAACATAATTAATCCGAAAATCTGAAGTCATTAAGGGACACTCCACTCACTGAAAAGCAGAGAAAAACACAAAAAAATGAAAGCACAAGTATCTCGTAGTATTCTTATGATATTTTTTAGCCATACCTCATTATAACATCATTGCGGGAAGATTAACAATATTTAATAGGTCACATCTAGTGAAATATGAAGTTTGAACTGTTTATGTTGTAGTGCATTGTACAGAAAATTAGCAAACATGGTGCTAAAATAAAACTTTTATACATGCAACATTTTTACAAAAATTCTTGCAGTTTTGAATATACTTGTAGAATTTATAGAAAATAATAAGTACGAGATATTAATAAAATATGGAAAAATTACCTTCACTGTGTCATTTTCGGACATGATGTCTCAATAAAATAGTTACTTAAGTGATAACTTATGCAAATCTTTACTATAAAACTAAAATTATAAGTTTTGTATAAACCAACCAAGTAAGATGTCTTAAAAGTTCATATAGGCGTAATTACATGTCATCTCCCGATTTAAATTTTATTACCAAATTACTTTACCATAGAATTGCAGTTCAATTCAAACTTAATACTACCATACAACTTTAAAGTATTAATTTGTATATGTCGACTATAAAATAAAATTTCTTCCTCAGCTAAGCACGAAACGGAAATTTGTTAAGTAAGGTCCATATATACCAGGAAGTATTGATAGGTTATAGTTATGGAATTCTTGATTCTGTCTGTATAAGCGAGCATGTCATCATAGATCTTTCTTCTTTGGCGGTCTGATCTTACAAGTTCCATAACTCCATCGACAATCAATAACAAAAATCAGTGAGATACGGACATAAGCAACCATCTGTGATCTCCAGCCGCTTTACAATACGATGTGTTTACTTTTTTTTTATTGCAACGATTTTGCTTTATTTCTTTAGTATTTAGTCAACAATTTCAATAAATGGCACAGGATATATTTTACATCAGAAACAGTCGTACGTTTGTAACGATTGCAAATTGTGCATTCTACGGCTTAACTGTTTTATAATATATCTTAGATTGTGAACTATTCTGAATCAAATTTATGCTTTTTATACTTTGTATAATAATGGACCGACGTGAAAAACTTAATGTAGATGATTAATAGAAACAATGTAATTTTAACGCTATTGCATAATTTATGTGCAGTCTGCTAAGTTTAGTATTTATCCGAATGAAAAGTATAAAATTAGTCAAAATGAATAAACAAAAGAAACACGTTGACTGCGGCATCAGTTGTTGAAGACCACTGTTCAACTTTCTTGTGGTGCGAGTGCACATTTTACATAGATCGTTGTACTCATATTTGCAATAACTGTAATTTTTTTGCAATATTGTTGCCCGAAACCAATGCGGATTTAATGTCATGCTAGTACAACTCTTAGTGGGAAAATTATAGTAAACTTTCACATCAATTGAAATTTATAAATATTAAATGGTACTAAAGCAATCTTGCGTATCGGTCTCAGGCGTCCGATGTCACACAGTGGTAAAGAGAATAGTTATTGTTAACGGTTTCTTTGAAGTAGTTCCAACCATTTAAAAGTAGTTATTAAGGTAATATATTTGAGCGCAGATAAAAATATTATTTGGAACAGTTTTTAATCACCAAAAGTTATCATATAAGTATGTTTATGACCTTTCCGGAAAACCACATTAAAGTACTTTTGTATGTCAGTTTATGTAGAAAGGAAAATTCGTATAGACTTTCTTGCATGTTTATTTAAAAAAAAAGCCTCAAAAATGTTACCCTGGTTCTTAAAGTAGAGAATATATCGAAGAAGTTAAAAACATTCAGTTACATGAAGTCGTTACCATAAAACAATTATAAACTGTTTTTATGAATATTTTGTCAGATCTGTTGTGATTTTACTATATTTAATTGGTATATCAAGTTATCAGTAGTGAATGCGTTTAACATTTTTAAATTAAACTTTTTACGACCTTGAGTTGCCAGTATAATGCAATTAAATTCTATTAAATTTGTTTTTTCACCTTTGTCCTTACCACAGTAAAACAATATTCAATAGTAAGAATTCAAACTCATTCACAGTCATTACGACTGACGACGCTAACAGTAATTGTTATCGAAACATCTAAAAAAAGATAATTATTTGCAACTACGCGCCATTATTTATAAAAGAAAATATATGAGTAAAATAAAAACAAATAGTTATGGTAACAAATCACAAAATAATAGTATTTAAAATATCTGTTAAAGATGAGTCCATATGATCAACCTGCTCGTTCATTAAAGGTACTTTCTGTTTTGTTTATAGATTAAGAATGCTTGCAAAACATCTAATTTGTCTTTTTTATTACAAAAATTTTTAATATTGTTTTGTGAAGTCATAAAGTAATTATTATCTATCAGACGTTTGATATAATTTGATTTATCTGTGTGTCTATATCTGTAACATCTAATGTATTCTTTGTATCTAATATCAAAGTTACTAGGTGTTTGTCCAATATGAAGAGAATTACAGAAGGTGCAACTCATTTTATCATTATCCGACTTAACAATGTCGTTAGTTGAATCTTTGTAATTAAGTAAACATTTACAGAGTATTAGTTATGAAATATATTTTGTATATCTTCTTCTTTTGTTATGTGTGAGATACTTTTTCTGTTTTTCCAAAATGTGAACTTCATACGTATTTATTTTCTGTGTTTTATTTGAGTAACTGTTTTTGATAGATAATTTGTATTCTTGATTTTTGACTAAAGTGTACATTTATATGTAACCATTCGTTTTATAAAAGATATTTATTTATTACTTGGTCTAATGGTAATGATCAATTTTTATCCATAGTTACAACGCCGCTGTAAAAAATTAAAAATAATTTCATGAAAACAACAAAATAGTGCCTTGCAAGCGGTCATTTTGGGTCGGTGTTGATCAGTATTCGATCATTTAGGCAAATTATGTTCATACTCAAATTGTGGTGAACGGTATTGAAAACGCGTTTATAAAATGTGACAGCGGATGCTATGAGCTTAATCCCAATTCGTCGATTCTGGAGTATCAGGTCAGGATTGGATCACATTTTATTTCACCTCCATTTTTTAAGCTACGTTTTAGTTTGTATAATTTTGGGTACGCGTTCCCTTGTATCTGCGTATTTGCAGATAGTTACTGGGATCTCCTCATTCCCCTCAGTTTTACGTCGTTCTGCTTTGAGTCAGAATTATTTGGAATACCGGTATTAATTTTGTTGCATTTAATTTAGGAGATAGATGGTGTTACCAAATTTTCAAAATTCTTCACCCAGTCAAGTAATTAAGATATGACTGCTGGAAGGTATTTTTTAGTTTTGGATTTTTAGGTTGTATTGGGATCCGTATTCGATGTAAGAAGTTAAGAAACGGTTTTTGATAACAACTGTATCGCCCTAGTCTTGCGGATATTATTAGTATTTTGTCTTTAGGATCCTAAATTTGTCGGAAATAGGTAGTAAACTTGCTTCACATGGTTTGGATGTTTGTAGAAAGGTATGTATTCTATCGTAGGGAACAAAGTGTTGTAATTGCTTGTGATTTAGGATAACATACAATGGAACTCGGCGATGTAAGTATAGTCCAGTGGATGTCTTGTACATATGGTAATATCTCTTGAACTGGCAATCCCCCGCATTTAACATATCTTGTCCTGTACATTGCACATTGTTCAAGGGTTTCCTTCCTTCAGGAAGGTAGTTAAGAATCTTGTTGAAGGCAGCTCTCACGTATGTTGCTGTGTTTTAGTTATTTTGTAAGGTTTAAGTTACGTAATAGTATGGTATAAGTTTGGTTGGCTTAATAGTGATTGACCTTGCTCTTGCTTTTGGTTTATAAAAAATATGGTGTAAATGGTGTAATAAATTTAACAAAAAATGAATGTAAGTAAATAGAGAAATAAGTTCTCCAAATCACAAATCGTCAAACTGACTGGAAGTACTAACCATTCACCACAAATAACGCCTTTGACTCAAATCCATTCGATTTGCTTAATTACCGCAATATCTGCTAGCTTACTTCCACTGAACATCAATATAAAAGATTAGTGTAATACTAATAAAATGATCTCGGACGCCAAGTGATTTTTTTTTTAATAATGTCGGAATAACTAAACCAAGTTTGTTAACAATAAAAATTTTATCAAAATGTAAAAAAAATAAAAATATACAACTATGTTTATTGACAGTTAATATGATATGGTTAAATAAAATATATCTTAAAACTATCCTTAAATTACTAAAAAAATCATTACATAAATACCTTTGTAAAATTTTTGTACACAAATTTTTTAATAACCTCTGGTATCTAAATGTTTACGAAACGGTCAACCAAGGTGATGTCATCCTTGCACCATTATTGCGCAATATCTTGAAATAATGTTTTACGTAGTAAACCAACCCATGAAAGGAATTTTATCTCATAAATTTCTTCTTGAAATTTTGAATCCAATATGTATTGCATTATTTTAAAATTTTGAATGCAAAAATTTGCAATCATAAAATGAAAGCATACGCAACAGTAAAATTAATAGTGCAATCCAAAGCGGTAATATTAAAAGTAAAAGTTAAAGTAACAGTAAAAAAATAAAAGTGCCTGAAAAGAGCAAATGTTTTAATTTTTAATATTACGCGTTAAAAGATATCTTACCATCAAATTAATGGAACTTTTCACTAAATTTAGGGAAAACCCAAAAAAACTTTCTGCTTCTCTTAACGTTCATCAGGAAATGGAAAAATGGATGCTTTGAAAGTTCGATGATGTAGTCCTGCGCAAAAGATATGAGCAGGATTAAGTCAATGATGGCGTAATGCGCAAATAAAATGATCAGAAAAATAATTTATGGGAATATAAACCTTTAAGAAATATATACACTTAAAAAGATATGCAAATTAAGTTGCCTACCTCCTACCTATATTTCAATAATTATAAACTTTTTCTTATATTTACAACAGAACGAATGAAAGACCTCAGATTAAGGTATATTTTAATACAACTCAGAAAGGGTTGTTACAGGTTTTAAAGAGTTGTACTTGAGGTAATAACGAAAAAGTTGGACCAAGAGAAGTAGTACGCCTAGGGATGAAAAGAAAATCTGCAAGGCAAACTTTCGGTAGTTAAGGCTTTGTACGTGTGATAAAAGGGTCGTATGAGCGGTTATAGCTTCAGTAATAGGATAGTTTCTAAGCACTTGCCTAAACAACTTGTAATGTTGCTGTAGGCTTTGGTTCCTCTTTCCTTCTGAAAAAAATACCTAAAACTGATTCGTAAGAGAAAGTTCATGTAAGGCAGGATAGAGGCCCCATAACGGTGATTTTGGAATTCCATTCCATTGTAACAATATCGCAGTTGTCGTCAAAGTATTGTGTGAGTTGTTCTGAGCAGACTACGTGTGCGACAATTGATATTCCTTAATAGTCAAACAGATTTTCTGTTTCTGACTCGCCAGACTCGCAAGTGGCAAGTGTAAAAGGATGTTAGTTATCATAGTTCGGGAAGTTTTACCGAAATGTGTGCGTCGTGCGTTGAGATCTCACAAAAAAACAAGTAAGAAACGTTGCGTTAATAATCTAATAACTCGGATGAAAAAAGTGATACACGTCGAGGTATTGCAAGTGCTGTACATCGGATATCTGTGGTTATTTATGTATGTTTTGTACTGGGTGATGTTCAGTATGCCTCGTCTGGATAGTATTGATTCAGTTATAGCTGGTGTTGGTATTTCATTGTTTGTTAGTAAGGGGAACTTTTGTCTAACACTCTATGCATTAGTACCTCCTATTCCAAGTTTCATTGTACTGGTGGGTGTTGTTTATGGTTGGAGTATACAATATATCGTGTTTCTCGATATATTGTCATAAAAGTAAAAGAGGTTTTCTGATGAACAGTTCGATGCAAAGGAGGTGTTTCACATCAGGCCCTTCCGTTCAGTATAAAAGGTAGTGACGATATTGTGTTGAGGATAATCGAAGCTCAAAGTTAGGTCAAATTCGTCGCAGTTGTTATACTTTGGCGTGAATAGATACCTACAATCATGAGAATTTCTGCTGGCGTCACTGAAAGGGCATCTAAAAATCGAGTAGGGCAGTAGTCTGCTTGGTGACGCTCCTACGTACAATTGGAGTAGTAAATTAAGAATAGCTTTGGTGATATGAGGTGGTTGGAAGGTTTAGTACTTATTAAATGTGTATACACCATGGGCAGAAAAACAAACAAGTAGTGGGGTTTCTGGATTTTGACAGCAAAATAATTGTATAGTAACAACTATCACCAGGGTACAACGTCACACCACGATGGGTTAATGCACAAGCAATGAAACCCTGGTTAGAATGTTGGGTTCTTTGGTAAAATAAATTCATCAAATTAAATTATTTAGAATAACTAATTTATATTTTTTCTACACCATTACAGAGAAAAGGAACTAGTGCGAACTAAGTGTTGACGGTTATACGTAAAAACGGTATGAAAATAGGCAACACTGTAAACGCAAAAACAATAATCTAAGTCATGACAAACAGAGGTTAATAGACATCTAGATGGTAACTTAAATGAAAAGAAATTAAATAATTTTAATTTAAATTTTTTTAGGATAACTATGCAACCTCTTTTTTATGTCATAACGAAAACGGGCAACATTGTAAAAATAAAAACAATAATCTATGTCAGAATGACTTTTAAAACTTCATCTCAAATAGAGATTCATACAGATAAATACAGGGTAAGGTAAAAAAAATGCAGCTTCAGCATTTTCAATCCTATTTATTTAATTTTTACATTTATTTTGCTTTACCTTAAAAAACTTTATAAAGAAAATTTATGTAAAATTAAATCAAAAAATTGTATAGACCATAATTAATCGATGTAGTTAATATGCAGCTGTCTTCGAAATATTTGATAAATACCAAAAACTGACCCTAATAAACCTCCCCTCTCCGCCGCTGGATTTCTCCCAAAATCGAATCAGCTCTAAGCCAAATGAAGCAAGCTTAAACACATCATTTTAAGTATGTATGTATTTTCGTTCTGGAGTTATCGTGGATACGAACATACGTCCAGACATATGTATATGTAGGTTAGAAGGTAATAATGGCAAAGGGGTAATGATATCTTACTTACACCATTGTAAAATAGCACTAAAGGCTAAGAATATGTGTAAGAAAAAAACTGTACTTGCAAAAATGCTACGAGACCATCATAAACTTCATGTTATTCCTATTAACAACGGGTTGCGATACTACTCTTGCCTCGTTTAGAAGCCGCAAACACAGCTGCTTTACGAAACTGTAAGTTCTTCAGTTCTAAAAATTTAAATTTTAATTCTTTGCCCCTTTTTTCGACTCTCAGGGGAGTTCGTAACCTGCAATATTTTAGTGTATGATGTGATATGGCTTACTAATTGAAAACATAATAATTTGTAACAATTTATTCACGTTAATAATGCTATAACAAATAAAAAAAAACAATCCTGGAGAGAAACAAAATAAAATTAATAATATTCAACTTAAAAATTATTATTAATTTTATTAAATACATAAATAAAAAGTTTATCTCGAGTAGGATTTGAACGTACGGCATGTACTTTGCTAGAGTACCGCTCTAATCAACTGAGCTATCTTTATATAAGTACAACTGAATAACAAGGCTTAAATTAATAATTAAGCCGGTGTTGGTATGTCCGCTTAATTCTGCGCCGCCTCTGTCGGGATCCCTCTGGGTCGGATAACACTCCTACCGCTTGGAATTATATTAATCAAATGCACGTGCGGGATAACCCTGAATATTTACTTCATAAATGAACGTGTTAATTAAGGTGAAAATAACGAAAAAGGGTGTAGTGAACTTTATGCAATATGAATAGAGGATTTAAAAAAGTCGCTACAGGTGAGTACTCCTTTATTTTCATTTAATTCTTAAATTAAGTGACAGTGGGTTTGAAAAGCTACAATTAGGTTATTTATCAGCTGATGCAGGTTACGATCACTACCTTAAACTAAGGGTTTCGTACGGTTGGGTAAATTTTAGGAAAGAAGTTATTAATACGTTGTTATTCACTAATTGAATTCTTTTACAATGAAACTAGTAATTATGATTGGAATTTGACCTTGTGGTTTTGTTTGGACTTAAATGAATACGAATCGGGTTGATTGCAATTACCGGAGTACCTATAAATGAATGAAATGGGATTACAGGGGTGCTTGATATAATCATGCCAGTTAAATGGAGAGTTTGCTGACTGCTGTATGATGGTTTATGAGTGTTTAGTGATTATTCGATTCAGATGAATTTGATGTTTTAATGGTGGTGGAGGATTGAATGTGGTGATGTGCAGATAGATGTAAGGGAATTCAAGTGGTGGTGTAGATGATGGATATTGGTTTATTGGCCGGTTAGTACAATTATAAGAATAACAGGCAGCGGGATGAATCTGAGGGAGTGATATGTGGTGTGGACGTGAGTATTAGTTGGAATTGGTCGCGGTGGTGGTTGAGGATACGTTTTTATGCCAATGTAGTACCTTTTCAGCGTATTGACCACCTTCAATAATGGTATTAGTACTTAGGATAGCTAAGGGATGATAGTTGGTATGAGAAGTAATTATTTATCCGGGCTTACATCATCGCCAGTAATGTTTAAGATTTTGGTAACTCAGGATATTAATAAAAGTAATATCCGGAATAATGATAGAAGTGAAGTTAGGATGAGGGCGGTTGGGAAAGGAGTGTGCAACTGATAAATCTATTGACACTGATATTACAATTCCGAAAGAAAGTAGGAAATAAGTTTTGATAGGGATTATTTACTAGGATATATTTATTGGAAGAATTTCCAGGATCATTAACAAAATGAAGGAAAACTCTGCTTTAAGATAAGAGGTGTGGTATTCAACAAATTGGATGCTACAGGTAAAGAAATTGCGGTAGCAGGAGAAGCGTTCTTTCTAGTTGTGTTTCGATACGAGAAGCACAAGGCACCAACTGTACAATTTAATATTTTTAAACGGGTTCACGAGTGAGAGGGGACTTCTTTAAGAGCAAACGAATGGGGCAGGATAATTAGAAATGGCCGGTATACACCAAATCCAAATGAAGAAGATCCTGCACAAGCTCAAATATTGCATATCATTTCTTGCAACTGAAAGTCTGGCAGCGAGTGAAAGTGTGAGTCTCGAAAGAGCGGTTTCAACTGCACAACCATGTGCAGCTATTGTGCTGGTCATTTCTGAGAGAACCGGTCATACAAGCAGGAGCCTATGACTATGACGACGTTGACGCGGGAAATTGGTACCAGAGGTTCGTATGCATGAACTAAATTAAATGTATTACACTCTTTAGCGTTATAAACTAATTTTTAATCATGTCCTTCGTCTTTCCAGGCTGCAAAATGCATAAGGAATGAAGCTGTACTGCATGGCTTAAGACTGTGCTAGTCAAGGTTCTATTCTTGATAGCAGACTTGCGTCGAGATATCGTGTGTTTTATTTTGCATTTAATTAAGAAATCCAGCCAATTCACCTTTTTTTAGTTTTTATTGCAAGCTTTAAAAATGCGTAAGTCTAAAATAGATTTTGTCGAATTTTTCGTAAATTTCTAGGTTATAAAATGCCTTTTTTCTCGAAGTATATAATTGTAACCCCTTTTTAAACAGGTTTTAATTCTTCTCATAACACGTGCTTTTGGGTCAAAAACGACAATCGGTCTAAGCGCTACGCTAAAATAAGTAAAAATTCAAGATGGCGGCTTTTCCTCAAATGGGATTTTTTGGGAGTACTGTCAGGTTAACTAGGAAATTGTGCTAAACATCCTCACCGATTTTCAGCATGTTCTTGCAAACGTCCAAGTGAAAACCTTATGTACTAAACTGTAATAAATAACCAATAAAAAAGAAAGACACTATAATAACTTGACTTGTGCGAGATGTTCGGTTTTCTAAGGTTAAATAGGAAACCTATATGTTAGTTTGGAACTCCATCGAGTTCTATTAAAGAAATAAAATATTGAGAAAGCCGATTATTCCACATAGAAACTGATTTACCCGTTTCGGCCCTGGCCGTAACATAGGACGCTGGTTTTTTATACATCTTTTTATCAACAAAGCAGTTTAGCATTAAAACCTTTTGTACTCATCTGTACACCTATTTTCAACATAATCAGAGGCTCCGCCTCTAGTACAACTAAAAAATGTGGCATATGTTTAACCGCGATTATGTCAATGCGCAACATGGTTTCCAGCGCAACAGGTGAGTACACATTTTTATATTATTTTCGCATGAAAACCGGAAAACAAATTCTTTTCCATACAAAATTTGACAAAACAACGTTGTTAAAACATATTTGACTAATTTGATTTGTGTTTCGCTCAGAAGCGGAGTAAAAAACTGCACACGAACATTATATGTACACAAGTGGAGATTAGGCTACAACTGAGACTATCAGATTGTTTACGGTGTGCAAAAAAAGACAACAAAATGGAGAAGAAATATCGGAAAATTTCGGTAATTGTGTGGAGTTACAAAAAAGCAGCACTTCTGAAGATGATAAGGGAGCTTATAATCTGCAGTCGAAGGAAAAAAACTATCTGTTGAGAAATGGAGAATACGCGATTTTACTCCTATAAATACCGAATGGTCTGGTTATGAAGAAGTTGATTTTAGTGACTTTGAAATTCTCTTACTCATATTTTCAGAAATACTTTCGTGATAACATTTTTGACGAAATAGCATCATAGACTAATTTTTATTCCTAATAAAGTACTTATCTTTTTTGGGTTTTTTAATTGTTCAACTTTGACAAAATTGTTTACAACATGTTTAACAATTTTTAACAGATATTACTACTGACGAAGATAACTGTAGGTGTTATCGAAACGTTTAGATTGTATAATTTAAAATACACCATTAAAAAACCCAAAAAAGAGAAGTATTTTATTATGTGTGATAATGGTGCACGTCTACATTTTCATAATTTTTATTCAGTTCAACAAACTGGAAAGTGTATTCAAACAGATGTTAATGAAATTAAAAAATTATTTGCTATTCATATAGTCATAGGTGTACTCAAATTTCCAAAGTTAATGTTATAATGAAATCCGTTGTTGGCAATCCCATCGATCGTTGACAGGACGTCGAGAAATAGATTCGAAAAACTACGTTATAATCTCCATATTGCCACAGAAAAACCTGACAACAATGACATCTATTGAAAGTGAAACCATTGACAATCTTTACATCTAATAGAAAACTTATGCATTGACGAACAAAACGATACCTTTTAAGGGGACGTTAAATATAAAGCAGTACCTACATCAAAAATAAACCCAACTCTTGGGGAATTACGTTATTTTTATTATGTGGTGCAGATGGTTCGATTCACGATTTAATGCCATATCAGCGCAAAACTACTCCTCTGAATTAGATGAATCAGTAATCTATGGGATGGCAGATACAGTAGTGCTGAAACTGTGCCAAAAAGTTCCAGAAGGCAGATATTTTAAATTGTATGCAGATAACTTCTTCATATCTATCCTTCTTATAGACACCCTAAAAAGGAAGATATGGTATATAGGAATCTTCCGCAAAAACCGTACCATGAAGTGTCCTGTACTACTCACAAGCAAAAGTGCAAGAGGAACCATAAAAGAAGCAGTGAATGCTGATGACAGTGTAATCATCACGCAATGGAAATGACAGCACTCGAGTAACTATGGCGTCAAGCTTGGTAGGAAAATGAGTTATTGACAAAGCAGATCGGCATAGTAAGATACAAAAAATATATCTGTAGATAGACCAGAAGTAATCAAACTTTATAATAAAAATATGGGCGGCGTTGATAAGATAGAGTCTCTGATTCAACTGTACTGTATATTTATCGGTACCCCGTCAAAACAGCCCGGACAAAACAGGTCACGAACAAAACATGTAACAACCCATTTTGAGTTGTATTAAAATATACCGTAATTTAGGTTCTTCATTCATTTAGTTGTAAATATAAGAAAACTTTTATTTGTTAAAGATTTGTAAGTATGAGGTAGGCAACTTAATTTGCATTTTGGTGTAACTTAAGTGCATATCTTCTTAAAGGTTTATATTTTTTTCTGCTCAATATTTTCGCGCAACGCGTCATCGTTGACTTGGTTCTTTGCGCAAATTTTTTCGCACACGGCTGTATCACCAGATATTCTAGGCGTCCATTCTTTTTTCGCTTTTTGGGGTACGCTGTTAGATGCAGGAAGCCATATTTTTTGGGTTTCCCCCTAAATTTTGTGAAAAGTGCCATTGATTTAATGGTAAGATAATTTAACTCTTAATACTAAAAATTAAAACATTTGCTCTTTGCAGGTACTTTGAGTTACACTTTTATTACTTTTACTTTTCTACTTTAATTACATTTTAAGTACGAATTTAATTCTACTTTTACGTACGCTTTTATTTTACGATTGCGTTTTGCTTTTAATGCAGATCTAAATTGGATCCCAATTCTTATCTGAATTTCGAGAGAATGCAATAAACGGATTATTCAATTTCATGAAGATAAATTTATCAGAAGGAAAATTCCATTTTGGGTATGGTTTACAACGTAAAGTATTATTTCGAGTTATTGCGCAACATTGATGCAAGGATTACATCACCTTGGTTTGCATTTCCGCATTAATTTTTTATAATACCAGGGGTTCTCAAGATTTATTATATTTTGTACAGGTATTTATATTTATAACCATTATTTAGTAATTTAAGGCTATAACTAGTTTTTAAGATATATTTTATTTAACCCTATCATTAACTGTTAATAAACATAGTTTGTATATTTTTTATTTTTTTTACATTTTGGTAGAATTTTGATTGTAAACAACCTCGGTTTATTCCTAACTAAAAAAATAATTTTTCGTTCTAGATCATTTTTATTAGTGTTATTTATGTAGTATTATTTATGTTAAGTGGAAATAATTTAAGCATAAATTGTGGTAATTAATCAAATCCAAAGATTGAATCGGCCGACTTTAATTAACCGACTGGGACAAAGGCATTATTTTTGGTGAATGGTTTGTATCTCGAGTTAGTTTAACGATATGTTCGGAGAACATTTTTACACTTATTATAAACAGCCCCCGACGAAATAGCCTCCGATAGATCCAGTTTTAATGGTGTTGGGGTTATACCAGACACACACCATATCCAAAAATTTATAGAAAATAGAAAAAATATAATTCTCAGGTGGCGAATTGTACATTATTAAATTATTTCTGTCAACATATTCTGGAATTTTTTATTTAGCTTTAAATTTAATTTAATAATTGCAACAATACAAATAACCTAAACGTAATAATAATTATCCCATTTGGAAAACGTAAGTTCACTTTTATTTTTTTTATTTCGTGTGTAAATATGTAGAAAAATAAAGAAAATAGAGATTAAGTAAAAAGTATATAAAATAAAACAATAGAAACAGAAGTTAAAAAAGATCAAAAATAATCAAAAAATATAACTTTTTGAAGACAAAAAGCACAATTAAAAATAAAAAAAAGAAGATCAAAAAACAAAAAAGTTTTCAATAATTATCGCCAACTGAGGTAGACATATTGTATGAGTGTAGTAATTATAAATTCTATAAATATGTATGGTATTTATTTTGACTTGGGCTGTTTTGTCGGCGGGCTGCTTTGACGGGGGCTGTTTTGTCGGTGGTGTGTTCTGTCGGGGCTATTTTGTCGGGGGCTGTTTTGTCGGGCCACCATCTTTATCAAATCATTATTATTATTACTCGTAGAGTAATATTCCAATTTATAAATCTGGCAATAACAAACAGTTGGGTGGAATATCGATGGCATGCGGAAATCAAAGACTCGCAAAAGATTAGTAATGGATTTACGCTCGATGTTGCTGAAGCATTATTGAAATTTAATCAGCAACAAACTAGAAAGCGAGGACGACCCAGTTCTGCAACATATATTCCGGCCTTTTATAAAAAAAAGGTAAAGAAATGAAATCTTTCCGAATGGAAACGTAAGGTACGATGTTTTAAAGCTTTCACGTAAAATGAATCTTAGGTTTATGTCGTATTTTTTATTTTGTTATTGTGTTATTTTTTAAGATTTTGTTCCATGTTCCATTAAAAAAGACAGTTATTGCAAAAATAACACCAGTAATACAAATCTTAGACCATTTTGAGTCATAATACACATCCAAATATTTTTTTAAGTTTAAAAAAAGATCAGGGCCTAAAGGGTTAATTAATCTTGCCTTATTTTTTATAAACTTTTTCAAATTCAGGTATGTCATTAAAAACATAATTTTTTATGGGCATTGATTTTTTGAAATATTCTTTATAATAGTGAATAATTTTAGGTCATAGCTTATTTACTTGAAAGTATCTTTTTCCTTCGCCTTTTTTTCTACTTTTATAAGGAGCGTAAATGATTCACTCTGTATAATGATCGTATTGAGAGTTACAAACAAAACTGTTCTTGTTAATCTTTATAGGTTGGCTCTTAATTACTATACCGTTTGTCTAATAGATCATTTTATTTTGTGTTTTCCACTAGATTACAAACAGAACAAGTAAACGCAATCTTAAATTTGTTTTTTTTTTAATTAAAGCGTAAGATGATTCTATGTTTATATAATAATGCTACCCATTAAGTAGGTAGGTATGAAAAAATAAAGAGAGTAAAATAGCAATAAACGTACCACCCAGCGGCAGTATTCTTGTATTTGAAAGCACATCTTAACTAACCGAACCTAAAACAAATTTTAGTAGCCATAAATCATGCACTAATAAAATAAACAGGTGCTTAATTTTCTTATTGTTTGAGATTTCACATCCTGATCTTATACAATCCCACATTGCAATACTGAAACTTCACTTTACCTACTGAATTTTGATGATACTCTAAAATTGGTAAATGCTATTTTCTCAAGATGCAAATTTTGATGGGTATTGTTACCATATAGGAATTGGTATATAAAGACTTAGTTGCTGTAAATTCTCGCCTGTGTAACATTCATGCAAGCGGACACCCCGTATATGGAGATAATACATATTTCTAAGCTTACACAAGGTCCATAATTGATATAAATGGACATATCTGTACACAAATCACAACTTCTTATAGTGAAGAAGTGTGTTCTATGTAAATTGTGTTCAATAAATAGCTACCTAAGAATTTATTAAAAGAAGATAAGGTCGCTACAGATTTCTATATTAAGAGCTTTTAACGCTACAGTAGGTATTTTCATTGTTATTTCACTGATTTAATAATATTGCTTAAGTTACTTTACTAATCTCTGTCTGACACCACTGAGCATTTTCCTTTTTGCTACCAATACCGTTTTATAAACTTCAGCAATAAATTTTAAACTTGAAAATTTATAAGACGCGATTTTTGTGTAATTTATTATAACGTTAATGCGGTAGGTTTTGCTACTAGATTTTTTTTTCAGATTTAGCCGGAATATAAATTACACTTTTTTTTGTACTCTTAACGGTACATTTGAAAGTATGTAATTTGCTTGCCAACGTATTCTAATACTTGCAATGACTATAATTATTGTAACTAATAACGGATAGTATACTCCAATCAAAATACTTAAATTATTTTTAGAATTTAAATGTAATAACATGAATTTACGTAATTTTGAATACAATACTATATTCTGAAGTTCACAGAGAAGGAATTCCCAAAAAAAGTACTTCACTGCTTTATGTTTAAAGTTGCATACATTTTAATTAATATTTTCTCACTATGGGGAACTCGAAAATGGTAATAGATCCAACTCCGCTTAAATGGGAAAAAAGTAATTATGGGACCAATAAAATGACACAAAAATCGTTGTGATTTTTTGTTTTTGAGATATTTGAAAAAATTTGAAATTTTTATTTAATTTTTTTTCTGCCGTTATTATAAATGCTAGAGCAAAAATACAAACAATTCTTCATCGCAACTTGTTATGGGCTTTAACATAGTTAGTTAGTTTTTCAATCGAACATTTTCTATTTATATACCCATCATCAACTTATTTTTTTAAATACGGTCCTGATATTTTGAAAACTGATTGTGGAATGTTTTCTTATTACAAATTCAGCAATCACGTTTGATGGCCTGATCGCGTTTTGAACCTTTCATGTACGATCTTCTCGAAATTTTTGAATACAGACCTGCATTTTCAAGGAGTCGATGCAGTAACCTATTATTCGCATCACAAATATTGCAGCCTACATATTAAAACCGAAACGGCGTTGGTGTCGGGGCACTGTATAAACTCTAGGATTTTCTTTCGCCCAATAGTGAGCATTTCTTCTGTTGAAAATTCAATTATTGGTCACCGGACTTTCATCTGGCCAAATGATTGCTCATTATCTGCACATTGCCTGGTACACCATTCACAGAACTCTGCACCTCGATGAATCCCCTGGTCGATGTCTCTGAGAAATTCTAAATTTAAATGGACGTATTTTTACTTTTTGTAAAATAAAACGAGCAGTAGAATGGGCCATTCCCATTATTTGTTCAATGTATCGTGTAGAAATTTCTGGATTTTCCTTCATTACAAGGTTTTTTACGGGATATTTGTTTAAATATATGCGTTCCGCCTCTTTGGAATTTCGTTGATATAGTCATCACAGATACTGAATTACTTCAAAGCCGTCTTTTTTTATTTATTATTTTTTAGAACATTACATCGTTGTTGTGATGTCACAGATAGAACTGTAAGACATTACTTATCTTTGGAGGTTCATGAAAAACTCTTATCAGCTTGGAAATATCTTTTTTTTTGGTTTTGGAGATTATACATTTGTATTTTAGCAGTGTTTGATAATGATCATTTAAATGGGTAACTTTAATGTAAATTTTAGAAGCATTTAGTTTTTATGTTAAGTTTGTAGGTAGCGGAACGAGAAAATGTTTGTATTGTAATAAACATTTTCAAATAGTAACCTATCAAGAATCAGTCATTGCCTTGCAAGAAGTACCTATTTAATCACACACGCAGGCTCATCAAGTTGAAATATGTTAAAATAAAACGACTCCGCGATTAGACAGTACCGCCCCCTTGCTGAGTGCTTGTACGAGTTGGCATTGTTGACTGTTTATTAATATTTGTGTAGAGGTAGTAAGGTGTAGGGAAACGTGGCAAGATAGATCACGGGTAAATTGTTATAAACAATACCGGGGTTTACAGACACGGGTCCAGATGACATTAAAACACCTCAAATTCCATCTTTACTGTACTTATTGTTTTGTATAGATGAATGTGTAAGCTGAGAAAGGGGTGTTGTATTTTCTAACGCAGTCATTCAAGATTGTGTACCGGTCACTTTGTTATGGTTTATTTGCACGTTACTCTTGCAAGGCTTTGTTTTAATGAGTTTTTTTGTGTCTTTGATTCAGTCTGTTTATTTAGAATTGTTTGTCTACGAACTAATTTTTCTTTATCTGTAATTTATTGTAATTGTACGTATGTATTTTATGCTTTTATTATTCACTATACAATTCTGTATGTGTAAATTCCTTGTTTCTATTTCTTGTTCTTGTCTAGGTGTGGCGAAACTCCATTGCAGTTACCTTATTTTACGTGGTAATTTTACTGTTTTGTTATATTTTATATGTACCGTAATATGCCTTATTATTTTCTTATTTGATTATTTAATTAAAGATCGGCATGACTGGTATAGAGCCACGTGTGTAGTATTACAATTTTTATTTTGATTTATTTATGACACAATTGTGGGTGTGATTACACTGCTTGATGTAATGACCTGATGCAATGGTGTTTTGCTATATATTGAACCCTTTCATTGTTTTTTTTGTTAGGTGATTTATTAATGTACTTGTGGAGTTACTTTTTAGGACGAAATTGGGCTTTCTTTGTGGTCCTTTCACAACTTAGTAAATTAAAGGGTTGAACCATCATTGTGCAAAGCTCTTTAATTCTAATTTAAGTAGTTTCTTTGTTAACACGGCGTAGCTATCACTAGATGACCGATTCTTTTGATTAGATTTGAGGTTTGCGAGTAATTAAATATCAGACTTGTAAATAACTTCTAATGTTTTAATTATTGCTAATAAAGTCAATGTAAGGCAAGCAACTAATTTGAGTAATAGAAGCGTTGTTGTAAATAAGGTCAAGATACATCTTTTAGCGATTGTTTTGTTCTTAAATTTGTATTAATGCGAATAAGTTCAAAGTACACTTTTTAAGATAGGGTACCTGGGGACACTACAAATTGCCTAATTAACAATATTTTATTCTAGTACTTTTCCTTATTTTATAAAATATTAAACAGAAAGGAAAGTTAACTAAATCAACTTTTTTGAAAATGCAGGTCTGTACTCAAAAATTTCGTGATGATGGTCCGTAAAAGGTTCAAAACGCGATCGGTCCATCAAATTTGATCCATTGCTGAATTTGTAATAAAAAATTCTTTCAAAATCAGTTTTCAAAATATAAGGACCGTATTTAAAAAAAAACAAGTTGATCATGGCTATAATAATAAGAAGCGTCTGATTGAAAAACTGACTATGCCATATTAAAGCCCGTAACAGGTTTCCAAGAAGTGTTTGTATTTTTGCTCTAGCATTTATAATACCGCCAGAAAAATCAAATAGAAAATTCACGAATTCAATTTTTTATAATATTTCAATAACAGAAAATCACACCATTGATTTAGTATGTCATTTTATTGGTCCCCACATTACACAACTCCTTTCCCATTTAACCGGAGTTGTATCTATTACCATTTCCGAGATCCACACAGTGAGAGTTCTTGCCTTAGACACAGAATATATTGCTTTAATGTTCTCAATTTTATTCCATTTTCACATAGAAAATAACGTTATAGTACAAGTTGATTATGCAACTAAAGGAGAAAGTGACCCTTCTTTCAACTTTACCTCGAATGAGGATCGTGAGAAGTTGGAAAAGAAGGACTCTGTTCTAGTGTAAAAAATATCCAACACAAAATATTGGCACAAGACATAAAAGTCAGGAGATTTCAGCAAGCAAGATTAAGATGAATACAACCTCTTCGGTAGGGGGTCAATTTTTTGAAGGAGGATTTCCTCTCAGGCCTCACTACCCAGTCGATCAAGGCAAAAAAAATCTACAAATGGAAGATATTTATTAGAATTAATAATCAGTGGATAACATTTTAAACATAACTCTTATAACCTAATGAAAAGTTATGTTAGTGGGACATCAGGCTTAAACATCAGTAAATCGTGTTCTCACCTTTAACGTGATGTGCTTCATCAAACTAAAAGCTGTTCACAGACATAAATATTTCCAAATAAATATGTCATCAACAGAACATGTGTAAACCGTAAGGTTTTTTCTTATCCAAATACGTTTTCTAAAACTCTTCCAAACAAGCCTGTTTGAATTTCTCCTTTACAGTGCATCACATCGTATTTCGGAACTTTCCATTTGTGAATATCCTGGCATTGAATTCATGTCTGCGGAAATTGGCGTTGCAAATAGAGTAAAAAGCTGACGATGTTTTTAGTAATCTTGAAATCGGTTTTTGAGTTTGAGCTTCAACTAGGATATCAAAAAAGCGTATTTAGTCATTGTGGCCTGTATGACATTCACAGTGTAGGAAAGTGAGTAAATGTTCCCAATTGTTGTTTCCAAAGCCCAAATTTTATTTCGAATGCGAAGGTAAAATCATGCATGATATTTATCAATTGATCTTTACGTTGTAGACGAGTATTAACGTCATTTAGGTGGCTAGTTATGTCGACCAGGAACAAGAAGTCGCGAACCACTCTTTTCTTCATACACCAGGATGCTCTTTGACTTGCTTGCACAGAATGATTGTATTTCTTGCTACAAATCAAACACTCTTTTCAACATGTCGGCACTTTTGCATAAGAAGTAACATCACAATACTCGGAATCCAAAGGCTTGAGAAATTCTTGAACTGACGGTGATTCAACCCTTTCGACGTACAATAGGGTTAACTGTTTTGACAACTACCTTCATCGCATGGTACTTGACGAATAATGCAATGAAAATTTGGCATCGATATTTTGCCAAATCTGCAGGCGATTGAATGTCGACATAACCGCTCTAACAAATCTCGAGGTGTACTGGTGTCCTTAAGAGGATACATTTTCGCTAATTCTTCTGTGTTATGAAAATGATCACAACCACTTCTGATAACGATCGTTACTTGGGCGGTGTGTGTCATATCCATGCTTTCACCCAATGCGAGAACATAAAATATCTTCAATATGTTTTCAAATGTCGTTCATACGTCTAGTAATAGTTTGGAGACAGGCTTGTTTTTGAGAAATCTTTTTTCTTTTCTGGACAAAAGGATTTCAAAAGACGTTCTCAAACATTACCTAAAATTTCACCACCCGAGTATGGCTTCGTTTTTTTGGTAGTATCATAACCACTGTATAACTCGCTTTAACATAGCACTTTGACACTGAATTCGCTTTTGTAAATATATTTCGTTGTGCAGAAAATTTTGATTTTAATGTATTTATCTGGCCTTGTACATATCGAACTTATTTGCATTATTCGTCTTGTAATGCTGTTTAAGGTTATACTTTTTCAAAACAGAAATTGATTTATTGCATATCAAACATTATCTTGCGAACATCTACAATTTACTTATTATGTGTTGCAAACACATGAGAATGTCTTGCCCGTCCGTAAGTCCGTCCGACGGTACATGGATTTTAAGCTGAAAGGTTTTTCATTAAATGTTGCTTAGAACACTAGTCTACCAAAATGGTTGATCTGGTTTGGCGCATCTTACAACGTGATGCACAGATATAAAATAAGTGCATATCATGAATTTTCGACGATCAAATGGATTCTGATCAGGCATGTCACGATCTTTATTTATGTAAAGGCATGATTTCAATGTCCAATAAATAAATATTATGGAGTTCCCTTGAGCACAAGGATTGTAACCCTCTCCAGCTATCCTCAACGGAGTGAAAAAATGTTGATTTCGCAATTGTTCTGCTATCAAATTTGGGAGAGGTGTTTTTCAATATTCAGAATAATTTATGCAAATCCCATTATTATTTTTTCACTAATTTACAGAAGACATTAACACTAAGGTAACTTGCAATAAAATTGAATTATTTTTATTTTTTATAAAAATTTTTAAAACTAATGTCACCTTTATTTTATTATATTATAGGTACCTCAGCTCCATCATTTTCTTAAATTACACGTAATCAACATAAAGTGTTATTTAAATAAATTGTGTAACACCAAATTCCTATTATTTTCTAATTAGTTCATTACCCAATGTTAAAGTTTTTAACATTGCTCATATGGGGATTTGATGTGTTGCCTAACTATCTATCGAGACCCCCCTTAATATCTAAGCTTTCAGTATTCAAACTAATCCATTTTCAAATAGCAAAAGGAACGAGAAAGATTGCATTTTAAGTCCTTTGAATTTTGAGTAAAGTGTGCACAATTGAAATTGCTAGTATTAAGAAAATTTCTCATCTGGAGACCGTTGTGGAGCTCTCTATAGGACAACTACTCATAGATACTGACAGTTACTAAATATCAGTGTGGACCAGTTCAGCTTCAAAAAGTTTTTATAAGAACATATTATGATTTTAAATATTCATTAGGTCATTTACATCTCCCCACCATGTTACAAAAATTGCAAACGATACCATTTTGGATTTTATAAAAATCTGCATAAGTCTGACAAGAGCTATAAACTGCACCACTCAACTAATTAATTCATGACAAAGCAAAAATATTAAAAAAATGCCGGTTGATTAATTTATTTGCATTTAGCAAGGTGTAAAATGTAAATTGGCTCCATTTATTAAAGTTTGTCAAATTTCTTTGAATTTGCTAACATGCTATATTCTCAGAAATTTTGATTTGAATGTTTTCAACAACCAATATTTATAATGACTACTTTTCTCAGGATTAACTAGTTACATTTTTCTAAAACATACTATATTACTGTAATCGATCGCATGGAAATTAAACAACAATAATAACAAATGAAAAATAAATTAATTACTCGGAAACTGAAAAAATAATTGCATTCAGAAGTTTGGTAAACAAAAACGGTAGTTTTATAATGCTATAGGGGGAACGTAAATATAAGTTGCGTTAAGAATATTTATGTAATATGAAGGTAAAGAGAGAACATCTAAAACATCTTAAGATACTATAATGCAGGAGGCATTATGAGATGGCGTTAGTCAGTACAAAAACGGATATGTATATATATATATATATATATATATATATATATATATATATATATATATATATATAATGCACTCATATTCTCTCTTATGTGAAGTATAGTATAGTCTTGTTTCTTACTTATATCTATCTAATCAATTTAAAGGTCATAAGTATGCTTAAGTTTTAATGTAGTTTATTACTAATTAGAATTATAATTAAGTTCTTTAGTATAATTACACACACTCAAAGGTTCAGCATTATATGAAAAAGTCATGCACGTATGGCTTTAATATACAGGGTTTCCCAACGAAAAATTGACCGACAAATATTTCTAAATTCGCCAAGACCCGTTGATTCTCGTTCTTGGGGGGAGCTTCTTGTACAGTCAAGCCAACTCGATATGTCCATCCTCCACTCCTAGCAACCTCAACTTTACAATTTGAAATGCAACTACCCTACTTGTGACACACATTTTAAAGTCATTTTCATTGCAAGTACAGTGATGCATCGTTTTTAGAAATCGGTTGGATTTGACAGAATTATTGGCCAGAAACCAACGTACGCGTTGTAATTTATACACAAATGCCCTGGTTCTTTTAATTTTTTTATGTATTACACACAACCTCATCACCTATTTTTAATGATGTGTCGAGCAATTTACAAAAAAGTCACAAATAATAAAAAAGCTTCATCAAACAATAAACAAGATCTATTTAATGTATTTCTCAAAATGACCACCATTAACTTGCATAAAATGATGCAGCCTGCTTTCAAATTCTGTTCGAACATTACTCAAGACATACGCTGTTATTACTTGGCATTCTTCTACAATTCTCTGACGTAGCACTTCTAGTGTTTCAGGTTGAGAGGCGTATACTCGTGATTTTAAATGTCCCCACAGGAAAAAGTCCAAACGGAATAGATCCGGAGATCTTGGTGTTTTGCTATATATTGAACCCTTTCATTGTTTTTTTTGTTAGGTGATTTATTAATGTACTTGTGGAGTTACTTTTTAGGACGAAATTGGGCTTTCTTTGTGGTCCTTTCACAACTTAGTAAATTAAAGGGTTGAACCATCATTGTGCAAAGCTCTTTAATTCTAATTTAAGTAGTTTCTTTGTTAACACGGCGTAGCTATCACTAGATGACCGATTCTTTTGATTAGATTTGAGGTTTGCGAGTAATTAAATATCAGACTTGTAAATAACTTCTAATGTTTTAATTATTGCTAATAAAGTCAATGTAAGGCAAGCAACTAATTTGAGTAATAGAAGCGTTGTTGTAAATAAGGTCAAGATACATCTTTTAGCGATTGTTTTGTTCTTAAATTTGTATTAATGCGAATAAGTTCAAAGTACACTTTTTAAGATAGGGTACCTGGGGACACTACAAATTGCCTAATTAACAATATTTTATTCTAGTACTTTTCCTTATTTTATAAAATATTAAACAGAAAGGAAAGTTAACTAAATCAACTTTTTGAAAATGCAGGTCTGTACTCAAAATTTCGTGATGATGGTCCGTAAAAGGTTCAAAACGCGATCGGTCCATCAAATTTGATCCATTGCTGAATTTGTAATAAAAAATTCTTTCAAAATCAGTTTTCAAAATATAAGGACCGTATTTAAAAAAAAACAAGTTGATCATGGCTATAATAATAAGAAGCGTCTGATTGAAAAACTGACTATGCCATATTAAAGCCCGTAACAGGTTTCCAAGAAGTGTTTGTATTTTTGCTCTAGCATTTATAATACCGCCAGAAAAAATCAAATAGAAAATTCACGAATTCAATTTTTTTATAATATTTCAATAACAGAAAATCACACCATTGATTTAGTATGTCATTTTATTGGTCCCCACATTACACAACTCCTTTCCCATTTAACCGGAGTTGTATCTATTACCATTTCCGAGATCCACACAGTGAGAGTTCTTGCCTTAGACACAGAATATATTGCTTTAATGTTCTCAATTTTATTCCATTTTCACATAGAAAAATAACGTTATAGTACAAGTTGATTATGCAACTAAAGGAGAAAGTGACCCTTCTTTCAACTTTACCTCGAATGAGGATCGTGAGAAGTTGGAAAAGAAGGACTCTGTTCTAGTGTAAAAAATATCCAACACAAAATATTGGCACAAGACATAAAAGTCAGGAGATTTCAGCAAGCAAGATTAAGATGAATACAACCTCTTCGGTAGGGGGTCAATTTTTTGAAGGAGGATTTCCTCTCAGGCCTCACTACCCAGTCGATCAAGGCAAAAAAAATCTACAAATGGAAGATATTTATTAGAATTAATAATCAGTGGATAACATTTTAAACATAACTCTTATAACCTAATGAAAAGTTATGTTAGTGGGACATCAGGCTTAAACATCAGTAAATCGTGTTCTCACCTTTAACGTGATGTGCTTCATCAAACTAAAAGCTGTTCACAGACATAAATATTTCCAAATAAATATGTCATCAACAGAACATGTGTGTAAACCGTAAGGTTTTTTTTCTTATCCAAATACGTTTTCTAAAACTCTTCCAAACAAGCCTGTTTGAATTTCTCCTTTTACAGTGCATCACATCGTATTTCGGAACTTTCCATTTGTGAATATCCTGGCATTGAATTCATGTCTGCGGAAATTGGCGTTGCAAATAGAGTAAAAAGCTGACGATGTTTTTAGTAATCTTGAAATCGGTTTTTGAGTTTGAGCTTCAACTAGGATATCAAAAAAGCGTATTTAGTCATTGTGGCCTGTATGACATTCACAGTGTAGGAAAGTGAGTAAATGTTCCCAATTGTTGTTTCCAAAGCCCAAATTTTATTTCGAATGCGAAGGTAAAATCATGCATGATATTTATCAATTGATCTTTACGTTGTAGACGAGTATTAACGTCATTTAGGTGGCTAGTTATGTCGACCAGGAACAAGAAGTCGCGAACCACTCTTTTTCTTCATACACCAGGATGCTCTTTGACTTGCTTGCACAGAATGATTGTATTTCTTGCTACAAATCAAACACTCTTTTCAACATGTCGGCACTTTTGCATAAGAAGTAACATCACAATACTCGGAATCCAAAGGCTTGAGAAATTCTTGGAACTGACGGTGATTCAACCCTTTCGACGTACAATAGGGTTAACTGTTTTGACAACTACCTTCATCGCATGGTACTTGACGAATAATGCAATGAAAATTTGGCATCGATATTTTGCCAAATCTGCAGGCGATTGAATGTCGACATAACCGCTCTAACAAATCTCGAGGTGTACTGGTGTCCTTAAGAGGATACATTTTCGCTAATTCTTCTGTGTTATGAAAATGATCACAACCACTTCTGATAACGATCGTTACTTGGGCGGTGTGTGTCATATCCATGCTTTCACCCAATGCGAGAACATAAAATATCTTCAATATGTTTTCAAATGTCGTTCATACGTCTAGTAATAGTTTGGAGACAGGCTTGTTTTTGAGAAATCTTTTTTCTTTTCTGGACAAAAGGATTTCAAAAGACGTTCTCCAAACATTACCTAAAAATTTCACCACCCGAGTATGGCTTCGTTTTTTTGCTAGTATCATAACCACTGTATAACTCGCTTTAACATAGCACTTTGACACTGAATTCGCTTTTGTAAATATATTTCGTTGTGCAGAAAATTTTGATTTTAATGTATTTATCTGGCCTTGTACATATCGAACTTATTTGCATTATTCGTCTTGTAATGCTGTTTAAGGTTATACTTTTTCAAAACAGAAATTGATTTATTGCATATCAAACATTATCTTGCGAACATCTACAATTTACTTATTATGTGTTGCAAACACATGAGAATGTCTTGCCCGTCCGTAAGTCCGTCCGACGGTACATGGATTTTAAGCTGAAAGGTTTTTCATTAAATGTTGCTTAGAACACTAGTCTACCAAAATGGTTGATCTGGTTTGGCGCATCTTACAACGTGATGCACAGATATAAAATAAGTGCATATCATGAATTTTCGACGATCAAATGGATTCTGATCAGGCATGTCACGATCTTTATTTATGTAAAGGCATGATTTCAATGTCCAATAAATAAATATTATGGAGTTCCCTTGAGCACAAGGATTGTAACCCTCTCCAGCTATCCTCAACGGAGTGAAAAAAATGTTGATTTCGCAATTGTTCTGCTATCAAATTTGGGAGAGGTGTTTTTCAATATTCAGAATAATTTATGCAAATCCCATTATTATTTTTTCACTAATTTACAGAAGACATTAACACTAAGGTAACTTGCAATAAAATTGAATTATTTTTATTTTTTATAAAAATTTTTAAAACTAATGTCACCTTTATTTTATTATATTATAGGTACCTCAGCTCCATCATTTTCTTAAATTACACGTAATCAACATAAAGTGTTATTTAAATAAATTGTGTAACACCAAATTCCTATTATTTTCTAATTAGTTCATTACCCAATGTTAAAGTTTTTAACATTGCTCATATGGGGATTTGATGTGTTGCCTAACTATCTATCGAGACCCCCCTTAATATCTAAGCTTTCAGTATTCAAACTAATCCATTTTCAAATAGCAAAAGGAACGAGAAAGATTGCATTTTAAGTCCTTTGAATTTTGAGTAAAGTGTGCACAATTGAAATTGCTAGTATTAAGAAAATTTCTCATCTGGAGACCGTTGTGGAGCTCTCTATGGACAACTACTCATAGATACTGACAGTTACTAAATATCAGTGTGGACCAGTTCAGCTTCAAAAGTTTTTATAAGAACATATTATGATTTTAAATATTCATTAGGTCATTTACATCTCCCCACCATGTTACAAAATTGCAAACGATACCATTTTGGATTTTATAAAAATCTGCATAAGTCTGACAAGAGCTATAAACTGCACCACTCAACTAATTAATTCATGACAAAGCAAAAATATTAAAAAAATGCCGGTTGATTAATTTATTTGCATTTAGCAAGGTGTAAAATGTAAATTGGCTCCATTTATTAAAGTTTGTCAAATTTCTTTGAATTTGCTAACATGCTATATTCTCAGAAATTTTGATTTGAATGTTTTCAACAACCAATATTTATAATGACTACTTTTCTCAGGATTAACTAGTTACATTTTTCTAAAACATACTATATTACTGTAATCGATCGCATGGAAATTAAACAACAATAATAACAAATGAAAAATAAATTAATTACTCGGAAACTGAAAAAATAATTGCATTCAGAAGTTTGGTAAACAAAAACGGTAGTTTTATAATGCTATAGGGGGAACGTAAATATAAGTTGCGTTAAGAATATTTATGTAATATGAAGGTAAAGAGAGAACATCTAAAACATCTTAAGATACTATAATGCAGGAGGCATTATGAGATGGCGTTAGTCAGTACAAAAACGGATATGTATATATATATATATATATATATATATATATATATATATATATATATATATATATATATATATATATGCACTCATATTCTCTTATGTGAAGTATAGTATAGTCTTGTTTCTTACTTATATCTATCTAATCAATTTAAAGGTCATAAGTATGCTTAAGTTTTAATGTAGTTTATTACTAATTAGAATTATAATTAAGTTCTTTAGTATAATTACACACACTCAAAGGTTCAGCATTATATGAAAAAGTCATGCACGTATGGCTTTAATATACAGGGTTTCCCAACGAAAAATTGACCGACAAATATTTCTAAATTCGCCAAGACCCGTTGATTCTCGTTCTTGGGGGGAGCTTCTTGTACAGTCAAGCCAACTCGATATGTCCATCCTCCACTCCTAGCAACCTCAACTTTACAATTTGAAATGCAACTACCCTACTTGTGACACACATTTTAAAGTCATTTTCATTGCAAGTACAGTGATGCATCGTTTTTAGAAATCGGTTGGATTTGACAGAATTATTGGCCAGAAACCAACGTACGCGTTGTAATTTATACACAAATGCCCTGGTTCTTTTAATTTTTTTATGTATTACACACAACCTCATCACCTATTTTTAATGATGTGTCGAGCAATTTACAAAAAAGTCACAAATAATAAAAAAGCTTCATCAAACAATAAACAAGATCTATTTAATGTATTTCTCAAAATGACCACCATTAACTTGCATAAAATGATGCAGCCTGCTTTCAAATTCTGTTCGAACATTACTCAAGACATACGCTGTTATTACTTGGCATTCTTCTACAATTCTCTGACGTAGCACTTCTAGTGTTTCAGGTTGAGAGGCGTATACTCGTGATTTTAAATGTCCCCACAGGAAAAAGTCCAAACGGAATAGATCCGGAGATCTTGGTGGCCATTCGACGGTACCTCTTCTGCTAATCCAATGCTGCGGGAAATGGGCATCCAAAAATGTCCGCATAGTGACAGCATAGTGGGGGAGCTCCATCTTGTTTGAAAGTTGCTTCATTTTCTATTAAATTGTCGGCACTTTCCAACAACTCTTACCATAATATTAATTGTGCTATCCAATAATTCTAAATAGGTGTTTCCATTGAGATTACCTTCAATGAAAAATGGCCTAACAATATGGTCGCTGAAAATTCCTGCTCAAACATTCAATTTTTCAGGAGTCTTAGTATGAAATTCCCTGATTAAATGAAGATTAGTATCACTGCAGTACCGACAATTGTGTCTATTCATTATACCATTCAACGTAAATGTGCATTTGTTGGAGATACATGTATTGTAGAGAAGATTTCGGATCAATAGAAGTTGTTCACTAAAGAATTCGCAAAATTGGTTACGGCGATCAAAGTCATCTGCATGTAACTCTTGAACCAGCATTATCTTAAATGGATGAAACTTATATTCTTTCAAAATTCGATGAACACTGGAACGGGATACGCCAGACGCTTGAGACACAGTTTTAATCGACTGCTTATTGTCCATCTGTACGGGACCCAAAACTGCCACTTCAACTGCTTCATTTCGAACAATTTTTACCCTTTCCGCGATGGATTTCTAAAACACGTTTACACTTTCAACAACAGGCTCAAACTAACGTTGCAGTGGTCACAAGCAAAAAACATTGACTTTTTTGTGACAGTGGCGTTTTGTTATTTTAAAAAGAGATTATGTTTGAATTCGTATAAACTTTTCTTTGTTTTGCTTCAGCTTTTTTATTTGTGACCTTTTTGTAAACTGATCGACACATCATTAAACAATATCTGGCGTGAAACACCACACGACCTTCCAACCTACAAAATGGAAATTAAAAGAAATGAAATACTGTTAATAACATTTTTTTTAGGATAACATCTTTTATAAGAAGATAATAATCGTTTAAAACTTCATGACAGACAGAAGTTAATAGACATCTAGATGCTAACTTAAATGAAAAGAAATTAAATCATTTTTTCTTATTGGTGCCCCATTTTACCCATTTAAAGCGCGCCTTAGCGTGTTTAAATCCAACTTTCAAAAACGTGCGTTTTTTAAAGTTACCATGGCAACATCAACAACTCAAGAAACGTGAAGTCTAACTGACAATTTTTTTATTATTGGTCTGACAGGAGTACCTTTTAACGTCAAATAACATATTACTAAAAAATTCAAAACCTTTATTTAAACATTATTTAACACTTCTAATTTTATAAATGAAAATAGAAAGTACAGTTAGTATTGTTAGATATATGAATTTTTATTTACATATTTTACGTTATTAGTTCTTATTTCCATTTTTTGTAGTAATAGTACTAGTATTTATGATTTCAAGTTGCACCAATAAAAAAAATAGCGTAAAGTATTCGTGGATAACTGGTCTTTAAAACACTTACTCCAGCTGCGTCGTCGTGTTCGAAAAATTTAATATACTATAATTTCAATTTTTTTAGGATAACTATGCAACCTATTTTTTATACGTTCATAACGAACACAGGCAACACTGTAAAAACAAGAACAGTAATCTATGTCAGAATGACGTTTAAAACTTTATGTCAGATAGTGATTCATAGACAAACAGCATTTTCAATCATACTTATTTAATTTTTACATTATTACGCTTTACATTAAAAAACTTTGTAAAGAAAATTTATGTAAAATTAAATTTTCTTTTAAAAATACGTGTACACTTTTTCCTATAAAATTAATAAAAAAAATTGAACTAACACTTGGTAATTGTTTTGCCGCAAAAATACGCATCATATCAAAAAATTGCATAGAACATAATTAATCGATATGTTTAAGGTCTATATCCAGGTATTTTTATATCTTTGAAATATGCAGCTGTTTTAGAACTATTTGATGAAAACCAAAAGTTGCTCGTAATAAACCCCCCTCACCGCTTATGGACTCCTTCCAAAATATAATCAGCTCTAAGCCAAATGAGAACAAGTTTAAATACAAAATTTTAAGTACGTAGGTAATTTTCGTTCTGGAGTTATCATAGATACTAACATATATCCACACACATTCGATTTAGCGATAGTGAAAAACAGTCGATTGCATAACCTTATCTTTTTTTACGTTTTTTGCCAATAATTCTGTCAAATCTCAACCGATTTATAAAAACGATGCATCACTGTATTCGCAATGAAACGGGCTTTAAAATAATGTGCAAGTGGTGTAGTGGCATTGGAAATTTTAAAGTTGGGGGTTGCTAGGGGGGATGGACATATCGAGTTGGATTGACTGAAAGAAAAGCTCCCCCCAAGAATAAAAATCGACGGATCTCGGCAAATTTAGAAATATTTTTGGGTTTTCTCGTTGCAGCGGGGGTCAATTTTTCTTTGGGAAACCCTGTATGTACTCAATATGTTCTTATCTAACATATACGTTTGGGCGAGCACTTTATAATAAGTGTGACAATCCTAAACCTGTTGCATATTGCTGAATAATTCAAGTAAAAATCAAGGTATGTTTGCGGTTATTGTAGTGATGTACGATGGTTTACATTTCATCTGGCTAATATTAGATTTTGATCTTTTTTGATATTTTTATTGCACGTATATTACACACTTCACCCGTACAAAATGAGATGCGGGGCAAATGTATTATATCATATCTATCCCTTGGTTATGTATCAGACTTGCCCCGTATTTTCTGCAGGTAACATGGTGCGCAATTATAAACTAAAACACATTCAAACGAACACAATGATAATGAAAGTTTGCAACAAGCTATGCAGGAAGAAAGTCGATGTATCGAGCCTCCAAGCATTTAGCATCCCATTTAGTACCCTATACTGCCACATCAAAGGTCTAGGAGGAGTTACAAGTTCAAGTTTGGGTCGAACTTCTAAACTTAAGCAATCAGATCCTTTTGTGCTTCATACGTATTTTGACTTGCAAGAAGTAGCAATAAATGAATTAAGTTTAAGAGATAAACCCCAGTAAATGTGCAATCGATGAGAGTTCGTTTTCAATTGTTCCGTTGAAGTGTAAGATGCTAAGATTAAAAGGTGTAGCTTGTTCGAGAACTGTAAGCTCACCTGGTAAAGACAATACTAGTGTTTTATTCTGTGCAAAAGCAGCCGGCGATAAAGAGCCCACTCTAATCATCTTTACAGGAACTAACAGCTGGTATCAATGGAAGGAACCCCAAGGAAAAGGATTCCCAAGTGCAGTCTATGCCGCGTGTAAGAAGAGCTAGATGAAGTCTACAACATTTTTAAATTTCTTCAAAAAAACCTTGATTTCTTGTTTGGGAAACGAAAGTCCCGTCTTTGTAATATACGATGGTCACAGTACCCACGTAAGATCACTGGGGACACATAAATTACATTGCCTGCTGGCGTAACCATCTTAAAGTTGTCACCGCACAACCGTGATTTGTCCCTGAACCTGCCGGTGATAATAGGCTCTTAAATGGTAGGATCCCTAAAATCAAAATTTAGCTACGCCTCAGTATGCAACACGGAGACAGAAGGTTCTATCACTCATATAGTAGATTTTTCTGCTTCTACAGCTACCCTCATCGATGATGACGCAGTATCATTTAAGTCTCTGGTTAAACAAACGAACCCAGCCGAAACCCTTCAAACGAAACGAGTAGGAACAGGTGCAGAGATAATGAGCTGTGAAATTATCAACATAACATCTATTGTCCAGTCTTTGAAGAAAAGGCGCCAGCCAGATAGTTCTTTTGAATATGAAGAAGATTTATCACTTCGCCATTCTGACAGCGACAACGAGTTTTTAGAAAACTTGAGAAATCCGTCTCCAGAAGTATTACCTGATGTCAGCAAGTGGGCATTGTTATAAACAATTTGTTGGCCAAATCACAGGACGAAATTTTAGTTGCTTGGATCATAAAGTTTTTAAGACTAAAAGTTGGAGACAAAGTGGATAAAGACGTTTTCTTCCTACAACTTAAAATAATCTTAGTAAGCAAGAATATATTTTTTACCTACAGTTCGATTGGGATTTATTTCCAAACCTCCTAACAAAAACAATATAAACCTCTTTGAAATACGGAGAAATTCTTTATGTGTAGTAAAAAAAGGTTCTTTCACATTAACCCCGTAGCAATACACTATACTTTACATATACAAGCGTAGAAGGTATTGTTACATTTACTTTCCAGATTTTTAGATATCATTCACTAAAATGTCACTATTAGAAAAGTATAACGCGCTTACCCCAAGTCACCTTAAATGATTTTAGTTATACACTGATGTCGAAATGTTTGAGTTTAATCATCACCTATTTATATTTCAAACAAGTGTAGATATTCACAAAAAAGTACCTTAAGAGTCCTATAAAGTGCGGTTAAGGGCTTATCTATCATTATATGAAAAATATTCATTGAGGTCATATAAAGCGTCCCTTTTTCGCTACATTCCTTTTTCACTTATTGATAATCGAAACAGTTTAACACATTTATTTCCTGGTTTATTTACAAATTCACCTATACTGCTAAATAACGATGAACGAAACTTAAAAAACCAACAAAAATACAATAACAAAATACTGGATCAGTACTTACTAGTCTGGACGGATTCTGAAGCTTAAGGACATTCCGTTTTTTTGGTATGGACTAGGGCGGTTTTCTGCGGAAAATACAGTTAGTGTAGCAGAGGTAAATTGAATTCCTCTGCTATGATTATAGATCGGATTAATGGACATAGAGACATTATTCAAACCTTTCTGAATGCGGTTCTAGTAAATACGCAAGTATAACGGTTTAGCTACTACGTGCAAGCATGGGGTTCCTAATTTTCATTTTATATTTTGAAAAAGAGTTTCTTATCTGATGTTTTCGTTGCAATATACAACGCAAGTAGTATGAGGGCCGACAATCTATACTATGGTATTTAACTATGCCAAGCTTTTATAAAATCAACAATACTATATTTTGTATTCATATGTTTAATAATCTTCTTAAATACAGGACAGATTTAACTAGGAATCTTTACTTAAAATACTTACACAGCTATGTAGAATTTTATTTTTAATAAAAATTACTGAATTCATAATATTAACGTTATCTATGTTAGAGGTTTTGTATTAAATAACAATTTTTATTGCAACACGGATTTAATTTGGCTTATAATAAAATACTATGCCGGTCGCTTGTTGGTCGACAGCGGGTTCTGTTAAATTATTTTACCAGAAAATTGGGTTTTATCTGGAAACAAAGATACGATTATAATGTAAATTAATGGGGTCTTTCCTTAAAAAAAATTATGCAGGATTTATTTTACTCGATATACGAGCAGGGCAGGAGCTATGAAATTAGTGGAAGAATCTAATATTCATAATAGGCGCTCGAATAGTTTTGAAGTGTTATATAGCGAGTTTTAACAAAAGACTAGACAGGAGAATTATTTTGGTGAAATGCAATAAATTTAAACGGTCAATGATTTATTATGAGTGGCGGTAAACAACAGAGAGCATGACGTGCACAAATTTTGGTAGTCACATACGTAAGCAAGTATGCAGCACCCAACACACATATACACACATGCACGCTCGCATGCACGTAAGCAAGTACGCACGCACGCACGCACCCACACGCCTACACGAGCGCGCGGACAGTACTTTACTTCTCGATTCGCGCATAGGACAGTAGAATAGAAACTATGTATCGGCAAATTAGCCACTCTTGTAGAGCTAAAATTTTTTTACTCTAACGTTTCATATAACTAATCCACGTGTTCTCAAATTCATGTATTTTTTTGTCACAAAACACTTCACAACACTGAATTGCAGAAGTTCTGGTGTAAAAACCTCTTTCTAATTATCTAAATTCAATAGATGGATTTAACTATGAATTAGCCCTTGTACACTAATATTTGTTAATATCAGTTCATATTATTATGAAAATTAATTTAAAATTGATAACAGAATAACTTCATGTTTTGATTCTAAATGAAATCCTCCCGTCATTTATTACTACAGTATTGATTATTTTAAATTCACATGCTAATTGCAAGCACATTTTTTTGTTAAAGGGATCATAATGTAATTGTAATAATTAATGAATGAGCCATAAGTTTTAAATTTATATTCTGTAATATTACATAACAAGTAAAGCCCGTTTAAATATCGGAAATTTTAATTTGACCTTTTCCAACAACAGGTATACCCCAGAATGTCTACCACGCCCCGTATTTATAGACCACCTAAGGTATATAAAGCAGGTGTACTATTATGATCAATTGTAAGCTCAATCAACTGTTCTATACATAATTAGCCACTGTATTGAACCACTTATAAAAGAATTGATTAAATAATAAAGGGTCTTAGGAAGGCCATAGGCAATTAAATCATTCAATAATACTTTCTTTCCTTGGAACTTTTCATAAAATATTGATACCTCCGTACTCAATATTTATATCAGTCAATAACAGTAAATAACAAAAAAAATTAATGGTAATTAATAATACAATTACATGAAATTATTCATTTATTACCTTCAGGACATTGCCAATCACTTAAAAAACAACTAGACAACTAGACCTGTTCAACTTCAACGGTTTTCATAAAAATGAATTTCTAGGTTAATTTGTATAATATTCATTGGGCATTCACAATCTCTTTACAACCTGTAAAACTTGGGAACGGAAGCTTTTAACATTTTTGGAAGGTAAGAATTATAATCAGCACCAATTAATTAATTAATTAATGGCAAAACAAGAATATCGATTGTCTATGTTTAATTTCCATACAGACGAAGCCTATTTATAGAAACAAACTGTACAAACGCTTATTTATTCTTTCTTTATTTAGCAAGGTGTTAAAAAAGAACTGGCCAAGTATATTAGAGTTTGAACAATATTCAGAATCCGCTAACTAGCTGGATTTGTGGAATATCGGATTTTATTCAATAATCAGCATTTACTAATTTCACGGACATCTGCAGATAATAATAAAGTATTGGTCAACCAAATGTTATGTTTTTTTAAATGGAATATTCTGTGCAATATTGTGAATTTGAATTGCTCTTACATTGCCCATCACGTCAATATAAGGTTTTGATATGTTATACTGGGTATTTTAAAAGTTATGACCAATTTTACCTAAAAACGTTATTACTTCAACGCCCTGTACAGCCCAAAACAGTTAATAAGAAAAATTACTTTTAGCATTCAGGATTTCTTATTATGATGTACATTCATATAAAAAATTATTTTTGTAATTATTTATTAATTTGTATACAGGGTGAGTCAGAACACGCTTATAAAATTTTCTTCATTATTTTAAATGAACCACCCTATAATTTATATGGTGTTTGAATAGATCTTTATTAACTCATTCATTTTTGTGAACCATTCCCTATACCTACCGCTTTCCGTTTTTTAGATATTTTTAATTTTAAGAATAATTACTTACTTTTTATTCTTTTAATAATTTAAATTTAAATAGTAATTTAAATAAAACAGGTGAAAAATTCATGAAATAATAAAATTATTTAACATAACAAGGAATTAACAAATCGAAGGAAATAAATGGGAATAGGAGAATGGAGAAAACCTGATGTGAAAAATTTAACTAAGAACTAATGCAATTAACAAATTTAACTAAGAATAACGAAACTCAACATTTTACTTCTAAAGAAAATGTTCAAAATGACCAACATTAACGCAATGTTGTAATCTATTCGCAAAGGATCTTCACCAGTTACACGCTCTTCTTATTTATTGTCGCTTCATCGCCAATGAGAAAATCTAAAAAATCATTTTGAGTGTTAATTCTATCTAAGGCCCATTCACTAAAATTTACTCATTTGATAATCATTTTCGAGCAACCCCTGGTGCTTTTGTAAGTGATACGGATGCATTTTATGTTTTAATAAAATTTTAGTTACTGATTCCTCTTTGACTAGACACTGCACGTGTACTAATGTGTGAATCTTCTGTAACATTTAATAGTACATTAAATTCATTTTGTTCATTTAATGTTCGTTTTTCTCTTTCATGTTTTTCATACGCTATACTACCTGTACGTTTAAATTTTTGTTTTTCGTTAAGGTTACCTGCGCTTCAGAAACTTTTGTCTATAAATTCTAGCTGTCAGCAGACAATTCTCGTCACTACTAATAATTGTTGATAGCATATTGACTAATTCATTTCTACCGAAATTAATTTTGGAATTGATTTTTTCAACAATACTAAACGCAGTTTCAAACGCAAACAACTTCTATAATTGTTACTGACAAATGTCAAACTAAAGAAAATTTATTTATTTTTTCATGAATAACTAGACCCAAAAATTGAGATCATTAGTAATACTTAAACTTAGTTTTTTGCATGGTTATGGCTAAAGATAATTATTTATTCTCCATCATACGACTTTTTTGTGAAACTTCACAATGTACACATCATTCGTTCGTATTCATAATTTATATTTTAGTGTAAAACAAGCTAATGATTGCAAAGGCTACTTGATCCCATTAAAAAATAATGAAACATGAGATTTCATTATTTAATTGGAAATATCTAAAAAACGGTAAGCGGTAGGTATAGGGAATGGTTCACAAAAATGAATGAGTTAATAAAGGTCTATTCAAACACCATATAAAATATAGGGTGGTCCATTTAAAATAATCAAGAAAATTTTATTAGCGCATGACTCGCCCTGTATACAAAGTAAACAATAATTACAAAAAGTGTTTGAGTTAGCATCTAGATGTCTATTAACCTCCGTCTGACATTAAGTTTTTAAAGTTGTTTTTCCTTTTACAATGTGCGCGCGCGCTCCTGTGTGGGTATGTGTGGCTGTATGCTAGTATTTACGATAACTCCAGAACGACAACACTGACGTACTTCAAATTTCGTATTTAAGCCTGTTTTCATTTCTCCTGGAGCTAGTTAGAATTCGGCAGGTATTCAGAGGCGAAGGGAGAGGTTTCATTAGGAGCAGATTTGGTTTTTACCACTTATTTCTGAAACAGCTATATATTGTAAAGATTGTAAAGATTTAAATATAGACTTAAGCATATAGATTAATTATGTTCTATGCAATTGTTTGATACGACGCGTAATTTAGCGGCAAAAAATTCCTAATGTACAATTTAAGCGTTAGTTAAAAATTTGTAATATCTGAATACAGATTCATTTTATAAGAAAAATGTAGACAGTTAAAAAAATTAATTTATATAACTGTTCTTTATAAAGTTATAAACTCTTCTTTATAAAATATGAAAAATTCCTAATGTAGATTTAAGCGTTAGTTCAAATTTTTTCGGGGGTAATAGCATAAGAGCTTGTGTTTATTGGGACAAAGTTTCATTTTGAAACGAACGAGAGCTTTGTTGCTTGGTAATTGACGAGAGTAAATAACATGGTAAAATCCCGACACCGAAGGTGGAGCGATTTTACCTTCTGTTATTTGCTCGAGTCGTATTACTTAGAAGCAACAAAACTTGAGTTTTGTCAAAATGAAAGTTTGTCCCGGGAATAAATACAAGCTCGAATGGTATTTGGGAAGACAGTTTAATGAGTCATAATTAAAAATAATAAACTATATTTTAAGTGTTATTGATACAATTTAACTATCGTTACCATGAAGATATATCAACATTTAGTTTATTCACACGCGAAACGTACCTACTGGTAGTATATCTGATGTGAAAGTGATAAAACGTTTAATAGCATAATGCATTGTTTTTGACAGATGAATCAAATTGTCAATATGTGAATACCGATTAATTTTGTAAGAAAAAGTGTAGACATTAAAAAAAAATTATTTTTACATAGCTTTTCTTTATAAAATTTGTTAGTATAACGCAAGGCAAACTAATGAAATATGACTGAAAATGGTTAGACTGTATTAGTAATATCGTATAGAAGCGGGTGGCTTTGGAATTTTTTTTTAAGTTAACGTGTATATATTAATCTCTATATCTGACATGAAGTTTTAAACATCATTATGACATAGATTATTTTTTGTTTTTATAATTTTGCCTGTTTTCGTTATGAACGTATAAAATTATAATTAAAATTATTTAATTTGGTTAGTTTTTTAAGTTAGTATCTATATGTCTATTAACCCGCGCATAACACCCTATTCTCTCCGCTACTGCAATATGTAGCCAACATCCCTAATGCAATACTACTAGGAGACCTTAACGCCAGACACCCACAATTTGGAGACACGACTGACAAACGCAAACGGACAAATATTAACGAACGAACTACTTAGACTACCAATAGTACGAGTTAGGAACATCCACCCCATTTTTATCGGATACCAAGGTTACTCCATACCCGACCACATAATATGCTTAGAACAAATAACACAATATTTCGATGACAACTGCCACCTCGACACAACTATAACATCAGACTACATTCCCTTACTAGTGAAAACATCCCTAGGCCCCCCACTTCCCCCGACACAAACAACTATCACACGCAGAAATTTTCAAAATGCCGTTTAAAGAACTCATCTCCAATAACCTCCCAGATATAACCCTTAACACTACCGACGACATAGACTGTGCCGTACAAGGAATGGCCCAACTTATCTCCGACGCTGCCAACACAGCAATCCCGATAAAAGTAATAGACATCAACCGGAAACCACTTCCCCCCGCATCGTTCTCCTGATCAAAGAAAAGCGACGGCTATACCGACGATTTCTGAAGACCAGAGACCCAGCACTAAAAACCGAATACAACAGACTAAGCGCAATAATCCGACTAGAGACCAACAAATACACCCAAGAAAACTGGATAAAAGAAACAACCAAACTTGATTACCGCGAAGGGCCTAAATTTTGGCACAAATTCAAGATCCTAACGAAACAGAAAACTAAATCAAAATGCCATCGAATCAATCCCCAAGGCACCCTCGCAGTTTCAGACCAGGAGAAGGTCGACCTGTTCGGCCTTCACCTGCAAACCGTCCTCACTACCCATGACGATCCATCATTCGACAACGATTTCAAAGCTTGGCTCGAGACCGCACGTACTAACCGACAACGACCTCTTCCTTAGCCCCATTTCCCCCGATCTAATACTACAAACTCTTAAACAAGGGAGAAATTCCGCTCCAAGACAAGACGGACTTGACCGCTAAATACTGAAGAACCTTTCACAAAACGCCGTTAGACAGTTAGCCCAAATATACAACAGATGTCTAGCCCTATCCTATTTCCCGACGGAATGGAAGTCCGCTTCAACCGCCATGTTACCCAAACCTAGATCTGATCCTTCCCCAACCTTCATCCTACAGACCGATTTCCCTCATAAGTTGTATGGGCAAATGTCTAGAAACTATCCTGTCCCAAAGGCTAAGAGCTCATCTCGATACCAATGACATCATCCCCAACAGCTAGTTCGGCCGAACCGTTCTTGCCAAGACCCATTAGTAAAACTATATACCGAATCCTCAAAAGCATTGAAGCAAGGGGACTGTTTCTTCGCAGTCTTCCTCGACATCAAACAAGCTTTTAATAAACCATGGCACGCAGGACTAATATAAAAACTACAACAGTTAGGCTGACAGGCAGATGTGTGAAGGTGTGAGTAGGCTCCTCCACTTCCACGCCGGAGTTCCGCAAGGATCCGCCCTGGCACGTATCCTATATACCATCTATGCATACGACATTCCTCAAAGTACCAACCCGAACAGTAGCCCAATTTTCCGATGACACTGCTCTCTGGGCGACCAGCAGGGATAGTGATAGTGACGCCAACATTCAACCAATAATTGACAGACTAATAACACTACAGACCAAATACACAAATCGCAGAACAAACGGTGACACGATCCCAACCAAACCAATACTACAAATTCCATTCCCCAACAAACCCCCATTACCACATAAACCCAAAACCAAATTCAAACACCTTCCAGCACTCCTACTTCAACGAATAGATAACCTACCAGACATGAAGTTTTAAACGTCTGTTTGACATAGATTTTTGTTTCTGTTTTTACTATGTTGCATATCTTCGTAATTAACTTATTATAGAAGTGGTTGCATAATTGTCCTAAAAAATGTTATTAAAATTATTTCATTACTTTTAATTTCCATTTTGTAGGTTGGAAGGTCGTGTGGTGTTCCACACCACATATTTTGTCTATGACAAATAATTATCATCACACTAAAGTAAATTGAAGCAATAGTAATGGTTGTATTATTGTCATTGTTATTATTATTATTATTATTAATTTCTATTTTAGTGTTAATATTACTTGCTACCTCTGAAATAGCACTTGATTATTGAATGAACGAAATAGGATACCGGCCAAACGTCTCAACTTCAGAACTCGATGCTCAGGTCGTTTAAGTCATCAGGCAACGTTGAATTAATTACATTACTCGCGATTAGGCAAGCGTTTGGACGAATTTGCGTTTCTGCATTTAAATTCAGTAGAATGTTGCGGCTTAGAATATTACACTTCAATTTTCTCACTTATTGCATTTACAACTTCAATCACATATCGTATTTCACAACCGGCTGGTTTTCTTTCACACATAGTCAAACGTCTGTTGTAATCAATGTATCAATAATTTGTTTTCAAAGACCTTATTTAGTATTCAAATTTTTCTAGCGACATTTGTCTCAATTGCACATATCCACTCGTGCCACAAATCACTCATATTACAATGCTGTTGTAGATATGCTGCGTATTAAACTTGTATTTAATTTTTACAATTAAGAGCGTACGTACCGATTACTTAAGATCTACGCAGCTTTATCACTTTCCCCACGACGGTTTTTTAATTAATATGTTTTTAGTTGCATTTAATAATGTCAAGAAGATTTTTTTTGTGGAATTTGTTTATCCCTATGATCCATTTGGCGGAATTGAATTCGGTCAAATCTAACATTTACTCTTATATAGATTAAAAAAACTCGGTCACCCTAAGATTAAAGGACTTGTATTAAAAGAGATTTTAGCAGTAACAAATGTGTTATTTGGTGGAATTTATTTAGTACTGTGACCTTTTTGGTGCAATTGACTATCATTATCTTAAAAATTATTTATGATCCTCATTGGAGAACTTTATTTACTACTTTATGTCTTACGAATCTATTTTGATATCATGTTATGTTATGTAAAAGTACCTACCACAGTAATAAAACAGCTGTTTCTAATCGAACAAAATTTAAATTTACCAGATGGACGTGTGTAGCTAGAAGGCATTTTGTAAGTATGGTATTAGAAATACGAATATAAACATGAAAATGCAAACCTTCACCATTATTGCACATATTTAAATACGCCCAAATCTAAATGTTTCGCTTACGCTTACAGTTATCGTCCTCAGAGTAAAACACGCTTTTAGAATTTTTTAAGATGTTGAAACAAATTTATGAAGTATGAAAAATGAAAACGCCAACATAGGCCTGCTATTAATATAACAGTTTGATAAACGTATAAGCCAACCATGGAATATAATTTTAGTAAAGAATAACTTGATCTTGAATAAATTAAATATGGTTGAACTGCCTTAAAGATGACAGATCCAGATTTAACAGTCGAAGGCTAACAGTGAAAATGTTATAATCAAAGAGCAAATTTAACAAAATTCAATCAAATTATGATGTAAGTATAAAGTTGTGCAAAACTTTAATTTAAAATTGATAAAAGCATTTATAAATAGACACTTCACATCAATTAAAAGTCCTGTCAGATCTAAAAAAGAACTAGCTTTGTTCATAATTGTAAGTGTTATTTTACAGTGAAAACAGAATGTAGTACGTTTAACGTAATTTATATGTTAAATTATAGTGATGTGGTAATTTAACACATAATTGATAAGGCATATACTTCAAGGTCGGGAAAAAGATAGCAAAACACCTAGACATATCAAAAGATAAAATTAAGATTAAGTCGTACCATTGTGCCTATTGAAGTTTTTCTGGTTTCTCTGGTTCACTTAATCTACACAATCTCATATGTTCTTTACGTCTTGTATCAAAGCTACGTTTTGTGGTTCCAATGTATTCTTTGCAATTGAACAACATAACCTATACACTCCGGAAGATGATAATGGGTTTGAAACATCTTTAGCTGATCATAAATGTTCTTTAATTTTTTCTGGAGGTTTAAAAACAGTCCTGATTAATTAGCATTTGTTTAATTCTATCTGTAACATTAATTATAAAAAGAAGAAAAACAGTATCAATATTATACATTGGTTTCTATTTATGGTTACGTCTAGTTGGTGTAATATAATTAAGTGAATATCCGTTAGCTTGTAAGGATTTTGTTATATATTTCTATTCATCCTTCAAAAATGCAGGATTAAAAATTGGTTTTGATCGATTTACTTAAGATCTAACTACGCCTACGTGGCTGGTTATTTAATAATTTATGAAGATAGTACTCTTGCGAGGAGTACATCAGTAGCAAATCTATGTATATATCATAAGGAAAAATATGCTACAGGGGATTGTTAGGCTATAGGCTGTGAGGGTAGACTAAAACATGGTGGTTTGACGTACCGAACGCTCACTCTTAGACCTGCAAACACCTGACAAGGGACATCCGTGAAGTTTACCTCAGCAGTAATAAAAATACTGGCCAAGGACTGTAAAAGTGTTGTTTAGCTCAATGAGACAATATGCGATTAGCGTTCTTAATAAGGTTAGCACTAATTGAATATGGAAATTCGTAATTGAGACGTGAAACTTTAAACACAAGTAACACGCGGGTTCAAAACCATCAGATAAGTTTTAAAGAACATAGCATCCGTTCCGCCTTGTCTTAGAAACGGCCCGAGAGAAATTGAAATTAAGGGCAGCTACTAGTATACTAGTCACCCAAGACTAAGTGCGAAGGGCAACCCGCGACAAAAAGTACATGTTAATGTTATAAATGCTTGAAAACTACAAAATTCGTGAGCTTTCTAAACATATTAGATAACCAAAGAGGTAACGAGTTTGAGAAACTTTACGAAATACCGTAAGGCAAACGTACACCTTTGCATTTTTAAAGCATCACTCCTAGATGAACCATAATCCCATAAAAATATACCATATATTATACTATTTTGGATAAAATAATAATACAAATTTGTAAGTATAGATCCATTCACATTTAGAGCGGGTTCAACAAAAAGAAAAATATACTGACCCAACCCCTTTGCAATGTTGACTGAGTAAAAGTAAGAACACATCCTAAAAATTTGGCTTGTGTCAGCATTTATAGATTTTTAAGGAGGACTTATCGACTCCGTTTTATCTTTGCTTAGTTAATTAAAGAGGAGCACGTCATTTTTGTACAGTTTTAATAGTAAATACAGACCTGGTGGTGGTGATGATATTGTGAATCATTACTTCTGTATTATAAGTGTTTTGTAACTTTGGTTTCTTATTAGTAGAGTTGATCGGCCTATTTCCACAGTTTATGCTTTTTGAGCGCGACGTTTCGGAAGCGGATTCTGCTTCCGTCATCAGGCTTAGTCCTGAGAAGGACTGTTTTCCCACTTCAGTCGAATTCATATGTTATACATATAAATAAATAAATATATATATATATATATATATATATATATATAATATATATAATAAAATAAAATGTATACACTCTTTAACAGTTCATAACAACCACACTTTTTTTTTTCAGTTGTGACTGCTTAAAATAATGGCTGGAGTCAGACTAAACTTTGAGGAAAGAAAATTCATTCTAAAGTGCTACTGGAATACTGAGAACATAAGTGAAGTGCAAAGACGGTTTAGGATGGAGTTTCAACGAGATGCACCAACAAGACTCACAATTACTCGTTTGCGAGATAAGTTTGAGGAAGAAGGAACTGTTAAGGATGTCCATAAGAACCATTCCGGAAGACCACGATCATCCACCAGCCCCACAAGAGAAGGAGAAGTCATTCAGAGATTTCAGCAATCACCTAGAAAATCTGTCCGGCAAGCGGCTCGTGAGACAGGAGTTTCAAAATCGAGCGTCCATCGCATTTTGAAGCGTGCCAAATGGAGAAGTTTTATTCCTAGATTAGTGCACGCTCTCAATGAAGATGATTATGACAGCAGAATCCAATTTTGTGAGCGGTACCAAGGAAAATGTGCAGAGGACAATCAATTCCCATACAAGTTTGTTTGGAGTGATGAGGCTATGTTCAAGTTAAATGGTTCAATAAATCGTCACAATTGCACCTACTGGGCAGCTGACAATCCTCATGTGACAGTGGAACACCATGTGAACTTACCAGGGGTTACAGTGTGGTGTGGTTTGTCAGCATTTGGTTTAATTGGACCTTTCTTTTTTGATGGTACCGTGAATGGTGCAAATTACCTCAACTTGCTACAAGAATCCGCTATGTCACGCATCCAAGAGATGTTTAGGAATGAAGAATGGTACTTCCAGCAGGATGGAGCACCTCACCACTATCATCGTGACGTAAGGGCCTATCTTGATGGCCACCTGCCAAACAGATGGGTAGGCAGAAGAGGAAGTACCGAGTACCCTCCACGCTCACCGGATTTGACCCCCATGGATTTTTTCTGTGGGGGCATGTTAAACACAATGTTTACATATATATATATATATATATATATATATATATATATATATATATATTATTGGCATCCATATGGGTTTCATTTCTACACTAGCTTGGCTTATTGGATTTTCTGCTAGTGTGATGTATGTGGCTTCTTTGAGTTTCCGACGAGTTGTGTTTCGGACGTTGTTGTTATGTTCCTGCGTTCTCACTTTGAGTGGTCTACTGCTTTCTCCTATGTATGTCATTTAATCATCATGTATAATATGTAGTTGCTTTCATTATAAATATTAGTAAGTAAATCATTCATAAGTATTTGAGAAAAGTTATTGGTCCCGAGGGATTCCTGTTTACAAATAACTGGTTTTAATTGTCGTTGTTAAGAGACTATTTTGGTTATTAACAAAGATCCTACGAGTAAAATATTATTCTCGTATATTGTATTATCCTAATTTTTCATAAACCTAGTGCACGCAATCGAAAGTCTAAGAAGGATATTACAGTAATTTGTCTAATAATGTTAAAACAAATACTTTTGTATGGAATTTTATGTTTTCGATAACGGTAATTTAAAACTGTTTAAACTATGAAGGTGCTCTCCAAAGTTTCTAGTATCACATCTTGTACTTACGACCATCTAAGGCAGGGATGGGGAAATGGTGGCCCGCGGGCTAAGTTCGGCCCTAGACACGATTTTATCCGGCCCGCGACTCCTTCGCCATCGGCAGACGGCAGTTGTGATTCAGCCATCATTTGGTACGTTCGCCAGTCTACACTTACGCATCTCAATTGTGGAATAATTTATTTGAAGAATACTTATATTTTTTTATAAATAAATAAAAATGGGATCAAATAAAAAAGGAAAAGTGGATAGTAAATGCCGGTCATTTAAAGACGAAGGGACTCAAAGGTATTTTTTCATCCTGTTTAAAGATAAGCCTTTGTGTCTTATTTGTAACGAAACAGTCTCCGTTAATAACGCCATTTCAAGACAAAACACAGTTCTTCAATACATGCTTCTCTTAACGAAGATCTAAGATTGAGTCATTATCAAAACCGCTTCGAAATCAGCAAGAGTTATTTAAGCAACAAGAAACGTAACTGTAGCAAGTTACATGATCGCCCATAAAATTGCGAAGTCATTTGATGAAGGTGAATTCGTGAAGAATTTTTTGCAAATCGTGGCTTAAGTTTTATGCCCCGATCAAAAAAACTTTTCGAATCCGTAAGTCTGTCGCGCCGAGCCATAACGTCAAGGATCGAAAAAGTTACTGAAAACATAGCAACCCAATTTACTTAGAAAATTAAAAGCTTTGTGGCTTTTTCGATAACTATGGACCACAGTACAGATATATCAGACACTGCGCAATTTCTCATTTTTTTTCGAGGCATTGACTACCAATTTAACATCATTGAAGAATTGGCAAGTTTAGGATCCATGAAAGGAACTACAACCGGAAGAGACGTTTATGGAGAGTTCTAAACATGTATAAATTCACTGAATCCTCAAACATGGTCGGCACTAATCGAGGATTCGTAGGTATATTCAACGATACGCATTCAGGCAGCAATGTAATATTTTTGCATTGTGTGATACATTAAGAAGTACTGTGTAAATCTGCACTTCAAATAAAGCATGTCCATGGTAAAATTGTCAAACTCGTCAATATTATTCGAGCCTGTCGACTAGCACACAGACAATTTCAAGAATTTCCCACCTCTACAGGCTCAGATTATTATGGCTTGCTGTATCACAGTAAGGTTCGATGGCTTAGTGCTGGGCAAGTTTTCAAACGAGTGTGGCAGTTAAAATGTGACGAAACGTTCCAACAGCGGTTTAACAACTAATCTAATCTGGATTTCTACATCTCAATTCCCAAATTTAATAAAACACGCTCAGAAAATGATGTCGATGTTTGGGTCTTCATACAGATGTGAGTAGGTATTTCCAACAATGAAACTACGTAAAAACATACTGAGGAAAAAATGACTGATGAACATCTTGAGAGCGTTTTACGAATTTCTACTAGTAACATAGAGTCAAATTTCGACCATGTAGTTAATAAACAGTCAAAATTTCATTTGTCACACGGTCCAGCACTTCTAAATAATAAATGTAAAGATATTAAGGTTAATTAAGGTATATGAAGAAGGTATGTATATTATTATGGTTAATTGGCAGCCCCATCATCCTTATAATAATTCCTATAAAAAACTTGATTAATTAGTGATTTTTCAAGAAATTCATGTTAGTGGTTTCTAATAAAAAAAGTATTGTTAAATAATACAATTCCATGAAATTATGAAAAAGAAAATTTCACATTTAGGCCATTATGAGTCCCTTACACAAAAACTTGTAAATATTGACAAACAGTAAATAAAATTATTGTACACCTGTTCAGTTCCAAATCGTTAGTTTGTAGAATATTCATTAGGTTATTCACAGCTTCTAATCGTTTTTAAGATTTTGACTTCTGTAAGAATGTACATGTCAAGAAACAGTTATAAACGGCGTCACTCACTTACCTAATTAATGACAAAACAAGAATGTCGATAAATTTTAATTTTCATACAGATTAAACCATAATTCCAATGTTAAAAAAAAGTGAGACAAAAGCCGATTGATTAGTTTGTGTGCGATTAGAAAGTTGTAAATGCAAATTAGCTGTCGTATATTAAAGCTCTACTAATCTTTTTGAATCTATTAATTTCTTTTATTGGAGGAGTGGAATAATTGAAGCTATTCAATAATCGGCGTTTAAAAGAACAAGTCGCTTATGTATTAGTTATTTATATTAGTATTGTGGTCATCAGCAGCACGGAAATCTAGAATTTATTAGAGGAATAGTATAAATGTTATAACTATATAACTTTTTTTAAATAACCTAATTTTGTAAAATTAGCGATTCAATTTGGATTAAGAGGTATTTGTTGCATTATTTGTGCATTTGGCACGAAATTATGTTCTGGTAAAAATGCCCTAAGTATGATTTGCCACTTATATCGGGCAATACCACTAGTCTAGTCTTTTCTGCTATTTTATATGTTGTGTGTTACTCAAATCACTGGCACTCTATCAAAATATTGTCGCAGTTCTATTGTAAAGGTACCCGATCGAGAGTTTACAGTACGAGAAGATGATAGCACTAGCAAAATAAATTGTATTTGAAAGCACAGGTTACAGTTTTCAGTCCGTATCGAGACGACCGCAGCATACGTAGTAACTGTAACTATAGTCCGTAAAATGAATGATTGCGAATTTCGGCTTAGCGCTTTATTTGGCGTGCACACTCGTAGTTTGTATCTATTTCGTTCTAACACACAATATTTGGAAATAGAGAGAATCGAATGCTACATTATCATCGCTGCGGGTGGTGAACTAGACGGCACTATACGTTTAAAACATCTGTATTTGTGTTAGGTGTGTTAGAAGGAGACTATGCTGGTCCGTTTAAAATAAAAGACAGAAAAGGTAGAGAGAGTAACATTCGAAATGTTATATTTGTTTATTTATTTGTTTTTCGGTTAAGGCAATACATTTAGAGTTGGTAACAGATTTAACTAGAGAATGTTTTATAGCTGCCTTAAGAAGGTTTGTTGGTTGTAGGGGTAGACCATTACATATATTCAGTGATAACAGCACCACCTTTGTAGGTGCTAACAATGAATTGCACGAATTAGGAAAATTCCTAAACCAAAGCGTTTCCGAAATAATAAATGCACTGTCTGAATGGGGAATTACTTGGCATTTTATCCCAGCTCACTCTCCAAATTTTGGTGGCCTCTGGGAAGCAGATGTTAAAAGCACTAAACATCACCTAATTAATTGGCAGAATCACTCAGCTCCATCCTGGCAACGATTAAGTAGTGCGAGTTGTTACAGTGAGAAGTGCAAATGGTGTAGCATTTAAGCGTGTGGTGTCAAAATTGTGTGCACTACCAGTAGAGCAGACTGAATCGAAATAAGAGAGACGATTGTTATATTATTAGCACTTTTTCTTTAATGTATGTTCTGAAATTGTTAAATTCTGTTAAAAAAAGGGGAACAAGTTGTGACTAATTAATCAGGCATACTTACCCCGGTATGTGTTTTATGTCGTAAATGTTGAAATGTTGAGATTTCAAGGGCAGCGGCATGTTAGTATTTGTTAGTTTAAGTTGCTTACCCTACCCTTGAGTACGCGACTGTAATGGCTAAGATTTAATTATGTTTACTTTGGCCGATTCACGGTCAGTATAATTTCGAACGTCAGCGAAGCAATACGCTTCCGTCAAGTTTATCATTACAAAATAAAGCATAGTTGTTCTAATTTACTCGAAGAGTTTATTATCCAACAGCAATTGTTTATTGTGTATGGAGTATTAAACTATTAATATAAATTTTGAATAGCGCTAATAAGAAATTTTTAATACGGATATGTCTGTGGTTTATACAGATGATAAATATCTATCTTTTGCGATAACATTACTTTCATATTCATATCTTTTAACATTGGAATAAATAAATTCTTAAGGATTTTATTACACATAATACATATTTATTAGCTTTACTAATACTATGAGGAGTATATGTCTATGTGTTCCGGATAGTATGCAAAAACCTACGAATTCTAAGTTGAATATAATTACATATTACAAACTTTCAATATAATTTTTATACATGATTTATTTACAAATGCAAATAGTTATAATTGTAATGCATAACATCAAAGTCTTTTTCTAATTTATTACTTTATCAGTCTTACATATTTATCAACAACATTACCTTCTATTTATTATCAAATGCATCATTTTAAATTATATTTAGAATGTGCGCCGGATGTTGTTTCTCGAATGTGTTCTCTCTCTAACACTGAATATCGTTTTAACGTAAATGGAAAGCTGCTCTTCATTTATTGTGACGTCAGCTTAAATATTTATATATTGCAGACTTTCAATATAATTTTTATATATGATTTTATTTATAAATGCAAATAGCTTAATTGTAATGCATAACATCACTCTTTTTTTCTAATTTATTAATTTACTGGTATTTTAATTGTAAAATGTACGGTTTGCATTAGAATAAGAAAAATTAGTCGCGTGTAAATTGCTTTCCTTGTTCCTCCGAATGTATTACACTACGTCATCTGTTTGAAAGAATTCTCGTACTTTTCAGGTGTTTGACTGTGTACAAAGATTGTTGAGTTTGCTCGGAACAAATTTGACTTCTAAACTTATTTTTCGCAGTGATGAAGTTTCGTCTGAAGGCACATGGATGGGAATGATGGTGAAGAAGTCTAAACATCGAGATCGCCGTTAGCTTCAGAATTGGCCGTGTTAGAAATCATTGTTACTAAACATGACTAATTTGCATATTTCTGTTACCGAACCGCTGGCGACCAGGGATTGAGTCATTCTCTAGTCTTTGTTCGTGGGAAACAGTTGTATTTAAATTTAATTATATTACAATATAATTGAGATAATCTAATTTAAAAAAGAGCATGATAAGTTAGGCGTTAATATGAGTTTTTCAAATTGTGTAGTGGTTTATTTCAATTGTAGCAGTGTATGAACAACTCATAGATGACTTGTTCAATGTTAAATTAGCAAAAAAATTGAAGAAAGTGACTTTTGATTGACTTATCTCATTTTGCACTAATGATAATGCTTTCATAACTCGTTTTATTTTTGTAGCAGTACTTTATTAATTTAGCCATTGTTCAAGTGAAAAGGTTCTTTTTAATAGCTGAAAATAAAATGTAAAAACATGGACTCTTATAAAACTAAATTTCCTATTCATCTGATGAGGCATCTGGGAATGCGTCAACTTCATTATCTGATGTTACAAGGTTTTGGTAAAAATCCCACAAGGACTCCGAAATATACGGGAGCAGTTCCAAGACATGTTTATTTTCAGTAGTAATTGGAACCTTTCTTGCGTAAGCGTGTTTCGGCGTTAAAATAATGTTACTGCCTTTTCCTTGCTTTTCGAAACTTATTTCTTTGAAACTTTCATCTTCATCTAAGGAAGTTTTGTAGAATAGAACTTTACTACTTTTTTTTTATAACGAACCCAGCGCTCTTCTCTCCCATTTAATTTGTCTCTAGAAGCATTCAATTTTCTATTAGTTAATGAAAATACAAATAAGGAGGCAAAGTCGAGAAAGTTGGATCTCACGATTTCAATAACTACGAATGGATTTGTTCTATCTACTTGGTGAATAAGCTGAATCCAATCATGGGGAATGTTCAATTTTTCCATTGAATTTCTTTCTTTTTTCCATTCGACTGTGGGCTGTATCGCATTCCATATGGATGTGACCCGGAAGCAAGAATTTGTGATCTATTATTTTGAGGCTCTCAGAATTTTGTAAAGCTATAAAATACGCTGCTGCCATATGGCTATTTTTATTTTATCCGCCTCATGAGTCGGAATACACAATTAGGTGACTAATTTCAACTTCTAAGTCTTGCTAAAAATCTATAGGTGCAAGAGACAATATCATTTCCACCTCTTTTTGCGACTGATTCATAACATAGGTAACATAATACCTGAGAAGTGTCACAATCATGTACAGTGAGGTTGACCGTCCAGAGTTGCCCTTTGTAAAACGACTCTGTAGGTCTGGCGTTGAGAGGCATTGTTGGAGCTCAAAACTTATCGTTTTCATTTCAGGGTCAGTTTTTGTCCGCTTTTTTCATTGTACATCCTGCATCGGCTTTAAGATGATGTAAATCCAACTCCTTCATAAAATTATTTTTTTTGTCTACACTTTTTGACATCTTTATTTTCATTACTAACTTGTCACATGTGCAACATGTGTCTTTAAGTAATATTCGTTTTAGGCGTTTCTTTAAAGACTAAATTGACTGTTGTAATCCTTTGACAGTGGTATTCAATAGTTTATTTCGAGTGTTTGTAACTAACAACTAAATATGATATATTCCTTCAATTTATAAAAAAAATTAAAACGTAATTCAAAATATAATAATATAATTTATTCTTCTTCTAACACATCTGACACAAACAGATGTTTTAAACGTATAGTGTCCCTCTTAGTTCACCACCCGTAGCGACCATAATGTAGCATTCCATTCTTTCTATTTCCAAATGTTGTGTATTAGAACGAAATAGATACAAACTACGAGTGTGCACGCCACATAAAGCACTAAGCCGAAATTCGCAATCACTCATTTTACGGACTATAGTTGAATACCCCATCTACAATACATAAAGGTGTTCATTTCAAAACCTCTCACCTCTCGGATTTCTCGAAATGTGAAGACTTTTAAAAAAATCGCCGAGATACATAAACAGGATCATCGAGGGAGACAACTTCTTAACCAAAAATTGCTTCGCCCTCTTTTATTCCCCCGCCCCTTGTCATGTGTCCATGATTTTATCATAGATTCGTTGATAATTTTCAAAATTATAAATTGTTTGTTAGTATCCTCTTAAATATAGTGTAAACTCTCATAATTGGATATTTACCTATTTAAAAGGTTTAGGAATTTTTTGTTGTTTATTTTCTGAAACAAAAATGAAGCTTGTGTTGTTGAGAGCAAACATTCGTTAGTGTCTTTGTAAATAAGTTATGCATAAATAAATGTTTTCGTTATTTTAAATTGGGTGAATTTTGTTAAATCAAGTTGAGATTGCATCGCATAAAATTAAATTAAAGAACGCTTTGAAATTATTACATTGTATGGTACATATTTTGCACAAGTTAAATGCAGCCGCCAGCTCGGTACCGTTTCGTTTAATAATGTTTGGATTTCAAACAAAGAATTTGGCTTTAATTACATGGCATTAAAGGCTAGCGTTGCTAACAAAATTTCAATTTACCATATATTAATTACTTAGACAAGGTTTCGAGAAGAGGTAGGTTTGGGTTGACGATGCAATTTCTCCCGACGGTTTCCGAGTTGACTTCGTGGATGCGCGTAATGCGAGTAATGTTTTCTTTAATTGGCTAATTTAATGGAAGGGGTTTAAAAAACCAATGCGGCGACAAGTGAAATTAGTCACGAGAGAAATAGTAGTTTAGGCGTAGAAGCGTACAATTTTTGTGTTACCGTGACGTGGTGAATACCGCGGAATAACGTTGACCAAGGTTCGAGTTGAAGGAACTGTCGTTGCAGGGTTCTGTTCCCCTCACAACCCAAATAAGGGATCACATAATCGTTCATCCTTCACGAGACCAGTTTATCGTTGGATGCAGTTTATCCATAGGGACTTATCAAGATTCAGGAAGGCGTTTAGTATTTAACGTTACCAAGTGCTTTCGTCGTTCTCTGGAGAAGCCTTCGCTTTTTGCGGAAAAATCCAACGTTCGTTCCAAAGCTGCAAACGTAAAGTTCACAGTTCGCCGTTAATTAAATAACCTGCTATAAATAAACCAGCTTTTTCGTTAAGTTACAAATAATAAGTGTTAATCAGGACTTGTACATAATTAACTAAAAGTAACAAGTATCAACCAGAACTAGGCCGCATTAAAGGAAAGTTAATTATTAGCGTGTTAATGTAACTGTCAGTGTACACAAAACCAATTGTAATTTAATCATAACGTAGTCGAAAGAGAGGCCGTCGTTAGCTGACTTGTACGGAAAGCTGCTAGCTTCTACCTACTCCTGTAGGTCCATTCCAGATGACTGTGTAACGATAGGGCATCCTCCACCTAAGGTAACATTTCTGTGTTTTTTTTATTATCGTGGTGGGTGACAAATGCTAAAATGATTTATGGTGTCTAATTTGTATTACATTGTTATGTGTTTGTCGAAACGGTTGAATACGCCTTTTCTCTAAAGATTTTTTTTGTTGGTTTCCATCCGCGTGATAATCCAAATTTGAATAAATTTTATAGTATATTTTAATAGAGGTCATCGTGAGCTAGCTAGTTTCACCATTAATAGATTGTAAAATTTGTGTTGACAGTTTAATAGATCTGTTTTTTTATTTATTTATTACATATACTTAGGTTATTGGACTTGTTTTTTATGTGAACCTACTATTTACATAGCATCTGACGACACGCATTTTTAATGATTATCGTTTTTTTATTTGCTCTTCGAATTAACGTCATTACATTGTGTTTAGTTTAAATAAAACAATTACAGCCGAAACCTTTTCAGTGATTATTTAATTTTAGCGTAATTACTATAAGAGTTGATTTTTTTTAGTAACGTAGCGTAACAATCGTGTCCGGACGCAATTATTTTAGTTAAGCGTGCAAGTATTTTTGAAGCCTTTTAGGTTGGCGAGATCTGCTGGTCCCAGTGCCGCCTGCGAAGATTACGTTTAGGTAATCGAGTTGAGTATTTTGAGCAAGCTGTTAACTAACGTAATTAGCGATTTCAACCCCTATCGTGACATTTGAAATACTCTGGAGTCCTGTTCCGGTTTTATGTCATTTCAACCCCTATTTGGACTTATATATGATAAACTATCCTATTGTGTGCAAAATTTAGTGCACCGAATACAGTCTTCGAAATGACATCTGGAATTCTGCAAGAATCAAATCTTGGACGATTATTGTTCAATGTGTAGCTCAATGATTTAGTTCAAAAACTAGATGGATCTCTCTATGATTGTCGAACAATGCAGTTCGGATTGAACAGTATTAACCAATGAGTGAATCGCACAGTTTAATCTTAAGTAAATGTCAAGTAGTCACCATTAACACATTTACACTGAATATAAGCACAAGAATCGAAAGCTTAGGTAGTACATTATTATTACCATACTACAAGGATGTTTATTCAACCGCAATGAAAATGCTTGGTTTTACTTTTCGTCAAAGCAAACATTTTACCAACCTACACACGTTGAAGGTTTTATAGTACGCGTTTTTTTTTGTTAAAAGCTGGAATATGTATCTTTAGGCTCCAATTAAAGGTATCAGTACCCTGTGGCAAGGATTGGAAAAGTAAAAAAACAATATTGGAATTTGTTTGTTACATAACTGAAAGAATTTACCCTTCGCGTTGGATAGACAAAGGTGAGCTGCTCTTTACTGTCAGTTGGAACCTGTTTTGAAATCTACTGCCAAGTGTGTTGTGGGTGATCAAGCGCAGCTTTTGTTGTTTCTCTCAATCCGCCTATAGTAAAAGGTAAATATTACGAATAGAGATCACTCGTATTTCAAAAGAGACATTAAGACTTTGTGACTCTTTTCAAAATTACGATCTTTTGAAACAGAAGTAGTGAATCTATTACCATGGACTCACCGTCTTCTTTTACTCAACTAATAATTTCTGATATGGTCATTTTCCTACCCTTTCTTCATTCCGTTATGACAGAAAAATTGTTTACAAATCCATTGCCATAAAACGTTAACCATTATTAGCGGTTCATAGTTTATTCTCGAATTACCCACTGTACCATTAGTTTTTGCACCTTGGGAAGAAGAAAGTGGGTGCCACTTTGCTATGGTTCGAATCTGTGATCGTTCTTTCTCGCTTTAGATATTCATCTCCATAACTACCTAGTTGTGAGGTTAGAGCAACATCCGTTCCGCTGCCACAAAGTGGTTAATTATTATTCCCCTATCACAATATTGTATCTACCGTGCAGAAGTTTGATCATAATTTACTAAACTTTTAGGCTTCTTACCTGTATTCAACTGTACACAAGTCAAGTTCTCATTTCTTAAATTGTACAATTGACTAAAGTCTCATTGTGCAAATGTGCTACGCGAGTTGCACTATTATCTACTCTTCTGTAATGTCAGTTGTTCAACAGTATTGTTTTCGATACAGTGTATATCAAATAGTGTGTATGAATAGCTTTGTTAGATTCAAAACCATTATTCTTTAGCGGATTTTTCCAAAGGAATGACGGTATTATGCTCACTTTGTGTATTTATTGATTGGTCCATTAATGTATACGTTATCTTCTCCCCCAATTTTAGTTATTTTTGATTTGGTTTTTCGCCATCAGCGCCAAAAAACTACCGTTATTTTCACATGTTTCACTGATATGTTCTTGTAGTAGAATCATTATACATTTTAGTAACCCGGATATGCCAAAATCGTTATTTATACACCAATTTTGATAAAAAAATGTCCTAAAGCCTTACATGGATACCAAATCAGTAAATTTTATGCATCTTCCGCGATTATATCAATTCTAAGTGAGATATGTCAACATCGTTTTTATAATTTTTCCAAATTGGAAATAAGCATTAAGGATTATAATTATGTTGTTTTTCGGAAAGATTTCCGTCACCAAAAAGTCCTACTCTACGAGGAAATGCGCTTTTACACTCATCGAACACGCTTCAAGTATAACTATGACTTGCTATAACTCAGTTCGTTCGTAGCAACCACGAAAGACTGCTACTAGGCATGGGGTAACGGATACATTCAAAAAACAACATCAACGTTAGGTAGCGCTGGTGTACTACTCGAACTTGTCTTGCTCCCCTCCAACAACGCGCTTGATAGGAACTTTTTTTCGTGCAAATTTAGGATCCTCGTCCTTGGGTTTCCACCACTCATTCAATGCTTTGAATAACATTACAACAGCGTAATTACTTGTCCCCACGTTATAAATGACGTAGCAGTGTCTTGATGGTTATCACACTAACATTGGCAGTGTTGGAAGCAGTATAGCTATGGTAAATTTGAACAAGTTGCCATATCTCAAGGTCATGCGGTGTTGTCAAGATTATTTAAGGTCAGATTTACGCTCATGTCTAAGGCGACAATTTCAAGGTCATGTAACTAAGGAATAAATCGGAAGTTCATACACTTAGCCTAGAAACAGAAACTCGGAAACGTCATCAAGGTTATCGAATGCGGGTATATTGACCTCTTCACTGGAAGTATGGGGCCGCCCGCCCTATATATAACTCAAGGTTATCTGTAACCCGTGAGCAATTATAGCAAACGGGGTTATCTAAAAATACTCTCTGCTATCTTGTAGATTATTTCAAAATACAAGCAACTCCTATAAACCACGTTCTCAATTAGAGAAGGAATATTTCAAAGCCTATGTTAATTCCTAGGAAACTAAAATTCGACTAATTCTTGGACATGAAGTTATATAAGTCAATTTTCAAAGTAAGACCGGATGTATGATTCAATCCTTTCAAGGCTAGCATCTTACTGAAAACACAATGCTGACTCATCAATCCGTTCAAGGGCGCCAGTCTGTTCTCAAGGGCAAACTGGACCAATCAAATATAATGGGTGCTGAATATATAATGTCCCAAGTTCAGGTGTATGCCTTACAAGTTGGATAAACACAACTTTATATGTTGCACCTATGACCTCATGACATCCCTCATGGGAGCTACCCGTAAATGGGTAAATGGGGTTGTATACCGGGTTGGGTAAGGGGTAGCTTATGCCAAGTATATCGTTTTAGGCTTCTATAATGTTTTCAGTAAATGTTGAAAAAGATGATTATTCAAAATGAAAGGTCATTTTAGTGACATGAGTCTCCTTCAATTTTTGCTTTCTCATATACGTACGCATAAAGAGAAAGCTATGTAATCGGTTTAAATTTTCAAACACTTTTTTACACTTCTCGGCGCTTCGTGATCTATACAATACGAAAAACACATTTTTAGAAATGAAAATCTCGTGTCTGATTGTGAGTGTGCGCGATATCTTTTGAAACATTAAAGCTATCGATAAAAAAACAAGTCTTGTTATCGATGTGAAATTAGGTACAAAAATTCTTTGCCATAAAATCTAGGTCAAGTTCGTTAATGAGCAAAATCCAACCCGTGGCCGGGCATTTTTATGGGATTAGAAAATTAAAAACATTCATTGCTTCAAGTTTTAAAAAGTTACATAATTAAAAAAACTAACTAATACTTTTTTATATAATTTCAAAATGAAAGTCGGGTGATGGGGGGTTTTTAAGATCGCTAAGTATAGATCATTTGTCAAAATGGCGCATCAACAATGGGGGATTATCGTGTTAAAAAACCTTTAATACTCAAATCCTGGTATTGTGGGCCTTGAAGTTCTTTATTTACATATATAAGAAAGCATTATGGCAGATAACTGCAATATTTATTTGTGGATAAATGTTTGTTTTTTGCGTTAAATACAGTATAAAACAGGATACAGGCAAAACAGCAACATCTACAGTTATGTTTATGTGTTTGTCAATACATTATTATTACCGGTTTGTCAGACAATTATATAATATTTTAATATAGCAAAATACGAAAACAAAATGTAAACAAATTATAGCATGTGAAAACAGCTAAACGAATAACAATTTACCGCATTTTAAGTTTTTTGCTTAATTAGTAAAGTCGATAATGCAAACTATCAATAACTTCATTAAAGATAGATTCAATTAATGCAGTTACTATATAATTCTTACATATAACAAAACCTGTCATGTAATGAGCACTAGTTATTTTTTGCCAATTAACATCATAAAAATAAAACCGTTGCAACATATCCACAAATGTATAATGTTCCCGTTTTATGATTTATAATAAATGTTCTGCAGGTGTTTATCGCGTTTACTTTTGTGAAATGCAGATGTCAAATTAGCAATATAATGAATATATATGTTTTGATATAAATATATTTAATCTATTTTAATTGCAATTAAATAATGTAATAATACTATTGTATTTCGAGTAATGCAAAGTGCACGAACACAGTTAAGTATGCAGAGGTTACATATCTCAGTAGAATAAAGACAATAAATACGTTAAATTAACATAAACATAACATATTTAGTAATCTTTCTGTGGTTAGCGTAGAGTATGGAGAATTATTTTTGTTATTAGTGTATAAACAGAACAAATTTCAATTGCATTACTGAGAGATATAAAGTTGTTAAATTGAAGATGAAGGAAGATACAGTATGGTAACGGTTAGGAAACTTCATAATCGCATTTAACAATATGTGTACCGGGTTTGTAACAACATAAATGTGTATTAAACACGATTTTATCTGATGTTTAAATCTGAATGTGGAGTAGGTAAGCGGTTGCATATATCTCTCTAATCAAGAAGGTATATCCAACAATTTATGTAAATTGTATTTAGGTTTTTATTGTTTTCATCCATGATATGTAATTTATGATAGCCATAGTTGCATTCCGAACATTTGAAACAATATAAATTAATAATCATACAAACGTAATTTGCTTTTCTCACACTAGTTCAAATAAGATACTGTTGTGGTACGTATGAAGTGAAATTAAAACGTGGAATTCTTGATTTAACATTCAGTTTATCTTTGTTATTAATGTTTTGGATAAAACAATTCATTTTAGGAAACGTTAAGGATGAAGCAGATTGTAGTACTAATATAAATTCCACGCAATCACTAAATCAAAGTTTGGTTACAAGACCGTTTTTTATAAACTATATTTATTAGCAGATTTGAATGAAATAGTACATTTTATGTGGTATACAGAGTTAAAGTTTTATAAAGGAAGCTATCGCCTAAGGTCTATTAGAATAAAGTGTGGACAGAACGTGAATTATATTGGGTCATCCAAATTGATTGAAGTGGTCCGCTTACTTCAAAAAAGCTATTCTCCACTTATCTCATTTAGTGATCCCAACTAATTCCAGTGGTGTACATTCGGGTATTACTGGGAAATTAAAAAGTTGATGATATATCAACAATAAATACATCAAAATTTTAAATGATAAAAATAGGACGTAGGAGTCTGACGTCATTTGCAATCAGCTGACTCCATTAAGGGTAAACAAACTATAGACGCTTATGTATTTTACATCGGTTCGTTGATTCTTACCTGAAATTTTCAACTTATTGGCTTAAATATGTGCCATATTATATTACTATATTACAACACCCTGGAATCAGAAGTTCAAAAACGCCATTTAGTGAAAATAAAACTTGTAAATAATGTTGACCCATATCTTGTAAATATAAGTAGTTGTAGTTCTCAAATCATAAACTTTCCAAAGGTTTCCTAGCTTGATATTGTTCATTATTTAGTTTAAAAGTGCCTATACACAAAGTGAATTTCGAGCTTGGAAAAGTTTGGATGCTTACAAATTGTTCCATTGTAAATGGGTAAAAGTACTTTGTATGAAGAAAATATCAGGAGTGACCAGAATCCTGGTACTGTTAAAGGTAAAGACTACAATTTTAAAGTTGTAAAATTAAGTTCTTATTATGTATCTTACAGGTCAACTAATTTATTCCTGAGCGAAAATTTGCAGCTAATTGAAATTGGCCAAATAATAGACATAAATTTATCTAGTGAAACATGTCATATTATTGAAGAATTGACAAGATGACAATCAAAAAGTAAAGAATGGTTTTTATATCGCGAAGGACGAATAACTGCTTTAAAATTCAAACCAGTATGTAAAACAAATGTCATAATGCGTGCGTGTGCGTGTGTGCGCCTGTGTATGTGTGCGTGTGTGCGTGTGAGCGTGTGTGCATATGTGCGTGTATGCGTGTGTGTGCGTGTGAGCGTGAGTGTGTGCGTGTGTGCGTGTGTGCGTGTGTGCGTCTGTGCGTGTGTGCGTGTGTGCGTGTGTGCGTGTGTGTGCGTGTGTGCGTGTGCGTGTGTCGTGTGTGCGTGTGGTGTGTCGTGTGCGTGTGGTGTGCTGTGTGCGTGTGTCGTGTGCGTGTGCTGTGTGTGCGTGTGTGCGTGTGTGCGTGTGTGCGTGTGTGTGTGCGTGTGCGTGTGTCGTGTGTGTGGTGTGCGTGTGTCGTGTGTGCGTGTGCGTGTGTGCGTGTGTGCGTGTGCGTGGTCCGTGTGCGTGTGCGTGTGTGGTCGTGTGTGCGTGTGTCTGTCGTCTGTGCCTGTGTCTGTGTCTGTGTCTGTGTCTTGTCTGTGTCTGTGTCTGTGTCTGTGTCTGTGTCTGTGTCTGTGTCTGTGTGTCTGTGTCTGTGCTGTGCCTGTGTCTGTGTCTGTGTCTGAGTCTGTGCCTGTGTCTGTGTCTGCGTCTGCGTCTGCGTCTGCGTCTGCGTCTGCGTCTGCGTCTGCGTCTGCGTCTGCGTCTGCGTCTGCGTCTGCGTCTGCGTCTGCGTCTGCGTCTGCGTCTGCGTCTGCGTCTGCGTCTGCGTCTGCGTCTGCGTCTGCGTCTGCGTCTGCGTCTGGGTCTGCGTCTGTGTCTGCGTCTGCGTCTGCGTCTGCGTCTGTGCCTGTGCCTGTGTCTGCGTCTGCGTCTGCGTCTGCGTCTACGTCTGCATCCGCTTCTGCTTCTGCGTCTGCGTCTGCATCTGCGTCTGCGTCTGCGTCTGCGTCTGCGTCTGCGTCTGTGTCTGCGCCTGCGTTTGCTTCTGCGTCTGCGTCTACGTCTGCGTCTGTTTCTGTGTCTGCGCCTGCGTCAGCGTCTGTGTCTGTGTCTGTGTCTGTGTCTGTGTCTGGGTCTGTGTCTGTGTCTGTGTCTGTGTCTGTGTCTGTGTCTGTGTCTGTGTCTGTGTCTGTGTCTGTCTGTGTCTGTGTCTGTGTCTGTGTCTGTGTCTGTGTCTGTGTCTGTGTCTGTGCCTGTGCCTGTGCTTGTGCTTGTCATTGCCCTTGTATTTGTGCATGTGTTGGTTCTTGTGCGGTTGCTTGTACTTGTAATTGTGTGAGACGAGTAAGAGACGAGAAAAGCGAGAGACGAGAGAAAAACGAGAGAAGCGAGAGAACCGAGAGTAGCAAGAGAACCATGAGAAACTAGGAAAACAAGGTTGACGTGGGAGATGAGAGAGATAGACGGGGGAAACGAGAGAGATTAGTACTGGAAATTTTCTATTACAGAAAACAGAAGGACTTTTTGTCACGCGCAAAAAACATGAACATTATATTTCCATTTTCAAGGACAGTCCACTTTTCGATGATGATGAGATTGACATTGAAAGAATTGTTTGTTTCGTGGTACTTGAGATTGATTTGATTTGAATGGCGGCAAAATTTAAATTCCGCCAGTTTCACAACCACCCTCTCCCTGTGCTTTGCTGGTATGGGACAAAGATTGAGCATCTTCTATTGTACCCCAGTCCCTAAAGCCGACAATGTATAAAGGCGCTTGTTGTTTTTTATTTAAATTATAACTAAGTTATATTGTAAGAATGGGTGCTTACGCCCATTCCTCCAATGTTCGGATATGATCGATTATCTTCGGGGCTCGGGGAGTGGAGGTCACCGAAACAACCTTCGCTGAAAACCTCGCGTCAAAAAATTTTACCTATATGAATTCGGCTACCCCGAGGTCAACTCCTAGGGCAGGCCCAAGGTCAACTCCAATGCCAGGCCGCATCAGAACGAAGAAGATTTGATTCAATTTTTTATTAAATATCTTGTTTTCCTAACGGACGTTCGGACCTGTTTATAAATCTAAAACAATCTTTTGACAGAAGCGTTTCCATTAAGAGAAGTATTAGTAGCCTAATTTCATGCTTAGTAGGGAACACTGTCATCATCCTAACTGAAATATCTGATGAAAAAATTTGCGATCACCGGTATATTCTGCTTTTTATCGGGTTTATCTTTTAATATCAAAACCGAGATTTGTTTTCTAAAATGTAAACATCGACAATTGACAATGAATGTCGATTTATTTACCTTTTTAATATCAAAAAATGATCCTATTGGTTTGTTTTTAAATATCTACTAAAGCCTGCACGTATTTTAATCGTGTATTAATCATAACAGTTATACAGGGTGATTTATAACAGGTGTACAAAACTTTGACATCGTGTTCGGGAAGTTATTTTAAGAAAAAAATGTTATATGAAGATAGGTCTTACATTGTTTATTTGTTGAACTACATCAGATTTACATTTCGGCAAGATGGTGCAGCAATAGTGCGTGTTTACGACTCAGTGGTTTGCAGGTGTCACGCTTGCATTCGAGCTCAACGGAGGGGCTTTTGAACAACTGTTATAAACAATATTTTTCTGTCACCATTATGTATTTTTCTTGTTATCCATTTTTAAAGTTTTAATTTTACTTTCTAATTAAATAAAACTTCTAGCATATGTAGATCTGTAAATAAATAAAATACGACCTACCTTCATATAAAATTTTTTTTTATTAAAATGACTTTCCGAACACAATGCCAAAGTTTTGTACACCTATTATGAATCATCCTGTATATTTTGATGTATATCTATGCTAACACCAGCGAGCTCTTAACTAATTCCTCATTTATTGTTAAAAGTAATTTTTGTATGGATATGTGCTGTTGAAGGCCGACTTTACACAATATAAAACACGGCAGAAGGTTGACTTTACTTGACATTCTCAAGGTGAAAATCATTTCAAAAATACGTGCAATTAAAAATTGATATAAGCAGGCAAGGTCACGCTAATGAACTTGTAATTAACGCGAAAGGTTAATAGAAAATTTTGCAAATTTTGGTAATAATATCCATCTGGCTTACCGAGGTACTTTGCCCTTCAACGGACCTCAACTGTAGACAATGCCTAGGAAACAAGAACCAGAGTCTGCAACAATAGCATCACCATCCATCGAGAATCTTCAACCTTAGTTTTGTAGGTAATAACATCCTTTTTCTTTCTCTCTTTTTATAATATACGTGTTAGAATCTTTTATGACTAAATCACCTATATGAATATCTAGTCATTCAAGTAACCCCCATTCTGATCTATTAATTAATAATCAAATAATAATGGCAAATTATACTGAAATAAATAAATAATAAATATTGCTAAAGAAATGATTCCTCAATATGAAGGGGGAAGTGGAAACTTATCATATTTCATACAACAGTGTGAAAAATTTATAGCTAATTATAGAAATAATTCATCAGGTCGCGAAAACTGTACATTGAATAAATTGTTGTTCGAAATTTGCTGCTCCAAATTATTTGGTACTGCTACGGACACTTTAGCAATTTCAAATTGCTTAACTTGGGATAAGGTAAAGAAAACGTTAATAAATCGTTTCGGCGACCCAAGAAACGAAACATTACTAGAAAATTATGTAATAACGTGTATTCAATTAACAAACGAAACTTACGATGAATATTATGAAAAAAATTAAAAGTAAATTATAACAGTTGTTAGAACACGTAACCATAAATGAAGCAGACGTTAACCTTAAAAATTATAAAACTAATGCTGATACAAAAAAGGCTTTATTCACCTACATGGCAGGTTTATTAGAACCACATAGGTCTTTTATATCTTATAAAAATGTAGAATCACTAGAAGATTGTTTACTTCAGTTAAGAAACTATGATAATTATAAACAACAGCTCAATTTTCTAAATTTTGTTCGACAAAAACCATCGACAACTAGACAATTCAATAATTTATCGAATAAAACTCAACAAACAAAACAGTTTCAACGGGCAAACGCAAATCATTTTTATAAACCTTCACCACAATTAATAAACCGTAATCTAGGTTAAAATCAATTTCCGCGTGGTCCGATAAATTTCCGGACGAGACCAGTGTTCACAAATTATCCTACAAATTCGCAAGTATTTGGCAAGACGGAACCTGAGTCAAAACCAACCCTGATATCAATATCCACAAGAAATACTGGCAGACCAAATCAACAGCCCATTAATTCACGTAACCCTCCAAACTATTTTCGAAGCACGGGCCCCCGTAATTTTCATTCCGAAGAACTTTACAAGAACTTTTCAAGACGATGAACAATCAATAGCAATAGTGTTAAACGACGAAGATAATCAAGAAGATTACCAGTACCCTGAAACTTTTGAATTTTCTGAAAATTTTCCTGAAATCCTATTTGGATATTCTGGAAACCACAAATTTAGATTTAAATTCGCTAACAAGCAAACCAAAATTACCATTCATAACGATTCCTAGTTTAAAATTAAAGAGTCCCGCCTATGAACATTTTAAAAATTATTTTTTTTAAAACCATTTGCTGTTAAAAGTTTAAATAATACGATAACCGATAATCAGAATATATCATATCCTACTTTAAAAGAATTTGAAATTGATAATAAAATTAATTTTCATATAATACAATGGCATGATAGATTTGACGCATTAATAGGAAGTGAAGATTTCCAAAAACTTAAAGCTACGATTAATTATAACAATCAAACATTAGAGATACGTTATTCTAAAATACCGTTTTCATGGAACTAAACCCGAAGAATTTTAAACCAGTGAAAAAATTGTTAAAAATAGTATTAGAATTCCCGTAAATGTCGATCGAGGACAAGTTATAATCCCAGAAATTAAATTAGACAATTATATTACTGCAGAATCAATTACCGTTGCAGAAAATGGCATTTACACTACTTTTGAAGAAGAAAGTGAAGTACAAATAAATTTTCAACAACAATGCGAGGTAGGACCTGTTACCAATGTTGATTTAGTAAATCCAAAAATTCAAAATTTTTGAGATTGATATTCCAAATGTCATTCGAACTAGTCATCTTAATCTAGAAGAAAAAACAGAAATTATATCTTTGTGCAAGAAATATAAAGACATCTTTCTCAACGAAAATTGTGACTTAACTTTTACCAACGCTGTAAAATCAAATTAAAAAACTGCTTGATAACAAAATCATTAAACCAAGCATTTCACCTTATAGTTCACCAGTTTGGATTGTACCGAAAAAACCAGATGCGAGCGGAAAAAAAATGGCGACGTTATAGACTATAGGAAACTAAATGAAAAAACGGTTGAAGACAAATATCCACTCCCAAGAATTGACGAAATATTGGAAAATCTAGGAAAATTCATGTACCTTAGATCTTGCCCAAGGATTCCATCAGATAGAAATGGATCATGGTTCTATAGAAAAAACTGCTTTCTTGGTAAACAATGGTCATTTTGAATACGTTCGAATGTCGTTGGGACTTAAAAACACCCCGAGTACGTTCCAAGGAGTAATGGAGAATATTTTACGCCCATACCTGTATAAATTCTGTTTTGTATACATGGACGATATTGTAATTTTCTCAAAATCACTTCATGAACACTCAATACACATTAGACAAATATTTTAAAAATTAAGAGAATATAATTTAAAAGTTCAACTAGATAAGTCGGAATTTTTGTGTAAAGAAGTAGCCTTCCTAGGACACGTAATTACACCACAAGGTATAAGACCTAACCCCGCAAAAATTAAAGCTTTAGAAGAATACCCACTTCCGAAACAGCAAAAGAAATGAGCTTTCCTTGGACTTCTAGGATATTATAGAAGATTTATAAAAAACTTTGCTAAACTTTTACAACCATTTACCAAATGCCTTAAAAAGAATTAAAAGATTGATGGCACAGATCAAAATTATTTGAAAACATTTTATCAATGGAACAAAATACTAACCAATGCACCAGTATTAACGTATCCAGACTTTAAAAAAAATTTTCATGTTACAACCGATGCATCCAATGTAGCCATAGGAGGAGTTTTATCGCAAAATAACAAACCAATTGCATTTTACTTGAGGACTTTAAATAGTGCTGAACGCAATTATTCAACTATCAAACGTGAATTGCTAAGTATAGTAGAAACCACAAAACATTTTACGCCATACATTTACGGAAAACAATTTATAATAGAAACAGATCATAAGCCGCTAGTTTGGTTATTTTCCCTTAAGGATCCAAGCTCCAGACTAGTTAAATGGAGATTGAGACTCGAAGAGTTTGACTACAAAATACAATACAACAAAGGCAAATACAATTTAGTGGCCGATGCGTTATCGCGAGTCGAAATTGATACAAAGGAAACCTCAAACGATACAGAACTAGGCCTTATGTCAATAATCCCAAACATCGACGAAACCTCTTCCTCCGATGATTTAGAAGAATCATTGAACAGACAACAAAATGATCAATCGAATAATACACAACATACATCTACTGAAAATCCAATATTCTCAGTATCAATCTCTGAGAATCCAGTAAATCCTTTCATGTATCGCGTAATCTTAAAACTATGAGATTAATATAAAATAGAATATCAAGGACCATTCTTAAAACATAACTATGTTGTTACAATTAGGCAAGGTAACTAACAGGAAAACATTTCGCGAATGTTAAAGGAAATCATAGATCCAAAAGCTTATACGGAATATACTTTAAAGATTATGAATTAGAATAAAAAATTTTTGAAATAACAAGTAATTTATTCAATAACAAAATAAAATTTGTTAAAAGGAACCTTCTAACAAAATATATAGAACAATCGAATGAACAATTCGAAGTAATAGATAGATATTCTAATAATCACAATGGCATATTAGAAACCTATAATCACTTGAAAACTAATTACTGGCCTAACTTGAAAACCACGATAAACAAAGTAATTAACGAATGCGAAGCTTGTAACGTTAGTAAGTACGATAGAAATCCATATAAAATTCAATTTTCTGGACCTTTGCTCGCAAGGAAACCTTTCGATGCAGTACACATTGATACATTTAGTTTCGAAGGAAACAAATTTTTAACAATAATAGACCTCTTTTCACGATATACACAAGCCTATTACATAATAGATTTAGAATTAAGTTATTATCAAATATTAAGTAAGGTAGTAATTTTAGATACAAATTCAAACGTCATGATCCAGACATTAGTCCATGTGTTAAAAGAAAATTGTAAGTTAATAGAAAACAATTATCTAAACTTAAACATAAAAGAAAACGTGGTCTTGCTATTATTATTGGTACAGTAATAAAATATATTACTGGCAACCCTAACAACAACGATTTAACAGAAATTAATAAAAATTTCAATTCACTATATAAAAATCAAGATAACATTATTCAACAGGTAGATAAATACACTGCTAATCACATCACTGAAAGGTACTCTAAAGACTTGGAAACAATCCAGAACAACACTCATTTATCTGTTAATGAATTGAACAAGGTGAACAGTATTCTTGACACCCAGTTAATTATTCAATACAATAATTATTTCAGTTCCAAATTATTGGACATCCTTCAAACTATTGAAAGAACAATTTCTTTAGCTTTTTCTGAAATAAAAATTTCGAAATTATGTCTGATATAGAAATAATTGAAATTATCGACCACTTAAAATTGATTTATAAAAAGACAGAGTTGCCTGAATTAGATAAAAACCATATTTTTAAAATACTGGGGTTTTCAAAGTTTAGAATGTTGTCAACAGAAGATTCAATTACATGTATATTGTACATACCCATCCTCAATCCTTCAATATTAGAATGCAAAAGAATTTATCCGATACCTGATCAGCAAAACAAGGTGCTAATACCGCCTTTCCAATATCACCTTCACTGTAGTTCATCTCAGTCTACTCATAGTGATAATCCACCTTCTATGTCAAATCAAGAAATTAAAGCTGCAATGGCAAATTCAATCAACGAAGACATTTAACGTATTCTCGAATGGGGAAGCAATAATCTAGTTAAATTTAATGCTAACAAAACTCAGTGTTGCCTTATGTCCGCCAAAAAAGATCGATCATTTCCTGTTGTAAGTATGAATGGCTCAGTTCTTAAGTTTTGAGACTCTATTACTCTGTTGGGTATGACAGTATCTTCAAATCTCTCATGGGTTGACCATCTTCTGTCAGCTACCAAAACAGCTGCTCGTAAAATAGGCTTTTTGTAAGCAGTACTTTACCTCTCGACAACTCCTTCTGCTGTATAAGGCCCAAATTCGGCCTCATCTGGAATATAATTCTAACCTCTGGGTTAGTGCTCCCCAATACGTTCTCGATATCGTTGATCGTATTCAAAAGAGAGCGATTAGGCTTATAAATGACCCGTCCTTAACTTCTCACATACAGTCCCTTGAGCATAGAAGGATGGTTTCAGTTCTTTCTTTGTATTATCGTTATTACAACGGCTATTGTGCTGGTGAATTACATTCTTTGATACCATCTCCGGCTATCTTTGCGAGAAACACTCGGTTCGCTCATTCACATCATCAGTATGCAGTACAAATCTCCACTTGTCGTACCAAACGGGCGCAATCCACATTTTTCTACACGGCTTCTAAACTCTGGAATGATCTCCCTAGTTTCTGTTTTCCTCTCACTTATGATATGAGAAAATTTAAGGTAGCTGTTCATAGGCATCTATTGGCAATTGATTATCCCTCTATCCATCCTCCTAAGTGTTCCTGAGTGCTTCAGCACGATAGGCTTTATTTAGCCTGGTCAAGTCCACAATCATAAAAAAAAAAGAAAAAGGTGTAAGAAAAGAACGATGGACTAATGAAAAGTGTAAAGTTATAGAAAAACAAATTGTGTTTTGAAAGAACAGAAACGAGTAAGTGTTCCATAACATATAACAAAGATTGTATATGCGCCGTAGTCAATAAAAATTAGAAGTTATATGCTCAATTACACAACGGAAAAATTTTAGTATCAGTTAAACAAGATTTAGAAATAATTGAAGAATGTCACAACGAAATTAATAACTTTAAAGTAATTTATAATGCCTTTGCATCATCCGGAAGCAATTGCAAATTAACAATAGATGATAAAACTTTTGAAAACGCATTTGTTAATTTTACTTACAAGAATCCTATAGAAATTAATAATTATAAAGCTGACTTGACTGTAAAACTAAAACCAAAACATTTAGAAAACTTGAAAACCTTAAAAGAAGAAGCTGAAATGTTAAATACTGATTTAAAAATTAATCCTTTAGTGCATGTTATGCATTTATCTATAACTACTATTGTAATTATTTTATTAGTCATGTTTTGTATTTTAATCTATGAATTCAGAAATAAGATACGTAATAGAATTAAGAAACAAAGACAAGATAAAGAAGTGATTCCTTTAAAACGGATAACTTCGCAGAATGAGGACATTCTGTCTTAAGGGGAAAGGAGTTATATTCTCCGTATTTTTGTATAATACATATCATTATATAAATAGCTAGTATAACATATCATTCTGTAAACAATAGTCAAACATCAAATATTAATTGCCTCATCAAATATTATCACATGGAAACTTTCATGTTTGTTATTATTGTAATTTATCAATGTTTAGAGATGTTAGTTATCTTAAGTAAATTAATGATTGTTATAAAAAACGCTGCATTGATAACAATAGTCAGAGTTCATATTAACTTATAGTTAATGAGGTCTCAGTTTTTAATTGTAATAATTTATTTTTAAGTTATAGGTTGTAAAAATTGTTTGCAATGATAGCCAAAGAGATTTTTTTGTGGACAAGAATGCCTTAAAGACAGCGTAGATCTAAAAGTATGTTGTAAATAAAACTCGTATAGGCAAGGTCACAACCTACAAAATGGAAATTAAAAGAAATGTAATAATTTTAATAACATTTTTTAGGGTAATTATGCAGCTTCTTTTATAACAAACCCATTATGAAAAATAAAATCACGATGTAAAACAAAAACAGTTATCTATGTCAGTATGACGTTTAAACTTCACGTTAGATAGAGATTAATAGACATAAATATATGTTAACTTAAAAAATTCTAAGGCTACTATAAGATATCAATAATACGGTTTAAGCAGTTTGATTCATATTTAATTAATTTTAGACTTACCTTACGCTATCTGTAATAATTTTAATAACATTTTTTAGGGTAATTATGCGGCCCCTCATAATAAACTCATTATGTAAAATAAAATCACGTTGTAAAACAAAAACAGTTATCCATGTCAGAATGACGCTTGAGCTCCATGTCAGATAGAGATTAGTAGACATAGATACAGGTTAACCATTTTCATTCATATTTAATTACTTTTAGACTTACCTTACGTTATCTATACCTGTCTTACAAGGCTATGGCCCCTTATTGAAATATAAAAAGTCACAAGGCCAACTCCAAGGCCAACTCCAAGACCAGGCCCGAGGTCAGCCTCAAGGTCAAAATACGAAATTAAGTAATGAAAAATTCCTGAGGCCAATTCCATGGCCAACTCCAACACCTGGTCTGGTGTCAGCCTCAAGATCAAAATACGTTACCCACGTGACCGTGATGGTCAGGACCGAGGCCAACCTACAAGGTCAACTCCAAGACCATGCTGAGGGTCAGCCCGAGGTCAGTCTCAAGGTCAAATAACGTCACAACAACAAAATGGCGGCTCAAGTGTCCCACTTCTACTGAGATGATTAATAATTTGTTAGTATAATTAAGCAACCTCTTTTTTTAATGCGTTTACAACGAAAGCAGGCAACATTCCATTGTATATACCTTCATTAGTATAATCTATTGTATTGCTCAATACAGGTAAAACTTCTGAACCAGGTGCAACAGTGCCATTTTGGATCAACGAATTTTCAAGAGGCACGTCTTGAACTGGCGAAAATTACTAAAATATTACCAAGGTCGAAGAAGTCTATATTTTACTCACCATCAGTATTATTAATTTCTGTAACATTTGGCGCCAAGTTTACTTATTTGGCCTCGACGTAAAATGTTTACACCACTAAATACGATGATTATATTAAAACTTTAAAACTGCACAAGTTATGTAAAAGACGTTGTCATAAAAAACACTCCACTACAATATGTGCATAAGAAAATTTTAGTTAAAATTTAGTTTGCATGGAGTTAAGCACACATAACATACACAATTCTTACAATATTACACTTTTGGTTCGAACTTTGACTTAACCCCATTTTCACGTATTTTTGACATCCCCTTTTTCACGCGCAGTAGCAATTTAGTGGGTATTATGAATAACCAGTATTAGGCCGCGCCTAAATTCTGCTTTGATGCACCTTAGGGTTCGTGTGCTATTTTTTTTTCTTAAGAAAGAAAGAAAAATGTGTTGTACCCATCACAAAGATAGGAAAGTGTATAAAATTAATATGATGAAAGTTGTACTTTTATAATCCACTAAAGAAAATTTCTTTTCTTGTATTAAAATACTTATCTTTTTTGGGTTTTTAGTGGTGTACTTGTATATTAATGTAATACAATCTAACACTTACAGTTATCTTCGCCAGTAGTAATATCTATTAAAATTGTTAAAAATGAAAAAAATTTGTGAAATTTGAAAATTAAAACATTTAAATTAAAATTAAATTGTTGTATGTTAGGAATACCATTAAAATATTACAGTCCAATTCTTATGAAACAAATTTGCATCGATATTCGAAATCATTCACTACGAACACAATAAAATTCACTGGTTTATAGCATTTAGAGTATAACCGCAATAGAAAAAAAGATCTCTCGAGAGAAATTAAAACTTTTTGTACTAGTATGCAATATACTATAATAGTTAGCAATTCCTGAGGAATTAAAAAAATTGGTAATATTAGGCTCCAACGTTAAATATTTGTCCAGTGCGTATTAGTATTTTAAGAGATGCCATTTAAAACATTCTTGAAATATAAATTTTTATTACCGCTAACGGTGGGAAACTAATCTCTAATTTTTTTCTCTATCACCTGATTTAAAACAGATACCAAAAGCAAACGTGTAATTGTAATACAGAATAAATTTAAATAAAAAGGCAGTGGAATTACGTTATCAAACGCTTCTGGTAAAATTAAATTACTTAATCATTCTTAATTATACATTAAAATTACTACACTTTTCTGTTTTTTCTTTTAATCAAATACATAATTATACTTAATATATTTATTCAGAACCTTTCTGGTATGGAATACAGGTACAAGTATAACACATTATGCAGACATATACATTAATTAATACATTTGTATACGTATATAAATATAAAGAAGAAAGAATTATAATATTTGAAAAAAATTATTATAAAATCGGCAGACAGATTTGATACATTCGTATAAATAACAGCACAGACACTAAAATGCAACTGTAGTTGCGTAAAGGTACTTTTGTTTTTTGGACACCACAATGTATATTAGTTACAACATTTACAGGTAAATTAAATAATATTTCATTAAATTCACATTCATATTCATGTCCATCGGCATGCTTGAAGCATTTATTTTGGTATATATATATATATATATATATATATATATATATATATATATATATATATATATATATATATATATATATATATATGAAACACTGTTGTTTATCCGGGCGTTGTCTCGCGTCTGCTGGTGATGTTTCTGACTCCTGCTAGTACAAAAACGACGTTTTGGCAAAGTCTCATTTGCCATTTTCAAGTTTTCTCCTTCTCCAACTGATTTGTTCGGCTCCGTGTTACTCGAATCGAACTGAGGTCCTGCTGTCCTGTTTCCTGTTTATATTTGGTGTTGTGTACTTTCACTGCTTTCACTGTTTTCCCTGCTTTCACTTTCCCTTCTTTCTCTTTCTCGGTGTTGGATGGTGCTGCTGTGCATGATGTTGGTATGGATGGTTCTGGTTCGGGTGATCATTTCCTTGTGTGACGATGTTCTGCTAGTGTTGTCTTCCATGTATTAGGCAGTCTTCGGGAATCGTCTCGTGTGTTAAGGTTCTGTTCCCGTTTCTCAATCTCGATCGCCTCTCGAATAGTTCTTTTTGCCGCGTGAGTAATGCTGGCTATCATCTTTGTGCTTTCAAAAGCGATGTTGTGTTCTACTGGTGCGTTGGGCTAACGATGATGTAGCTATATCCTTCTCGACAACATGCTTGTGTTCCTCTCGTCGAACGTTGATCCGTCTGTTTGTTTGTCCTATGTACACCTTGTCATATGTCCCGCAGGGGATGCTGTAGACTCCTTGGTCCTCCCAGTCGATTTTGGTTTCAGGTGTTGGAAGCACTGATGATATTTTGCTGTCCGTGTTGAACGTTGTCTTTATGTTGTGTTTGCTGAGGATTTTTGCAATCTTGTCTGTCGTTCCCTTTTTATATAAGGAAGTGTGACCTTGGCTGTTGGTGGTTCCTCCTCTTCTGTGGGTTTCGTATTTCTTGGTCTTGACGCGTTCCGGATGTTCCTCATTGTGAATCCATTTTGTAGTAGAGCTATTGTGAGAGTTGTCATCTCCCCTTTCTTGTGAATGGAATCCGTGAGTCTTATTGATCTCGTTACCAGTGTCTTTACAACCGACTGCAACTGCGAAGGATGATGGTGTGAGTAGGCGTTGAGATATCTATTGGTGTGCATCGATTTTCTGTATACTGTGGGGCCGAGGTACCCATTCTTCTTCTTGTAGATCGGTACGTCCAGGAATGGCAGCTGCGTGTCCTCCTCCACTTCCATGGCGGTGTTTATAATCTCCATTTCCAACTCCTGCATGAATAAGTTGGCTATCACAGGTGATAGTGGTGATCCCATTGGTGCTCCATCTACCTGTTTCTACCGTTATCCTTCGTAGATGAAGTAAGTGTTCCTCAGGCAGTGTTCCGTTAATATCAGGATGTCTTTCGATATTTGATACTTTTTCTGGATGATTTCTAGTGACTCGTTGATCGGAATGTTTGTAAATAGTGATACGACGTCAAAACTTACTAGTAAGTGGTCCTGGTTCACTTTCTCGTCTTTTAGTATCTCGAGGAAGAGAAAGAAGGGAAAGTGAAAGCAGGGAAAACAGTAAAAGCAGTGAAAGTACACAACACCAAATATAAACAGGAGACAGGACAGCAGGACATCAGTTCGATTCGAGTAACACGGAGCCGAACAAATCAGTTGGAGAAGGAGAAAACTTGAAAACGGCAAATGAGACTTTGCCGAAACGTTGTTGTTGTACTGGCAGGAGTCAGAAACATCACCAGCAGAGGCGAGACAACGCCCGGATAAACAACAGTGTTTGATACTACACTCGCGGAAAACTAAAATCAACCATATATATATATATATATATATATATATATGTAAGTGAAACTATATAAGTATAAACTGGCGAGGTTAGAATACCTTGTTTTTTAAATGACGTTCAACAGAATTCTCGAGGTTTTCAATTCCACAATATACTGAAGGCTCCTTTTAGAGTAATGAATAATGTATGACACTTGGCCGAAGAATCATAGAATTGTATCGCATACCGAAGTAGTGATTGAAAGTATGAAAAATAGACAGTTTTCAGTACTTCATTAGAAACTAAATACTTAAGATAATGGAGCTTAAAACAAGCTGAGTTCAATTTACGGTTAAGTATATTAATGTGGTTATTAAATGGTAAAAACTGATCTACTTAGACACCAAAGAAACAAGTATCGCTAACAATAGGGAGATGTATTTTAATAAGTAATATATCAGCCGTAGAGAGCTAGTAGAGCTATTATTGAACAGAATAAATTTGGTTTTATGAGCGTTGATATTTAAACCATTGGCTGTAAACCATTTTTTGACGTTATGTAGTATACAACGAGCTTTACAGTTAAGTTCTTCTTGATCCTTGAATGAGAACACAAATGTTGTGTCATCCACATACATGCGATCAGAAATGTACAAAGGTAGCTCCTTAATAAAAAAGGTTGAAGAGCAAATCACCTAAAATGGACCCCTGAAGCACTACTGTGTTTACGTCTTTTAGTATTGATTGAGAGGTGTCAATTACATATTTTATTTGTACAAATTGCTTACGTAGATTTAGATATGAATCAAACCAAGCAAGTGGAACACCTCTGACTCCATACTGTCCCAACTTGTATTTTTTTCTTACTTATAGTATTTCCGAACAGGCACTCAGGAACACTGGGGGGGGGGGGGGTTAGGGATATTGTTAGGATGCAGAGAAATGTGTATAAATAGCTATGTTAAATTGACTTGAGTCAAAGTTTGTAGGAAAACAGGAACTGGGTAGTGCATTCCACAATTTGGTCGCCGGGTGGAAAAATGTAGATGGGGCCGTTTAGTGTGACACGATGGAATTTTGAGTGTGTAATTATGGCGTGAATGAGCAAACCGAGTATTCCTAGCGAAGAGAGCCTGGAAAGATATTAAGGAGTGTATTTCCGAGGCACACTTGCCATGGAAATAACGATAGAACAAGGAAAGAAACGAAACTATTCTTATATGCTCAAGAGGCTGTAGGAAGTCAGAGACGGGTCATTTATAAGCCTGATAGCTCTTTTTTGGGTATGGATTACCATATCAAGGGAGTATTGGGGAGCACTGACCCAGAGGTGGGAATTGTATTCCCGATGAGTCGAATTTGAGACTTATACAGTAAAAGGAGTCGTTGCGATGTGAAGTACTGTTTAGATCTGTATAGAAAGCCCAGTTTACGGGCAGCTGTTTTTCTGGCTGACAAAAGGTGGTCAACCCATGAAAGGTTCGATGATACGGACATTCCTAGCATAGAAATACAGTATGAAAACTTGAGCTCTAAGCCATTCATATTTACAGCAGATAATGATCGGTCTTTCTTGGCGGACATAAGGCAACACTGCGTTTTGTTCGCGTTGAACATGAGTAGATTATTCCTTCTCCATTCAAGGACAAGTCACTGTTGATTGAGGCTGCCATTTACACCTTAACGTCCTGGCTAGACTTATTGTTGTGGAAAACTGAGAAGAACTACAATGTAGAGGGCTGTCATCTGCAAAGCAATGGATCGGGTTAGTTATTGATGAAATGAGGTAATTTATTTACAACTGGAAAAGTGTGAGAGTTATCACTGATCCTTGGGGTACTCCCGCGTTAATAGTAGTTTTTTCGGAAGGAAGCCATTCTTTTGTCAAGAAAGCTGGATATTCAATTGATGAGCGTATCGGATAATCCGAACGAAATGAGCTTGGCAAGTAGGCATTTGTGCCATACCTGGTCAAAAGCTTTTGAAACTTGTAAAGATACTACGGTGTTTCACCAGACCTCTCTAATGTGTTATTCCAAAGTTGGGTGACATATGAAAGAAGATCACCCGTTGAACGACTCTGTCTGAACCCATACTGGTGGTAGTTTAAGAGTTTATTGTAATCGAGGAACGAAATTAGTTGGAGGTTGATGGTTTTCTCCATGATTTTCGACAGAATAGAAGTTATAGCTATTGGTCGATAGTCTCATGGTTTTGTCGCCCTTTTTAGGAATAGTTTGGACCTTTGCCAACTTCCACGATGAGGGAAACTCTCCAGATAACATGGAGAGAAAAGAGTTTGGACAATACAGGTACTTGCTCGCGGTAGCATTTTTTAAGGACGATATCTGGAATACCGTTGGGGCCAGTAGCCTTGTTTGAGACAAATTTATTGATAATTGATTCCAGGAGTTTGTAACGAAAGTGGATTGGTTTAATAGCGTATGGGGTAGATTTGGGCGACGGCACAATTTTACCAGAATCATTGAGATATGAATTTGATGCAAAGTAATCGACAAAGAAGTTGGATTTTTCAGCAGGATCAGCTACTATAGCTCCGGCACGAGACGTCATGGGAGGAAAGGAATATGTACTGAAATTTTTACTGATAGCTTTAGCTAATGACCAAAATTTACGACCACCCAAAGGACATGAGACTAATTCTTTGCATTTACGTTCTTCAAAAATCTGTTTGGCCTTGGTGATGATGCTTTTGAAACTATTCCTTGCGGTAATATAGTTGGCGTGATTTTCGATAGATTTGTTTGATGTACATTTGGTATAGGGTTTATGCTTTTTCGATAATCCATCCCTATTAAACCAGGCCTGGGAACGGGCATGACCTACACGATTATGTTTTTAAGGAATATATAATTCCTACCTATCAGGATAACATCAGTTATTGAAAGAGCCATGTTTGAAGAGGAGGACCATTTAAAACAATACTCACTCCAGGGGAAGGTTGCAAAAAAATCGCGCAGTTCGCTTCAGTTAGCTGATTTAAAACACCACGTAGTTCTACCTATTTTACGAGTTAACAGTGGGGTTGGCTACATAGGAGGTTATTTCGATTAGGCAGTGGTCTGATTGGCCAAGTGGGGAAAGGGTTCTTGTTTTATAGACAAGTGGGTTAGTTGTAAGGAATAGTTCCAGGAGATGTGGAGTATGGTTAGGGTTGTCAGGAATTCTGGTTGTTTTGGAAATGATTTGTGTGGGATCACGGGATGTAGCAAATTATTCTGCACTATGACCTGCGGGATTAGTAGTAGATAAAAATTGAGGCCAATTGAAGTTGTAGGCATTAGAATCTCCCAAAATTGAAACATCGTAAGATGGAAACTGTGATAAGAGGTAGTCTATTTTCAGAATAAGGTAATCAAAAAAATCTTGGAAGTTGTTATCATTGGGAGACCTATACAAACAATAGTATAATTTGACACATTGGGGCGCAGAATGTTTGAACCAAGTCGCGTCAAATTTGTTGTTTTCCAAAGTAGACATCCTCTTACAACCTACGTCGTCCTTGGTATACTCACATCCTCCGCCTTTAAGGCGAAAGTTAGGTTGAAGGTTGTATCTGAGGAATTGCAGGTCAGGCGAATCAGTGCTTCCAGAGAAGCTTGTGTTTCTGATAGAAACAGAATGTGCGGTTGCACTTGTTCAACGTGTTGGTAAACAGCATTAAGATTCGACCTGGTACCACGTATGTTGCCGTAATGAATGCGGATGTTCGTACTTTCGATGACCGAGGTCGCTTAAGTCCTGCCCTTCCGGGGATCCGAATGGGGCAGAATTTTATTCCTGGCAGATCTTGCTCTTCTTAGTCTTGATTTTGGAAATGACGAATTCCCCCCCCCCCCAATCCTTGGGACGGATCGACTAATCGATGTGAGAGTGTGGCCGTCTCGTCTTACTCACCTGGGGTATAGCGTCTGTTTTAGAACACGCCATTTTAAGGGTTTGGCGGTTAAAATGCTACGCTTGGCTGTGCGTGTTGGCGAGTACATAAGTAATAAAGGAGAAAGTGACCGACAGCCCTTACCGAGCTTAGAAAGTTGGAGCACCAATATTAAGGAGCCCATGGTAAAGGTGGAGGTATTGCACCGGACGGCATGGGGTATATATGCCTTCTACCTATGAAGTTTTAGAATATTAGAGCTGAAAAGGAAACATTAATTAGTTTACATTGCATCATACAAACACTTTTTTTCTACGATTGCTGAATAAAGTAATTTTTCTGAAAACAAAGCAGGATATTCATTAACCTAATCTAATTAAAATGATCGTGCATAAGTTGCATAGTGCCCCAACCTTTTTATGGTTAGTTTCGTAGGTGTTGACAGCATTAAGACTGAAATAAATTGTTTAATTTGGTTTATTATTTAGGTTACAACTTGCATATTATTGCCATTTTAAACTAATAAAAACTTACTTTTAGGGTCAATTAATTACAATTAAAATTAAATATAGTATAAAAGAAATCTGATATCCACTGTGTCAAAGGCCTTGATAGATCACAAAAAAGGGCAGTACATGAGGTTTTATTAATGCAAGAATAAACATAACTAACAAATTCGTACATAGCTGTGGTTGTTGACTTACTAGTAGAAAACCATGCTGATTGTCATTTTACAAATTTATGCTCTGAATGTAAGTTTTTAGACGATTGTAAATAACTATTTCAAGAATTTTTAAAAATATGCTAGATAAAGAAATAGGTCTGTAATTTTGCATTTCTACTTTACTATCTTTCTTAAATACTGGTATTACTCTTGAAATTTTCAGACAAGTTGGAACTAATCCTTCTGATAGTGGTTTGGTTAAAGATACAGGATATCATTTCATGAAAGATTCTAAATTTCTGGTCAACGTTAAAATAAGCATCATCTATTAAACTAAGGGTGTATTCTCTAAAGTATTTACAAACTTAAGGGTGTTTTCTTTTTACTGAAACATCTTTGGATTTTGGAGATATCGGTTGTAATTGTGTATGGCTCGATTAATATTGTAGATCATGATCCGATATACCTCAATTAATGACTGAACTATGCATCTTATCACTTTGGATATTACTAAATACGTTGTCTTGGGTACTTTGACATGTTGAAGTTATTCTAGTGGACACTGAAATAAACTTTCTCAATTTGTACGAACCTAAAATTGTCAATATATCTTTGGTGTAAGAATGTTCTTCATCTTGGAACATTAAAGTCCCCGCATATAAATTGTTTTTTTTTATTATGCAACATATTTTTCCGTCAATAAATAAACTTTAGGAGTTCATTAACCACCTTATAATTTGGTAGTTTGCAAAGTAACAATACAAAAAACAAATCGAACGCAAAATAGGTACATAAAAATTTTATTATCTATAAAAATAACCATTAAAATTTAAGTTATTTACTTAATTAGATATCTTATGTAAACAAGTGATATACAAAACAGTAGAGGTTTCGTGAAAAATGCTAGAATGAAAACGTTGTCTTGTGTTACAATGTGTTACCTGATTTTATGTTCTTTTTACAGCATCTTAATATAAGTTTAATCACGGTGGTTTTCTACAACGCGAAACAAATGTAATTAAGAGTGAGAGGTATAGAATTACAATTTCCATATAACAAATATTTTAGATGCCAAGTAAGTGAACATATACCGGGTGGCACAAAAGCTTGGGTCACGCTTATAATTTGAAGGCTAGTTAACGGCCTTTTTTCAAATTTGGCGTGTTTATATTAGAACTAATTTCCAATCACTTGACAAAAACATCTAAGATGACTGATTTCCGGTATTACCGGGAATGATTTTGATTTTGAAATGCAGCATCCAGTATATTTTTATGTATTTGGATTCTAGAGTCAAAATATATGCAATCCAAGTGTCAAATGTTAGTTTGATAGAAAACATTATTTTTTTCGAAACATTTTTTTTTACTTAGACACCTCAGACACAATTCAGGGTACTCAAAAAACATCTTAGGCTATCAAAAATATATTTTTTTCTTAAAAATATTGCTTGTCTTCAATTTATTGTAGATCAATTTAACGCAATTTTTTTGTCAGTTATACACCCTTATGTACACTGATAGGCACATCTGTACCTTTTTCAATTTAAACTAAGCGTTTTAGGGTTTTTTCGTTGGTTTGAATGCCTGAGTTCCCCTGACACCTCAGATTAAGTAAAAATAAAGGTATATATAAGAAAAAAATTTATTACGTATAAGAAGTACCCACCTTTTACCCTCCAATCTTTCAACTGCGTTCCCTCACGGATTGGTATGGGAGTACCTCGTTACACGTTACATGTATATATATATATATATATATATATATATATATATATATATATATATATATATATATATATATATATTAGGGTGGGCAATTTGCATTACACAGTCGCTAACTTCGTAAGTATCAAGATGTTTACATTTGTTAATAAGTACTTTTAAGTAATTTTTTGTGCTCTTTTCAACTCTCTGATATATATACAAAACAACTGCGACAAGTAGAGTAATTTTTTTTAATGGAACAACCTGAATTTTATAAATTGAAACCCTATAAAATTTTGAATATGACACAATTTTTATTTTTTTTAAAGCGATAAATAAGTTTTTTATGAACAATTAAAGTACAGTTGAGTGAAGAAAACATGATAGCTGAGACCGCGGAGCTAGCGCTCTCGTTAAAAAAAAAACAAAAGAGCAGCAACACGTAGAGTGATTTTTTTTTTAAATGGAACACCATGAATTTTATATTATACATTATTCTGTTTTTCAATTGTACAAAGCGTGGCCTACTATGATAATTTATTTTATTGTTTCTAACTAACTTATCTATCACTTTAAAATAAAATTAAGAATGGTGTCGTATTGAGAATTTTATAGGGTTTCAACTTATAAAATAAAATTTAGGTTGCTCCATTTAAAAAAATCACTCTACTTATCGCTGCTCACTTGTTTTTTTAATGCGAGGGTTTTTAATCAGAGTTGAAAAGAGCACAAAAAATTACTTAGAAGCACTTATTATCAAATTTAAACATCTTGATATTAACAGTTAGTGTGTAATGCAATTATACTTATATATATATATATATATATATATATATATATATATATATATATATATATATATGTTACGTGCTTAATTAGAAAACTTTTTTTTGATAACGTTCGTCATGTTGTCAAAATTACTTACTAAATATAGCAATTTACTTTTCGGTTGAATGCTTCCAATTTACTATTTCGCAAATTTTTACGCATCTCTAATTGCATTTAAATTAACGTATGTAACTTTCGTACACATCTTTTACTTAGTTCAAATATAAGTCAAATTTAATACCTTCAGCTGCAACTCTGAGATTTCGGATCATTTAATATAAAACAGTTAAATAGAAACCTGGGATCTTTTTAAGGTCAAATAATACAAATCCATATAACAAATAAATATTTTCTACACAATTTAGCTTTTGGCAACAATGATTAAACAAAAATTTTCTCAAGTTTGTAAAATTGATTTTTAAGATGTTGGCCAATTTCTCTTTCTTCCTGTTAAGAACGCCATTGATGTTGAGTTTCTATAGAATTTTTCATTTCTGGTTCTGGATGCTGAAGCGTCATTTTTTGTTTTTGGAAAATTCTCAATTAAAGTAATACTTGGTTATGTAAAAGTATTACTAACGCTTTTATAGGCGGATATAATTGAAATTATTCATTCGTCCACATCTTCGGTAAGTGGCACACGTTTCGATAACCTAATGGTAATTCAAATTGTTTTCAGGCTTTCGAATATAAAAGCATTCAATACTAATTCTTCACATATATAGACACTTCAATCTAAATTACGTTGAATGTTCACTATCGGCTTGTTTGTCACCTGTAAGAGGTATGAACGGTCATAATTACTTAAACATCGTACTTATATTTACCTTCTTTTAGCATCTCCGTGCTACCTGCTTTTAGCATCTCCATGCTACCTGCTTTTAGCATCTCTGTACTACCTACGTACGAGCATCTCTGTACTACATACGTATGAGCATCTCTCTAATACCTATTTTTCTGCTCACCTTTTACTGTTACGTTACATCCAAAATATATGGTTACCGCTGAAAGGCATAATATCCTTGCTGACATTCATGACCATATACGTGAAGGCTGTTAGATCATTGGAATGGTACACAAAATTCGCAAATAAGTAATAGTTTCAACAATAAAGGTCAGATATTTGTTTCTTTCTTTATCACCTGGTTACACGATTGTGTTTCCAAATTTCAATTACACCGAGGAGGTTCTTAGTAAATTCCTATAATGAAAATAAATGGACTGATATTATTACTTTTGTAATCAAATAATCGAAAATTGTTACCTCTTATTTACATTTATACATTTATGGTACTTCCAGCAGTTCACTTTCACAAAATTCCTTTTATCTAAAACAGTATATATATATATATATACATATTCATATATATATATATATATATATATATATATATATATATTCACTAATTCAGTTCTGAATATTTTTGTACTCAATCACAATTAAAACTTTATTTGAATCATTAAAATAGATACCACAACTAAACAGTTTTCAGCTTCCATTTTGACTAATTAATTCTAGCTTCTATGGCTACATTCAACCAACGATTTAACTGAAATATACCTGGTGTAACGATTATCGGTATTACGTTAGCTACTGCAAATGTTAAACATTTAATTTTGTATGAATTTGTAATTTTTATCTCACAATCTTTATGTGTTATGTACATTACTTTTCTTGTGGACAAGGTTGTTCGGGACAATTTACTTCCTATAAATTTCTTGACTACTTTGTTGATTATTGTAGTTATTTACTGTGGGCCGAACAAGCTTTCCTATTTACTGTATACAGTGTGAAGCGTAAGGCAAGCACGGAACGTTCTTTATTTTTTTTCTTACTGAACATCCCAATGGGATTATGTGTGAAATTAGCCAAATTCCGAGTACCAATAGTAATATTTTACAACGGCCGGAAGGGGGCATATAATAATTTTACTTTAATTTTTATTTTAATTGAAATTTAAATTATAATTTGTCGTGGGCATAAGCTGAGGCTCACCGCTTGCCATCGTGGGCTTTGATGGACTGTTAATATATATATATATATATATATATATATATATATATATATATATATATATATATATATCTTTTATTTTATTCTTTTGTCAAAATTACCACAATAACAAATTACTTTATAGGGGGATTTGTCGACTCATTTCTACTTCCTCCTTTCATTCTTATTTCTTTCTTTTTCTTTTTTTTGGTAAATCCTGTTTCAGGCTTTATAGGGTTTATTCTCCTTTCGTCACTAGTTGAGTACTTCCTTATTAAAGCCTGTGGCGCCTACTCATATCCGGTCCCTATCTAACCAGACTGCTATCAATTAAAGCTACACCCCCACAACAACCACGCATCCGAGTGCTCTGGGGTCTTCCGACCGTACACCTGAGTTTAGTCGAGCCCATTCATTCTTTTTTCTAACCATATGATGCTTAGACACGTGGCTATATATATATATATGTACATATATATATATATATATATATATATATATATATATATATATATATATATATATATATATATATATAATATATATATATATATATATATATATATATATATATATATATATATAAATTTCATACTCGACAAAATATACTGTTTTTCTTTGTTCTTGTCTCAGCGTTCGACATATATGTATAGCATGAATCCTCAACTTGTTTAGGTGTATTTTTATCTTGGCGACCAGTACCCGATGCTCCAGGCATATTTCACACAAGTGGGTGACCAGTCATTGCTTCTATGGCAATATTTGTCGAAAATACCTTGACAACATGTGAATTCTCAGTTATTTTTTCTATACATAGCTACATCATAGATCCTCATAGAACGTTCGGCAGCTATGGCAAGTCTTATTAGCCAAAGAGTTGTTTTTAATATAAATTAGGTAGCTGGCTAGTCATCCCAATATCTGTTATAAAACAGAGCAGGTGGTCATCTAAGGGTTCTCCGTTTCATAGAACAATGTGTTAGCCTTTTGTCCATGTTATCTATTCCACCCTTGGTGCTATTGTGGTAGTGAATTATATCAGGTTTTATTTCGGTCCACCGACACTTATCGTTATGCATAGTGGAAAGCAAGATGACAGACTCATTTTTCTTAGGCACGTTGTTTCACTATTATCGAATCGGATTAAAGGGATTATTTCACAAAATCTAGTAATTGGCAAAGTTGCCCGATAGAATGGGTACGCATCACATTTCCACAGCTGCCTTACATGTTCGGAAGTAAATAGGCGCACGTCAGCAGTTATTAGGATACCCAAGTATCCATACAATTTTATTTCAGTAAGAGTGGGCCGCTTTTTCGTTAGTTTATCGTGATGATCACCATTCCGTTTTGCATACACACTTGTAGCTTTCTCTTCGTCTCCCGTATGATAATGTCACACATTGTATGGGAGAATGTGCACTTAAACACATCCTGTGAAGAAAGCTTTGCAACTGAATAACTGAACTATTAACAGCTTTATCTGTTTGTGCATGACTGCGCATGATTATTTTATTTCATTTTAAAGAAATAATTCAAGTGAAGAGAAATTAAATCAAGGTTAATTTTATTTATTAAATGTCATTTGTTTGTAACGAAGGGGACCTGATGGCAAATTCCTGACGTGACTTACCATTTACATTATCTTTTTTGATTTATCGAACAGTCATTTAAGATAACGAATTTAGGGTATTTTTCACACGCTTCTGTATCACTTGAAGGTTTGAGTTTATTTTGAAGCATTTCTTTCTATATAGCTAAGATTCCCGGATCACTACGTACGTGCACCTGAAGGAAAGTTCGCGATCAGGTAAGTGGGTCTTGTCTGTTTGGCTGATTTATCTACACGAATTAAGGCGTATTATTCCCGAATTAGTCTTAATAACAGTCTGGCGCCCTTTATACGACTTTACCCGAATTGTGGCTAACAGTTATTTGCGATTCTCGACAATACGCGGAACTACCCTAAAGATCTAAGATCAGAAACCCGCCCACGTTGGTTTATATCCCACCGAGCTATCCGAAAAATCACTAATTATCTGTTACCTTCCGTGTTAATTTAATTTTCGACTGTAACACCTTGAAAATTCTCTATGCGAGGTAGCTGCACTATTCCTAAAGGTACTACTGCATTTAAGTGTTTCTAGTGTTATCAGAACGGCGTAAGTGTTGTCAAATTATGTACAAAAATCTTGCTGTAATAGTTATAGATAGACACTGTAAAGCCTATAGCGTATAAACAAAGGATTTGCATCGGAAATCTAAGATTTAAAATCACGACATTACAGTTATTTTACTTATTATACGTAATAGATTGGGAAACTATAAGGCGAACGCGTATTAATCGTAACTTGAGTATTTTTTTTACGGCTCTGTGATAACGAAGGTATTAGAGTATCACAGGTTAGAAATGTTACATTTTTTCATTTTAATATTGAATAATCCACACTAAATTATGTAAGTAATATTATTTGCTTTACTTTTCATTTAATCATATCGTATTCGGCAGCATTTAGTAGAACACAAAATGAAAGTAGTATCTTTCAGGAATGTGTTAATTAACAGTTAAAAATATTTCAAAATTGCGGTATCAAAAAATAGACATTCATTTCCTTTAATAAAAACTAACGCTAATGTACAAAAAAATCCACTTAGTTTTTAATAAATATTTTGTTTCCTACATAAGACACAGTCATTTATGTAAATTAAATAATTAAAATTAATTAAGTTATTATTATGTGTAAGAAGATGGTATCCATTAAGACTTCAAGTGAATGAAATGTATAGGACTTTTTAAGGTGATTGAAATTTGAACATTTTTAGATTATCAGTTACACCTGCGTTGTTTTTACTAAAGGCCAACACTTAATTTCTATTACTTTGATTGTTCAGTGATGTAAGGATCGGAAACGATAAGAGTCAATATCTCCGTTTGTCTTTGTAATATTTATTTCTTCTACTTGTAAGGAATGTCTCTTTAAGAAATTGATGTTATTAATTCATTTAATTAAGTGTCACAGATGACATCTATTTAATCGCATCCTACTATGTAATGGGTAATTACACCTTCCTAAACAAGCGAAGAAAGGTACACAACATAGTTGACCAGAAACTGAGACGTTGCATGACTGGATTTAGTTTAATTACTGCCATACAAACGATTTAATTATTAACAAAATCAGTGCTATTTGCAATGTTTAGAAAAACTGTCTTAGTAATTAAATATTTTTCAGGATGTCTAAAACATGAAAAAAGAACCATACTGCAGGGTAATAGGGTCTTTAATATTAGTTTACTTACATAATTACATAACTTTCTGTACCGTTGTTCAAAGCGTTTAAAGTTTAATTTAATCTTAATTAATATTAGAGATAATCATTTAGTACGTACAGTTTGGGCCACTCGTACAGAGTAATCAATTACAACAACATACAAAAAGTTGGTTATGCTAATTAGTAGAAAATGATGTTTTCAATTATGAACTGAAATCGTAAAAGCTTGTATTTTCATAATCTACTATACAGTGCGTTCAATATAATCGGACGCACTTAATAACTCTTTTGTATTGCATTTCACAAGAAAGCGTTTAAATAGTTTTTTATACATTTACAAATACTCTATTAAGTGCTTGGTTTAGATAATTTTTTCAGCTTCCGGTTTGACAGGAAGCGCACATAATTTTATTTTTTTAAATCACACTGTATATATATTTTTGCATTTTTGCATTGATTATTTTTTTCTCAATACATACGTATAAAATTCTTATAGGGTTTTATAAAAAAAAATTAGAGAAAAATGCCATCGAAAGTTTTTCAATTTTATTATACGATTAGAAGAATCAAACAAAACCGTAGGCAGCGTACGTCAACAAAATCGCATAGCAATTGCTTTTTCGTTTATTGCAATTGACAATCAGATAAAAGTTTAATTTGATTTCAATCGAAATAATTGTTTAAAATGAATAACAGTGAAAAAGTTGACCTCTTGTTAATTTTCGGTGAATGTAAACGTAATTCTCGACGAGCGGTAGAATTATACGCACAAAGATATCTCAATAGATACCATCCTTCCGAAAGTTACATACGAAAAATTGAACAATCGCTTAGAATGCGTGGAACATTCCAGGAGTAAATTATCAGAATTTAGAACAACAAAGAAATGTTTTGACCGAAGATATTGAAGTACAAATATTGGGTTATTTTAGACATCTATTAGACATGTAGCGCAAAAAGTAGGTGTATCAGTTGGCTTAATTCACAGGACATTAAAAAAATTCAAAACGCTGCCGTATAAAGTCGATTTGGTTCAACACTTGCGGCCTCAAGACTATGATCGGAGATTAACTTTGTTTGCATGGATGGTTGAGCAATGTGATCACAATCCATTATTTTTAGATCATATTTTATGGACAGATGAATCCAAGTTTACAAATAATGGAGTTATTAATAAACAAAACAATCATTATTGGTCTGACGAAAATCCTCATTGGTCAATGGAAACTAACCATCAAACCGTATGGGGTACTAATGTTTGGTGCGGTTTAATTGGAAACCAATTACTAGGGCCTTATTTCTATGATGGTAACCTAAACGCCAATAGGTATCTTGAATTTTTAGATAACGTGCTACCAACAATGTTCGATGAGTTTCCTCTGCTTCTGCGACAACAATTGTATTTCCAGCAAAATGGAGCTCCAGCTCACAACGCGTTGATAGTAAGAGAATATCTTAACCAAACGTTCAATCAACGATGGATAGGAACTAACGGCCCGGTAGAATGGCCTGCGAGATCACTGGATCTTACACCGTTAGACTTTTTCTTGTGGGGTCATTTAAAAACAGTGGTGTATGCCGATCCACCTTTAAATGTTATAGACTTAAAGAATAAAATTACTGATGCATGTGTTAATTTAACTCATGATTATAATAGTGGAATTAAAAAAAAACCGATTGAACATTGCGTTTTTAAGCTTTTAGACAAAACAAAACTGATGTTAAAAAATACTCAAAACCATTAATTTGCTTATCAAACAACATTTTGTTCTAGGTTCTAGCTCTACAACTCTATTTAAGAAGATGTTAAAAAATTCGTTCTTCACATTTGCTAACTCATTTATGAACATCTTTTACACTTTTCAAAACGGACATGCCATCTATTTGACAACATTCTTCTTGAACTACATTTTTGAGAGCGTCATCATTATTGTGTTAACCTCACAAGAAAAAGCCTGGTGGGGTCAAGTCAGGTGATCTTGAAGGCCATGACATCGTTCCATTAGTTCCAATCCACCTGTCATTAAAAAGATTATTTAGAATATGACTAGTTTCTCGATAGTTGTAAGCAGGTGCTCCAACTTGCTGAAAAATGACATTTTGTCTGCTTACAAGATGTATTTCAACTAAAAAGTTGTCCAAAATCTCTTGCATAAATTCCACATATCTTTCGCTGGTGATAGAATAAAAGATCCAATAATTCCAAATAACCTTATCCCACACCAAACGTGAAAACTAAAACGAATCTGAGGAGCTTTAGGATGTGTTTGCAAGGAGTTTTCTCTTGATCACTAATGATGGTTTTTTCTGTTGAACATTCCAAAATTAGAAGAGTTTGATTTGTCATTCCATAGAATATTTCGATAATTATTGTCGTTTTGCCGACAATAGTTAATATACCAATAGCAAAAAAACTATTCTTCTTTCAGGATCTCCCGGAAGTAATGTTTGAACAGGTTTGTACTTATGGGGGAAGTATTTATGTTTTTTCGGTATTCTGTGAATCGTATTTATGAGTCAAATTAGAATCTATAACAATGACCCTTATCGCATTATTGGCCTAAGCTTTAAAATAACCAGTAACCTGTTTTTAACTGCTTCACTAATTTTCAACCCCTTTTTTATCAAAAATATTCTGATTAGTTTTAACCTTCTGGTAGAGTTTTAGAAAATATCGACGTTCGGTTGATCACGAAATGGATATAACTGGTCGTAATATTCTTTTGCTTTTATCAAATATTTGTTATTCACCAAGTAAGCTTCCAATATGTCACATTTCTCATTATGAGAAAAACCAATTTCAAAACATACAAAGGACACAATATCAGTTGTATTTTCAACAGATAATTAGACGTTTGACATAAATTAACATCATGTGTTTTCGTGGCCTCCTGAATTAGTTTAGAATCAGTTTAGGTCGAGGTTCTCGTAACTCCGTCATTTTCATCCTATCAAAATGTTTATAATAACCATTAATATATCAAATTTCATGGAGATTCTTAAAAATAATAATATACATGGTGTTCTATTTAAAAAAATGTTATTTTGTCTAAAAACTCAAAAACGCGATGTTCAATTGTTTTTTTAATTCCACTACTTTAACAATACCAGTGGTGCGTACTTGATCTGGATCACCTTGTATGCAAAAATTCTCATCCTGTACTTGGGGCAGGATTTAAGCCGCCATACAATTTTGAGGATTGTTTTGTATTATTGCGTATCGGAATACCTGAGCAATCCCACTCAGAAACTGAACAAAGCAAATGCGATGTATGTACAGTGTAGAACACAAGTATCAAATAATGACTTTAACTATTTTCACAAGTAACAAACAATTGTTCAATATAAAAGTTGATTCATTACCATGCATGTTTTGAGTTTTTCAGTTAGTTGATTTTTGGCTGCTATGGCAACCGACTTGTTTTTTAAATGGCACTTTTTCTTGAATTGCCAACAGAACATCTAAAGCTTTTTTTTTACTTGTCATTACACACTTCGCTTTGAGTTGACTTCCTATCTCCGTACTCGTAAATCATTTATATTTCAATACGGTGTCTCTCACTCAAATGCGACATGTCTTCAAAATTAATAATTTGCAAGAAAGTTGAAGAAAGACCTTCCTTTAAACTAACGATAATTGTTTAATGTTTGTTTTCATAGCATTTTTTACTAAAAGTAACGTTTTTGTTTAATAACTGCATGCCTTTCTTCCATACCATCATCCTTGACAAGAGTTGACGACAGAGCCGTAATAAATTTTTTTTCTTGATTACTTTTTTTTCAAAAATTGAAAAATTTTATGACTGAATAGAGAAAAATATGCTTGACAAAAAAGTATAGGTGTTACTAAAAAAAAGTTGGTTGCCACAGCAACAAAATGGTAACTACAATAAACCAAACCAAACAACTTTTACATTGAACATTTTTTTGTAACTTTGCAAATAAAATGTTAACGGATAGCGTTTGATATTTTTTTCCACCATGTATAATGTATATGAATCAATTTGGCATCAGTGCAGCTATAAATTCACTCTACTCAGGAAACGTTGCAGAGTGCATATTGCAAGGCAATTATTAACATAAATCTGTTGTTTTCTATTAATCTGAATTATAAATACAGCTGTAAGTGAGGAAACCCAATCAACAAATTTATTAGAAAAGCACCAAATAAATCATATAACACTTTATCCATAAACGAAAAATTAGATTACAAAGAGAAACAACAGAAGCACTAAGCATAAATGCTCTAAATTATTTTTATCAGTAATTAATCAGCATTCTAAAACTTTGTAATTAGTAATGAATATTTACACACTCTTGTTTTAATTACAAGTGAAGCTTTAAAATAATTAATTTAATAAGAGGTTTCGTTTTTAATTCATCGTGGGTTTGGTAGCAAAGAGAATTAGTACATGCGAAGTTCATAAAACACACGTCTCTAATTAAAATGTTTACACTTTGTACCTATAGGGTACAATAGAATAAGCTCAAGATTTCATTTAGATATATGTTGATTTTGTTAAGGTTTATATTCCATAAATATAACTAAATATTATAAAAAAATAACTAAACATTATTTAAATTTCATGTTTGCTCATACGGAAAAAAATATAACCACCTCTTACTCCTCTCTCGCATCTTAGTTTCAACCAGATTGCGTTAAAATATAAATTTGCGTTAAAATATAAATAAATATAAAATATCATTCATTAAATTAGTAAACAATCTTCACGTATGGTTATGTATCTCGTAACAGAAATTCAGATACTTAACAATTAAGGTATGCCGCTGGTAGGGGTTGAAAGTAAATTGCAAATATATTGAAGCATTTTGTATAAATATAACATAAATCCTATATTCAAGTTCAAAATAAGATTGAAATTTAATATTCAAAACTGTTCAATGAATTTTAAAGCGAAGTGTAAATTAATTTTTATATTAAAAATAAATTAACATTCAATTCAGAATTTATAAAAGATAACGAACCGTCACTGGTCAAACTTATTTTAGTATTATGGGCAAAAAATAGAGGCGTCACTTATCGTTAAACAAATTAAACAGCGTTTGAAAGATCATGTTTTCGTCAATCAGAATTGCATATTAATTTTTCACATAACTTTTGCGCCAATTTAAACTTAGCAAAAATAACTTTGATAACGTCACTTTTTAGGGTGGACTCTACAGAATTTTATATAAAATCAATTAAAAATTGATGTAGTAGATTTTGATCGAAAAAAAAAATCTAGTTCAGTTGTATCAGGGTGTTAAAAACATGGGACAATCATGAGAATGGAATTTCACGCTAGCACTAGCGAATTATTTTAAAATTAATTACATTTTACGTAATGAAATAGAACATATGTAGCAAAATTTAATCAGGACCTTCTAGAAAGTTGGTTTTACGAATTGTCAGCAATAATTTAAGTATAAGGTTGTGAAATTTGTGTATGATTATATACAGGGTTCAAAAGGTGTTAAATTGTGAGGTTTGGTTAAAAATATTAATATGTATAGTGCACTTAAGTTGAACAAGTCTATGTCGACAAAGGAGCGTTCTATGCTCGCTTTCCTTTAAGGGAACTAGTAAATAAAATAATTTATACTTATACTTATAATATAAAAGTAAATGGTGAATTGATATGGCCCACAATTGTTTGGATATAATTGAAAAGCCTTATTTAAGCTTGGAACTTAACAAATAAGTAGGCGAATGTAAACGTATTAAATAATTGCATCCTAATTGGGATAGTATTCCAAAATAAATAGTGTAGCTCAAATATGTTATAACGTATTTTTTACATATAAGTGAACAGTTAATCAGTGTCTCCAGTGAGAAACACTTATGTATCGAAGTACTGAAGTGAAAATAAATTGGTTTGTCAAGAAACCAATTGTAGTTCAAGGTGATTGAAACATTGTTCTACCACACTTACCTTAGGATATATACTAGTGTTGGGACATATACTGAAGTATAAGGAAATTGAACAGTGAATTATTACTCCAATCGTAACGGTACTTTATGTTTTTATATAATTTTGAAATAAGTCAGTGGTGGCGTGCTGAAGGTATATTTGATTTTCCATTTTTTATGGTTCATAAAACTTATTGATAGAGTAAATAGATTGTAACAGAACTCGGCCATTGAATCTATATGTTATATAGATTAAATATAATAGCTAGATCTAGAGATGATCGGGTTACATAAAGGATGTCACTGTTAATGTCGGTGACGTTATTCAATAAATTTGTTACACTTACATTTAATGTTTAACTTAAATTGGTGTAGTCTATTTGTACATTGTAGTTCATTATTCCAGTTTAATCCAAAGTAAAATAGATAGTACTATTAAATTAGGTTGGAAAGGAGTATTTGGACTGACTTAATTTGTGGCAGATAATAGAGATTTCAGTAATGGTTAAACTGATTGAGATATAAAAGTTCCCTACTTTTGACAGAAAATTGAGAAGAAATCAATATAAACTTTCCAATACTCAATAGTTTTAGAGTTAAAGAGAGCAAAGACATAATTTATTTGTCATTGTTCCTAACTAAAGGGAGCGTATAACAACCAGTGTATATTATATTAGTTCAGTGCATAAATATTCTAATGTAAATCAATATTTGTGACTAAAAGTCGGCGTTTAATTTAATTAAACTAACGAAGACAAATTTTTCACAATATTTATATTAGCAGGTAGATTGAGCAACCTTCTATTATTATTACATTAAATCCTTTAGAAGTAAAGTCAATAACTTCAATTAGAGTTAGTTTTATTAATGCATTGATTTTAAAAAAAAATATTACCAATAAAGGTCGATTCTCAGTTCAAATTAAAATACCTTATCAGAGTTGGTCATGGTTAGTATCGATAAGAAATTAGCTTGTATCAATATTAATACTCGAAATCGGAGATAAGTTTTAAGCTTGCTGAGTATAAATTCACTACCATTGAATTGGTGTTATTTGTCCAAGTTTAACAATTTATATTGAATGTAAATTATAATTACATGACGTTCATATATTAAAGAGCTAGCCTGGATAAATAGTTATTATAATTTATCATTGTAATAAATGGTAGTGTAGATTACTTATTTCAATTTAATAAATATTTCCTTTAAACAATATTTAAGAAGTAACACTTTAAATTTAATTTCTTTTTTTACGAGGTATCATCACAAATTTTTTGCCCAAAATAAAGGCACAGTTAAAGTATCATTACAACTTTCCAATAAAAAGGAAAGAAAAGCAACGTGTTTCATTCCCTCTCAAGCTTTCCACACTTCCAGCATTCGCCTCAATAGCCGCGCATGATATGCGTATACGCAGTGATCATGCCGCTATATGAGTATGAGGAAAACTCTCTGAAAAAACCTCATAAGATAGGCGCGTACATGGTAACGGGGTCGAACCCATTACCTCCCGAATGCTAAGCAGGTCGTGTTACAGTCAATTAAAGAGGTATCACGTTATCGCGTAATTTGGAGTCGAACCCAATACTTCCCGAATGGTAAGCAGACTGTTACCACAGATCCAACTAGCAATGTAATCGTAGACATTATGGTAATGGAGGATATTAGTACACAAGTTTTCAGTATGTATCTAATATTTCCTGACCCAGAAGTGTAAAATTTTGACATTGCTTGCCAAGTTTATTTATTTTTTCCAGAATTAAAATTTTGCTACATATCAGTCTTATGCCGTTAATGACTATATTGGTAGCGGTTCCTAAATTTAATGCACTGTAACTATTATTTAATGATTTTTACATTTGTGTAAGTTGGAAAAATCGTAGTTCCACCATGTTTATAGTAACCTAACCATAAAGCTAAATCTAGTAAATATAAAAAGTAGTTTGTTCAAGACACGTTCTTACGTTTTTATTGGTTGACCGTGGGGGACGAGATCGACAGAATCAGTTATTAGAGACTGTTTAGATCGTCTAGGGTGATTTCGAGCACATAAGCGATTAGCGTAAGTCTATTCTTACTGTCAAGCCAGCCATTACAAGAGGTTTAGTATTTTATCTTCCATAAGTACTAATATGAGATAATGTAATCTAACTATATGCTAAGTAAACGAAGTCTGAACGATAGTGCTACAAAATTTGAAAAAAACAATTCTAATACAGACATTATTACTAATCTTAATTGTGGAATTCTTTAGTATACTTCACCCTCATTAATCAGATTAAGCTTGCCTAATAGAAAATTTCCATATAAACATAGTTTAACCACAGCTATAAATCTAAAAATATGTATATTAATACACTGAATACTTAAAAATTAAATTAAAAGCATGGGTTGTGGCAGAACATCCTGCATAGTGGAACTGGAGTGCAAAAATACTATTTATTGTAATTACATAAACACACATTTAATTATGTTAAAATTCATCAAGAAATTAACGACCTGAAATGAAGATATAATTTTATCAGTAAAAACTTTATTAACACATTAAATAAATAATGTATTGTGCTAGTTAATGCACGAAGAAAATTAAGGAACACGAATTTGTAACTTTTTAAAATAAACTTGTTACAATATTATCTTTTTGATTCTAATTTAAATTTTTGTTTAAGTTTTATTACTTACTTTAATGGTATATGTATGTCTATATATATATATATATATATATATATATATATATATATATATATATATATATATATATATATATGTAAATATATATACATAAATAAATTCAATCCTTTGAAGAATACCGTCTAGCAAGATTAATAGAATTATCATATTTTACATAAACAAGAATACGCTCATTCACTGTTAAAGATATATAATTAATTCAAGTGCAATTAGCAACAGTTGTAAATAAATCGTAATAAGGGGGATAATAGGTTTATTTAAACTTTCTTGCTGTTTATGAATTTACTAGTTTAGGTACACTCTATATAAGGTGTATTATAAACACTTCTATCAATTACAATATACCTCCCCAAAATCCACTTCTACAGTTACTTCGTCACCTTAATGGTATTGAATTTGGGATATTAATTTAAAAAAATTCTTAAAGAAATGGTTGTTCCTTTTTCGACTTATTCAGACTGTACATTACATTATTATAGTCTGTAAAAATAAAGATTTTCTATTTCGGCTTAGCGCTTTATTACTCTGGGACAATTGAAATGTAATCCTATTCCAGAAGTTACCAAACGTTTTCAACGAACTCAGTTCGATACTGAATTCAATATTCCGGTATCTCAAATACTTTTCCAGATATTAAGTTTCGAAATTATCAAATTTTATCTTTTTGATAAGGGCAGATTTTTTTTATACTTTCGTTACGGCGGTATTCGAAGTTCGTTTTTTAAAAAGATTTTGAGGCAATGTATTATTTTGGTGTCTAAATAGCCACCTATTATAATAGATTAAATAATGAGGAATTGATTACCACTTTCATCACTTTCTACTAATTATCCCATTAGGTATAAGTGCATTCCTATATAATATTTGAATGTACGTTATGTTCTGCATGTACAATTAATGTCACTATTAGTAAACAATAAAAACTGGTTTATGCATATCAATTCCTTTTTAATTACCAATTAATAATTTCGTTGTTGCACATTTCAAAATAAATGAATTATATTAAGTAATAAACCTCTGCATCCACACACAAAAAAAACTTTGCAACACAGTTAAAATTAAAAGTCGTTCAAAACGTTTTATAACTTCTGCAATAGAATTAAAATTCAATTGTGTTTACCTCTCGCGAGCGGTCTTAAGTCATTGAGCAGGTAATTTACGCTTTCACTTAAGTCGCGTACGTTTCTATTGAAACCCAAACGTTAGAAAGAAACGGCTGTATATTCCCAATGTCTCAGAGTAATAAAGCGCTAAGCCGAAATAGAAAATCTTTATTTTTACAGACTATACCTAAATAATACAGCTAGTTATAATAAGCAGAGTCCGTCTAATTCAAAGACAAACCGTTTGTTCTGTTGATTATTTAGTTATTTTAAATACGTTATCGAAGCGTTCTTATAAAATTGTTTAGCCAGTATTTACTTAATAAGATGTACCTATATGATTTTGTAAAGAATGTTTGTAAAAAATCACGTGAATCTAAAACAGTTGTAACAAACCTCATAATCACTTTTAGGGTTGGTGTGAGTCACGCTGAGTATTACCGAAGTCAAGAAACCAAATCGAATTATTTTATATCCGGCAAAGTATGAAATGAATTAACACTAAAAATAATTTTAGATTTTAAAACAACAAGGATGGAGATAGTTATTCCAATGGATTCTTAAAGATTTCTAAAAAGATTTGCCGTTCGTAGAACGTTTCTTGGAATACTATTTATTGTGCGTCTTATTGTAGGATTGAGTTTTTCGAGATTTTTATAGTTTTCACGTAGGTTTTAATTTAATAAAATTTGAAACCTCATGATAAATGCAGGTACCACGACGAAGGAGAAGAATTCTTGAGAACAATCGTAACGGGAAACGAACGTGGAGCAATTAAAGCAATGGATGCATACGAAATGGCCAAACAAATCGAAGAAGTGTAAACTAGCCTTGTCCAACAACGAGCTTATGGCTATTACGTTTTGGGAGTGTAGGTAACTCTTGCTAGTAGAATTTTTGGAGCCTGGAACAACAGTTACTGCACCGCCGTATTGTAACACCCTTGAACTTCTACGAAGAGCAATGCGAAACACAAGGAGATGGATGTTGACATGCATCTCCATTTATTCACCAAGATGAAAATATTGTTGGGGACGCAGCGATTCAACACTAATGAGGAATTGAAAACCATTGCGTCAGATTGGCTGAGAATTCAAGTGGCAACATGGTACGAGGAAGGTATACACAAACCCCTGTTACAACAAACTCCTCCGTGTCGATGTCGACTATGTCGAGAAACAGTTCACGTGTTGCTTCGATTTAAGTGGACTGTATATTTAATTGAACTAAATTGAGTAAATTATGTTTTTCTTAATTTGCCTTACTTGAAATCACTCTACTAGAGAACTCGACGAAACTTAATAGATAAGTACTATATTTACATAACTAAACCAAGAACTTGACAATTATACTCGTGTCAACTAGACTTGACTCGATCTTAACTAGAACCGAACTGAGACTACACCTACTTTCTTAACAATAACTTAAAAACTACCCCTTATTTATACAATTCATGCGCAATAGCAGTAAATTGCATGAGTAACTTTTGTGTATAATAAAACTTCTCTATAATGGGTCTCTTCGAGACATCATAGGCAACTCCCATGTAAAATTTTAAATTGTTGTTTCTATCTCTCTTATGCATTATTGAGAAAGGTTTTTTAAACAAAAGTTGTTAGGAATTTGATTTTGAACATTTTAAGCGTAATATTACGTCCTAATGGTAATTTGTTATTTAAAAAAACGAAAATAACGGAAACCCTTTTTTATTAGAAATCGTGAATTCAATAGGTGCAAAGGTAAAGAATAACAGTAATAAATAAATAAAAGCTGAGATAAAATTTAATTAATTATGCTAAACATGAAATTATATTAAATGGAGTATTCAAACAGATCGCCACCATTTGCTAAACAAGATCCTAATCTATGGTAAGTGTTACTACAAACGTTTCTGTTTTTTTTTTAATGAAAAATTACGTTTCGTACTAAATGTTTTGCTTTAAATATTTAGAATTAAATTCCGAAAAACTTTTATTTTAAAAAGCGTTTTCTAAAATGCATAAGAGAGGTAGGAACTGCAATTTAAAATTTTACATGGGAGTTTCCTATGATGATATACATACATATATATATATATATATATATATATATATATATATATATATATATATATATAACATTTCCAAGTTTAGAATACAATATAGGTAAATAATGTATTACATAATTTAAGAAAATCGGTCGGTAAAATAATGCGTATTTGTCAAAAAAAGGCTTTGGGAACTTAATACCAGTTTGAAAAACAAAGATACATATATTGAAACTATGTTGTTTGCCAAATTTATTTGTTTATCTTATGGTGTTCGAAACTTAATAAACTATTGTATGTGTATTAACTGTATTTCCAATATCTGAACCTATTGTGGACTGACTAAACTTAATAGGTACTAGCATTGAGTAAAAGTTTTCAGTCAACGGTACTAGGTTATAGAGAAATCGTCCATAACAAGATGAAGCTTAATGTTTAAAGATGGAAGATCAGATGTTCACGACGAATCACGAACAGAACGTCCGTCTTTCGTGACGGAATGTAAAGAATCGAAATTATTTACATAAAGTAACCTGATTGATTAAGCAGCTTCCCTTCCTTAAAAAATAATCAACTTTTCCTGCGTAAATTATAATATCATTGAAACGTTTGAATGTCAGACTCAATCTATTTACCACCACCCTCCATAAAGTATTGAGCGACCCAGGCGTCGCATCAATAGCCGTGATTGTGAATGCATAAAATCCAATAGCCGTGCTTACAAACCTGGACATAACACGAGGAACTTGTTGCGTTGTGACACTCCTGCAAATTCGTGACAGTCTCTAACCGGCCCTGCCCAGCTCCAGAGGTCTTCTGAGATGTTTGCGACTCAGTTACGAACCTGTTGTCGTTTAATAGACGACCTCACATAAGAGCAGGTTTTAAGACGTCACCCACAGAAAACACTAAAAAAGCGTATCACCAGGGGGTTAAGCCCAGCGTCCTTCTCTTCTTCACGTGGAACAGAGAGGAAGTTAAGCCTAGTCTACCAACAAACCCCAGGTTTGTAAACTAGAAGGAACGGGAACTTATGCCCTTGTCTGCTACAAACCCTAGTTACAACGCCGTTAAGTAGTAATAAACGTGAAGAGCGCTGCCGTGTATGAAAAACTGACCAGTATTTAATTTTTATAATAAAAATCCAGTTGTAAATATAACATTTACTGAACTTTGTTTCCCACTTTGAGATAATAACTTCTATTACGAAATACAGTCTTATAAAATCCCGCTATCCTACACGTAAATCGCTTAAACCGATTATCTTTTTTAGGGTACCAAACTTCTGATGGTTCAAACACAAAGATATGACAGAATCCGCTTAATTAAGATAAAGAATCCCCATGTGTAGATATCCGCGCCATAACACTGATAAAGTGTCTTGTTAACCAGTAATCTTTAATCCCGCCAGTAAAGATATTAAAGATTCCGTCCTGCACATATTTCCCATTATCTGGGTAGTACACTAATACTGGTCCTGACTAATGATTTGCTAATAAATGTCGCAAATCAATTACGCCGTTAATATAAATTCATTTTCTTAATGAAACCAATGTTTGGTTAATATACCCTAACGAATACCAGTCGCAATACATTATGCAGCAAGTGTCAGGGATATTTTATTAAAAGGGAAACTACATTTGGTTGCACACTCAAGAGGCCAAGATAGAAGAAAAAGAAGAAAACCTCTAAATTCTATTTATCAAATATAAATTTTATTTGGGATTACCATTCTATAAAAGTTTTGGTTAGGGTACTCGTTTAACATCTTTATAAATGGTGAGATGATCCTCAAGGCAGTATTTATATGCCTGCCCACACAGTCTAAGGATAAATCATGTGACCAATAATTGGTCAATTACCGGTTTAATTGTGACCTCCAGCATGTGCTTTTTTCGAATATACAGTCAAGAGGAAAGGATGGGTTGATTTTTTTCACTTAAAAGTTGTGTATTTCATATATCTGTTTTTAAATAATCATTCAAAATATTAATGGGGTTAGATGTGTTGTTAGAAGTTGTTAGATTCACACTATATGCTGCATCGCGTATAGACCCATTCTCAGTCACCGTGTTTTTATCAAACTTTTGATCTTTCATCTATCGCAAGGAAAGAAATAGAAGTAACTATTTTCACTGTCACTTTGCGCTGCTTTATATAGAACAACGAAAAAGTATTAATAGCAGAAGAAGCATTCTTTATTGTTTGAGCAACATTTGTCAATTTTGGACACCGCTACCTAAGGTTAATCCTCGACATTTATAAGAGATAGCTTAAAGTTTCGCTGTGTTAGTGAACCATATTTCTCCTAAAAATGGCTCTTACGATTTGTATTTAAATTTATACATGATTACGTCAAGAGATATTTTATAACCTGCTGTAGACAGTATATCTGGAAAAACTCAATCCTTTGTGTTAAGTAATATTTTTTGATGGAGAGGAAAAACGGCAACGATAATTCCATCCACACGTGTATTGATAGGCCTAGTAGCATCCCTCATAACACTGAAAGAAAAGTTTAGTTGAAGTAGATCATTTAAGGACAGTTCTCTTTTGTGCGGGTATCGAATGTCCACTAGTGTTGGTAAAAATAAATCGTATAAGAAATTGTTGTGGCATCACTCTCTATAGTTTCGTCCTCTAGGTATACATATTTATAGCTAAGTGACTACTATGTTGGTGCTTATGTTTGGTACACCTTTTAACGAATGTATAAAAGCAGCATTGCCAACCTAAATTTCACTACAAACATAAACCTTAAAGATGCTGTTAAATTACTTTTATGTTATGATGATAAGGTATAATTTTATTTTGTTAGGTTATTTAGCAAATACCATGATTATTTTGTAATAGGAATCCATTTATAAAGTTTGTGTCGTGAAAGATCTGAAGTTTGCGCTTTGCGGCTTCGATCTTATTCATGTTAATTACGGTACACGATCCTTACCAAATTCACAACCTTGATATTATTTTTGTTTAGTTCACTTGTGTTAGTTCAAATTAAATTGTGGAAGTACTTTAGTAATTTAAATGGTAGAAACTTTCATTTAATTTGTATTTATGCAATAGTCAAGTAATTGAATTTAACTGTGTTTAAGTAATAGTCAAGTAATGATTACCGTATGTGAATTAGAGCTATTTCATAAACTCCAAGTTTGTAATTGGATGCTATAAGTCTACGACCATTAATATTTGACTTTACACATACCATATAAAATTGTTGTATTATGGCATACAACGCAGTACACTCCAAATAAATTATGTTCAATTGTGCTAGTTTTATATTTACAGATGTTATATTTTCTGACTTTTATACAATATCACTATACTAAATATTGAATACACTTCTTACAGTATCGTACATATATCAGCAATATTCTGTTACAGAATAATAATATTAATAAATTATTTTGATTATAATACTGCTTCATCCGATAGATTTACGTTGGCATACCTGTTTAAAACGAATAAACTTGTGGTATTTCCTTTATATTTTACCTTAAATGCACATCTGCTATTTAATTGTAGATAACTTTAATAAACGAATAGAAATTCAAAATTATTGTATGTAAAGTCCAATTTTCGAAATACATACAGTAAAAGATTCCTCCGAGTGAGATTTGAACCCAGCATAATAACATCATAACTCCTTCATGAATTTGTGCTAACTTTCATGAAATTTCTTAGTTTGTTTTCAAGTGAAACTCAAAATTGAAACGCCAGCACAAGGCTTGAACGCTTATGCTGAAAAACCTCATATAAAAGCGAATATACTGACTTGAAACCTAAACAGAAGCACACTTACGTTACGTATCTATAAAGGGTTAATGAACAGTTGAATTGATATGTGGAAGTCGGAGACTTCTTTAATTCGTAAGAATGATGAGTAGTCATTCGATTTACGAAATCACAAAAATTGGACTAATAAATCCTGTCGACGATAGAATATTCAAAATCGTCATATTGTTTGATGATGTGGAGCTTAACATCCTTTACGTTAACCCTATTTTGTGATGATTTATGATGAGTTGAGAGCAATAAAATGTGTATTTGGAATTTCCTTAATAATGCTTTCAAATGACGCCCATATTGCTACACGGCGTCCATAAAAAAGTTAGCCTAGTGGGATCACACAATCACCGTCAATATAGTGGGCGTAAGCCTTAGTCGGTATTATATGAATTAGCAACCCCAATTTATAAGAAATGCGCCATGGATTGAGACCAGTTTAAATATTTAAATTTCCAGAAAAACTTTTTAAAATGATACTTTATTCCCATTTATTTATTATCTAGTGGAAATGTTATTGATCTTCACCTAGGTAGTAGGGAAGACCCATTTGGGACGTATATTTTTAATTAGCGAGTGGACTTGTCAGCTCAAAACTGACATCACAAAATTATCCTTTGTACTTTTCAGCATTTCCTACACTAGATGCTCGTTGCATGTTAATATGTCAAAGGGGTCAGCACTGGCATTAGAAAAATGAAAATTTGTACTCTACCTTAGGGCAAATAAAAATTTTACAAATCTATTCTTGCTCGATCGATACGAAAGCATAAGTACTTTGAAATAGATACATTGAAATCTAGTCATACCGACGCGCGACGTGTGGATGATAATAAACATAACGTTTTACTGAAAACATCTGCCGATGGCTACTACATAGAAAGGGAGGTGCTAAAAAAACTCTTGAACCAAGAAAAAATAATGTCGTAACTATTAACAGTGTGGGGCCAACAAACGTCATTTTATACAAAAGCATAAAACAGAAACAATGCGTTCTACATAAGGCCTTAACGCCAAACTTGAACAAAAACCTCAACTATAAGAATAAGCACAACACCCAACTGACCATAAAATTAAACGATGCTTGTGTTAAAAAAGCGGTCTTTTCATTCATCACCATAATCCCGAACTGTACATCAAGCCCAACAGAACCACAACCTACAACTCTAAAAATTTCCATAACGCTACATTAGACAACGACGTCTAACTTTAAAAATGACAAAGACCTTAATGATTCAGAAATTGCAATTAGGTACCTAAACGACCATAACAGTTAAAGTGATTAAGGTAACGCTATTTTGAAGGCTTCAATAATTGGTGGTTTTCTTTGTTAGAATACTAAAACTATTGTAAATTCTATAGGGTAGGAACGTTTTGATTTTTAATGCAAGCGAGATATTTCTTAAAGTTTGGAACTGTGGTCAAGTAAGCCGTTACTGTTAGTTTTCCATAAAAATCAAACCAGGTTAACCCGATTACTCCACTTTAATTAATATCTGAATTCACATAATTTTAGTTTTTCCAAATTTTGAGATATTTCCGTTTGGGAAAGACCTTCCGATAGTAGTTTCCATTTTTTTAATTGTCTTATATGGAATTTGTAATATTTTACTTTTCGATATAGGAATTATGACGTATCGTCAAGTCTGGACCTCAAGTAGCCCATTCTATACACCTTGGGAAAAATTGGTTTGTAATCGTGTGGTCACTGTTTAAGTGTTAAATAATGAATAAATAAATATATTACAGTGATAGACTACTTAGATAATCCCACAAACGTATCGTCCTACGCCGTAGATACCTTTACTAGGAGTACATGAGACTTGCATTGTAACGCGCAGCATTTGAAAGTTCATATATGTCTTTATAAGAGAGATCTAATGAGATTTTAAATTTTTATGTATTAGTACAATGAATTGTTAATATTTTTACTTAAAAAACATGATTGAGCACAAAGAAAGAAAAATGGGCAAAACAGCGATTTACATTGCGCAATGTATCTAAAAAAGAATTCTAGCTGTGCTGTTATTAACGTGATTTAAAAGAGTCGACCATTCGAGCCATAATCAAAATAATAAATATCTGCTGTGGAACAACACACGACCTACTAACCTACAAAGTGATAGTTAAAAGAAATGCAAGGTTATGCAAGTTCCTTCGTAATACGTTCATATTTATAGTGAAGAGAAATGGTAGATAACAGGCGTATTTACCTTGAAATATGTAAATAACATATGCAAAAAATATCGTTCTGGAGTTATCGTGGATTTTAGCACATGCACGCACACACACACACACACGCACACACACACACACACACACACACACACACACACACACACACACACACAAACACGCACGCACGCGCATACACTGAGAAAATCAGTCTACAAAGGTTGTTTATTTCAAGAAACTCGTAATTGAGGATAGCCCATGTCAGTTTCACATACGTCACATGGTTTGCTCACTTTCGTTAGGATTCACAAAGGCCAAGTTGCCATTTTCAGCCAGTTAAGCTTCCATTACAATTTGTAACGAGTCAAAACTCTTTTTCAATTGCTTTTAATTAATTATTCGCTAATTAATTAATTTTACCAAATTGCAGAATTCCCAATAATAAATTTTATGCCCTACGACGGCGATACGAAAACATTAAGAATTTTTCATCAACTTTTACTTAACCAACAGCCAATCTCAAAAATTACGCTACTACTGGAAGCCGTCCACGACTTCCGCATATTTCTATAAAACCACACGACGTGCTTCTGAGAGATGGCTTTTTATTTGAACCTTTTTTCAAATTCTCCCACACACCCTGACCTGCCTTCAGAAAGATAAGCTGCCTACCTAAATTCTGCCGGCCTCACAGCGTCCACTAGAAAACGCAAACGAGCTGACTGCCCAAGTCTGCTAGTCGATACTAATTACATATTTACACAAAAAACAAACTCCTACAAGCAAATTAATAAGTGATGGGCGTCGTTGAAAAGAAAGCAATCAAACAGACCAAGATCCGATAATTAATTCTTGTCCTAAAAGTTTCAGTCCTTAGAAGTTACGCAAACAAAAGTGAATACTCGATTTTCTCTCATTTTACGTAATTTCCCGTTTTCAAAAACTATTTTTCTGAATCGAAACTCCTCCTATACCGCACTTCGTAATAAAGACCAGATTAAAGGAATATTCCCGTATCAATCATTCTTTAATACTAGATTACACAAACGTTAAGTTTGTCCAACCCGTCTGCATAAAAATATTCCAGTAAAATAATCGTTCTTGAAGGTTTAAACACCTTACACAACCGTACCGAGATAAGAGATTCACCCAGTAACATTTCTCTTATCCACTATTTTCTAAGTAAGGCAGTCACGAACAACGTATGCCCTCTGAAAAAAAATAAATCGCTCCCGTACAAAATCATCCAAGACTAGAACACCCACCAACCAATCTCGGTTCCCCTTTGAAATTATCCAAGAGAAAAAAAGAACATTCAGTTCTAATTTCAGTTAATTACTAAAAACTAATTAGAACATCAACCTGGTAATTAAATAAGTCAGGTTAGAAATATTGGATAAATACGTTAACTTTTCATTGAAGTAGTTAGATACAAAACTGTTAAAAAGCACACAGTCGGTACACATAGAGAACGTGTACCTCTATGCCGTTATCTCTTTGAAAATATTTCAACGAGCATTAAAATATTATCGCAATCAAAATATTGCCTGGTTCTTCATATATTTACTTTAACGTATTTTGAGCTAATTCATCCTTGTTTAAATTCATTATTTTACCAGTATCGTTATTAGTATTTTTTAGCCACCGTAAGGAGAATAGGAGTGAATGGAGCGTTGCCTTGAGGGCCAGAGTCAAGAAGCGGCCATTTAATTAATTTATTTTTTGTTTGAAGTAGAATTGAAAGAATTTGTTGTTTTGTTTATTGGCTGAAGTGAAACCCCAGGTGCAATCAAGCAGTCCTATCTAAAAGGACTCACGTCCACGCTTCGATTTCGACCTGTAGCCGCGGTAAATCGTAATAAAAATAGGGACTTACACATTCATGTCTAATTATCAAATACTCAAACATAATAGCGTTTGCGAATGATTTTGATATTGTATCAATAGTAGGTGATTACATTGAAAGAGCTATTTAACGCACAGAAGCTTGAAATACTTAGTATCAACAACTTAAGACATTAAACCAGGTTTTGGTCATTATCAGTGGACGGCTAATAATATGAACGATCAGGGATCCTTATTGAATGAAAAATAACAAGTGGAATCAATGGTGATAGAATTTCATAGATCCTTGCTTATCAAGTTAAGATTATTTTAATTAAAACTAAAAGCAAGGAATAAACCATTATCGAAACGGTAATGAATATGTAAAACAATTAACATTAACCATACAGATTAAACAGTTGGTGATAAATGTTACATATTATGTGTGTAACTACAAAAAGCACTCAAAGGATTAATGTTCTAGTTTTGTTACTCTACAGTATAAAGACTTAAGTGATTTGGAAATTAAACCTCGGTCTACTGTTTTGGCGCTCATTCATAATGCAATGCATTACAAGAATCGGTTAGAGTTACTATACCTATTTGCATCTGATTAATTTATGCACCAAAAAATTAGTGGGATGGCTTACTAATGTCGACGTTGATGTGACACCACTACAATTATTGGCAATTACCTTGTCAGAGGATTTTACATTTTTGTGAATATGTGGATTAAACTAATTATTACCATAAAAATCATTAATACAGAAAATTTAATATGATATGCATAAAAACTATATCTGCATCGCTTGGAGTAAGAAACATAATTATAACTTTTACATATGATAATTTTAGACCATGCAACTAATTAAGTGTAAAATTAATAAATGATTTATCTTTAAATTGCTTTAATCTTTGCACAAAAAATAAATGTAGTATAAAAATTACTAAATGATTAATTATAATTTGAATCGTTGTCATTACACATTTCAAACGAACTGGTCTCAAAACGTAAGTTGACTTGCGAAGCACTTAAATTTCAATAACTCTTTAAGACAAAATTGTAATACTTGAGTAGTGCGTATAGAAAAGCGTGATGTTGAATGTAGTTGATTTACCATAAAAGTCGTTGAGTTAATTTTAACTGATTGAATTTTGATAACCGAAATGGGTTAAGATGATCGAAAGTTCATAGCGCTCTGTTTAAATTAAATACTTAACATTTAAATTCATTGAGATGAGAGTGTTTACTTGTAGTGTATTATCGGAAACCCGATTAGTAATGGCTCTATTTAAGAAAAAAGTGTTTTAAATAGTGACTTGCATGTTATAAGACATTTGCACATTTAAAAGCAAAATCTTACTCAAGAGGAAGTTTGAATTACATTCTGTCGATTGTTAAGTCAGATAAATAAATCACAAATGGCGTGATCATTATAACACACATACTCAGTTGTCATTACATAAAATATAATAAATAAAATACTATAAAAGCTGTTTATTGGCTTATAATTTTATAAATCGGTGACATGGTCAGTTAATTGAGTTTATAAAAGCCACGGGAATGCTGATAAAGAATACTGAAATACACATCGTGCCACATCGAGATATTGTCGTAACTGACTAGACAAACTATTGGCATTTTAAGTCAATATATTACCTTCACTGTTCTTCTTATACAATGGCTGCAGATTCAAAAATACAATTCAGATTCCTAAAAAGTGGTAATTTTAAGATTTATACAATCTTAAATTTATTTTGTTGCAAATATTACCAATTTACGTCTGGAATTCCATTCTTGGATATACCTAGACATAACTCTTAACGGAATAATAAAATTATTACTGACACACTGTTGGATCAATATCCTATACAATAGTTAAACGATGGTACGGTGTAAAATATTAAGAGCACTATAAACCATAATTTTATGTAATATTAAATGTAGCAATAGTGTGAAGATCTGATCTTTGCTTTTCGGTAATTTACGCTTATAGAATATTTTGCTTTAAATAAATAATTACTAAAGTTACAGTTGTTAAGAATGCCGTAATTTTAACGGTGTGACTAGCATCTCAGTTCCAGTATTCATGTCAATCCCAGCTTAAATATAACATAAAGCACTAGGCGTTACCAGGATGTATAAAGATATCAGCTAAATTATTAAAAAAAATATACGAGGATGTACTGAAGCAAACAAAATTTGAAAGTCAAGGTAGGTATTTTATTCAAGTTTGATTCAAATAAAGTTGGGTATGACTCATCGATGTGTAACTCTATAATAAAATTACTTATTTTTATCTCTCTCTCTCTCTCTCTTCTCTCTTTCTCTCTTTCTCTCTTTCTCCCTCGCTCTCTCTCGCGCTCTCTCGACTACATGTATTAGAGAAGGATGGCCATAAAAAACATAAATCTGCTGTACAATTAATATTAGCGCACTAAAACGTGTGTCATGATTACGAAACAGCATCTGTCACTCCTGTCATTTTTTGAAATTATTTTTTATGCGTATTTTCTTTACTTTTTATAAAAAAAACAGTTTTTTTGAACACTAACTACAACTTGTACAGTGAATTATCGGTAATTTGGTAACATTTTTACATAATTTACTAAAATTTACAAAATATTAGATGTGCTACGTAATAAGCACCTTAAATCTCAAGCGCAACTCGTAGTTATGAACGTGCTTAATTATTTTGAACGGGAACGTGACAATCAAGGGGTACTCGTTCCATTTGAAGCTGTCATGCAGGTATGTAGTACATTATTGTGTAAAATATACGTGGAAGGACTACTTTTAGCGCACGTCTGAAGCATGTGGGGTTAGTATAAATACAGTTAGTACTTTAAAAAAAAAGCGTTACAGAAGCCCAAAAAGAAAATAAACCTCCATAGTCACCAGCTAAGCGGAGAAAACGTACGATATCAAAGTCCACCGAAGTTGATCACTATGTAAAGGATGCTGTAAAAAGAAAAAATTATAAAATGCATTCAAAATGTAAATACAAACGTGCAAGACATGTCTAGTACCTATACCTGCTTTAGTAGGTACACATGTTACGCTGGCATTATTACAAAAAGAATTAAGCAATGGTCAAGTTATCGATTTCAGTAGATTGCTGCCAATCGTGTATGATGCTTAAGAGAATATTACAAAAATAAAGAAGAAAAATTATACAATCCTGTATTCTTAGATGAATCTTGGACTTTCAGTCGAGGATCGCACAAAAGGAGCTGGCATGTTAAATCCAAGGAAAGCACGAAGAAGAAGCCAATGGGCGAAGGAAAAAGGTTTGTTGTAATTTAGTTATTACATTATAATTCCTAATAACATAACGGTATTTTTTAGATTTATAGTTGTTCATGCAGGTAATGAAGATGGATTTATATCCGATGCTGCACTTTTGTTTTCTACAAAGTCACAAAGTGCAGACTATCATGGAGATATGTGTACGAAGTTGTTTACAAAATGGTTTGTAAATAATTTAATTGCAAACTTAAAAGAACCATCTTTAATTGTAATGGACGATGCTAGTTATCATTCCAAACTTCTAGAAAATGTTCCAAATAACTCATCTAAGAGGGAAGAAATATGTAATTTTCTATTAAAGCACAACACAGCTTATGGACCTAGCATGTTTAAATAAGAATGACTGCAATTAGTTTCAGATAATGCGATACCAACGGTGTACGAAATAGATGAACTAGCACACAAGTGTGGACACTGAGTATTACGGTCCATATCACTGTGAATTTAATCCAAATGAACTGGTATGGGCAAACTGCAAAGAACACACCAACAAAAATATAGGAAGACAATTCCAAATTTAACGATGACCATGTAAAACAAATGGATGGAATTCTGGTAACGAATTGATGGCACATATTTGCAGAAATACATTAAGCATGCCGAAGTTAGAGTGGTGGGAAACTGAAAAACATTTTGAGGTTGTGCAACCATTAATTATATTTATTAACGATTCCACTTCTGATAGTGACACTGATAGTGAATAATTTTCTTTAATTTAAATGTTTTAATTCCAATGCAATATAAATATTCTAATTTTTACATAACATATTGATAACTCTACAATAGGTGTACTGAATATATCTACTGATTTATGTAAATTGCTTTTCATTTAACTTGGATCAGTATGAAATTTATTTCAACTATGTGCTAAATTAAAATATTAAACATCTATAATTTCGTACTTCGAACTGCATTTCACTGTACACACTATCTTCTACAAGAATGAAATAATCACAAATGTATGGATATTTATGTTATCGTAAAGTGTCTACAAGAATTACGTCGATTACAAAGCAATAACTATGCTTTTAGAAGGGTTGTTTACTTACAAATATATAGGTTATGCATTAGATGGTATGTAATTATAATCAAACCATGTCCTAAATTACAACAACGAACCTGCAACGCCTCTAGACCTTTCAAAAAAATTTTATTTATTCTGCTCTGCAAACCAGGTCTCCACAGCTTCTATCACCTCTTCGCTGAAAGAAAATTTACGACCTTTATATTTTTTTTCAGTTGAGGAAAGACATGACAGTCGGACGGAGCCAGACCTGGCGAATAAGAGGGTTTTCGAGTAATTCGAAGTCTATATCACGAATTATTTGCATGCCAACATGCGGTTTGTGTGCAGAGGCATTGTCCTGCAAAAACAAAATACCTTTGAACAACTTTCCGCGTCTTCTCTCCATAATTTTTTCTCGTAGAGTGGTCAGTAACGTCGAATAGTAACTCCCAGTTGCCCTTATCCAGAAAATCAATCATTATTACTCCTTGGCAAACAACACGGCTTAAGAAGTTTGTATCTTTTTCAAACCGAGCACAGATCGAACGCGATGCCTTTACCCTTGCACGCTTCTGGTCAAGATTCCGACATTTGGGGGTCCATTTTGCAAAAATTATTCTCATGTCCAAATCGACGTGAACTGTATGATGGACGCGTTCATATGAAATATTCAGTTCCTCAGATATTCGTTTTAGTCCAATTCGATGGCCTGATAAAATCATGCCATGAACAACATCGATATTTACGGGGTTCGACACAGAAACTGGCCTTCCCGATCGGTTTTCATCGTCAATGGAAAATGTACCTTTTTAGAAGCTTGCAATCCAATTTTTCACGTTCGTATACGAAGGGAATTAATCGCCAATGGTATTAAGCATATCTTCGTAAATCTGCTTACCTCTTAACCCCTTCAAATGCATGTACTTGGTGATGACTCAATACCAAAATTTTTCAATTTTTACAATTTCGGCGATATCCTTTTTTCTAATTTTATTGCGCGACTTTGGTTTGACTTTTTGACATGAAACATTACACTGACACTTCTGATAAGTTATTCTTCATTGCTATGGTAACGCAATATTTTCTTTATTCACGGAACCTATTTATGCTAACTAGATATCAATACCGCCTCGTACGATGCAGTTTACAGCTGAGAATGAATATAATCCCGGCGCAGCCAGCTGCAAATAAATCGTTAAACCGTTTGATCATGTACTTCTTTTTCCGTGTCTTTAGAAAGCAATGTTGCGGTTATAAACTGGTGAGTGACAATTTTATTTGAAAAATAATGAATCGCTGGTTATTTCCAGAAATCTCCAGAATTACAAAAAATGGTGGTGATACCTTTTCTTGGGCTTTGTGCCTTCTTTGAAGGAACATTAATTATGCTTAAAAAAAAAACTAATCTATGATACTAATAACTAATAAGTGTATGTGCTAGACTTGCTGACATCTACGATTGATTTAAGTTATTATATGTATCTTTATATAACTTATCCTGTATTTATATAAATCCTGGTTAATAGCGACGTAATTGTAAATGTGTTCATGTTTTAAATGTATCAATAAAAGATATTATGCATTGCCATTTTTTACTATATTCATACATCAAAGTGTTATGAGCGGCTAACGCAATACTCGTACAGAGAAAGTGCATAGTTTCGACGTAGCTCGATAGGATAGACCGTTGCTCTTACCTAAACTAACAAAATATATTAGGGCACATGTTGTATAACAACCAAAGCGTAAAGATCGGGAAACATGAGTCAATTTGGAGCCATTTGCTTTTGAATGTAGAACGCCATGAACACCACTACAATTCGTTATATAAACAAGGAATTCAAATTAGTCATTGAGTCTAACCTGTAAGATCTGCTTTAAAATAGCATATGTAAAAGCTTACTTTCCTAACGAATCCTCCAAACGTGATAATTAATTCTGAAACTGTACAATAAATTGGTATTATAACCCTATATAAATTTTAATTTAATTAAAGTAAGGAAACACACAGTTGGTCAAAAAGGCATTCCTATCGAAATAAATAGCAACTTAATGTTACTAAAATTGATGCAATAGAGCTCACAGAAGTTAATTATGCTCCTTGTACTTGATAATAATAAAAGTTTATTGTGTCCCAAAAATAAGTAAATTCGGTAAAAACCGTTCTTTCATTTCAGTGAATATATATGTATATATATATATATATATATATATATATATATATATATATATATATGTATACAAAAATAAAGATTTAAACATAATTTGATAATTACAAATATTTGCAGGTTAGTGACGTACTTATTAAAGGAATATACCATAAGGTCTGTAAAATATATTTTCAGTTTCTTATGTTCGTATAAAATATTTAAAAAATATATACGTGTAATTCTAATTATGACCTATTAACACATACAAAGAGAAAAAAATTAAGTGATTTAATATGTAAGTCTTTGTCTAAGTGCAATTTTTTTATCGAACCAAATAAAGATTGTTAACGCGCATTTAATCTGTTTCATGTTTCAGCAAAGAATCCATTTCTGTATTTTGTTTTAAAATTAGGTAAATCAATTTAGCATTTCATTTAATAAGAAGCTTTATCTTTGTTTGTTACTTACAAATTGTTTGAGGTTGAATTAATACAAACGCCATTTTTACTGAAGCAGATAATATATTATTGTACAGGATACCGAGGATCGTTCGAAATTCCAAGAAAACGTGCATAAGTTTAGAAACTACTTATTACATTATTATCTAATTATTAGTAAATTAGAAATATGACTCACTTAATGGGGGATGCATTAAGATGTAATTACCACATTTGTTATTTCAAAACGAGTACTTTAAAATGCTCAGTTATATTCGAGTTTTGGTTGAAAACGGCTAAACGGTGTTGAAAATGGCATCTTCCGATTTGTCTCTAGCAAAACGTTCGAAACTTAGTTTGCTCTCTGGGAATTAAAAAATTATTATTCTGAATGTACATAATGCCTTAAAGTGTCAAAATCCGTCAAATAGTGTAGATAGTGTAGCAGAAATGTGTTCTATGACGGGAGTGGGAAGCCAACAGTATACAGATTATTAAAAGAACAGAAAGAGGGTGCTTTGAAAGAACCGGCCTGCTCAACAGGACGAAAAAAACAAGAATTAAGTGAAGAAGAAAAAATTCGTATTAGAAGAAAAATCCATTCCTTCTACTTCAGTAAATAAATTCCTATCCTCTACACAGAACACTATAGCATCTTAACTTTTCGTGGGAAATGTGAATAAATCCACCATCGGGCAAAGATCGATTACTAATTATTACACATATAGGTAGCGCTAATGGATTCTTAAAAAATGGTTTATTGTGTTTGAATTCAAGCTATGTGCTTGAATTTGAATTCAGATTCAGATTCAGATTCAGATTGAGATTAAGATTCAGATTCAGATTCAGATTAAGATTCAGGTTCAGACTAAGATTCAGATTCAGATTTAGATTCAGATTCAGATGGAGATTCAGATTCAAATTCACATTCAGATCTAAATTCAAGGTCATGTTCCAGTTCAAGTTCAAGTTCATGTTCAAGTTCAACTTGAAGTTCAAGTTCAAGTCCAAGTTCAAGTCCAAATTCAAATTCAAATCCAAATTCAAATTCAAATTCAAATTCAAATTCAAATTCAAATTCAAATTCAAATTCAAATTCAAATTCAAATTCAAATTCAAATTCAAATTCAAATTCAAATTCAAATTCAAATTCAAATTCAAATTCAAATCAAATTCAATTTCGAATTCGAATTCGAATTCGAATTCGAATTCGAATTCAAATTCAAATTCAAATTCAAATTCAAATTCAAATTCAAATTCAAATTCAAATTCAAATTCAAATTCTGATTCAAATTCAAATTCAAATTCAAATTCAAACTCAATTTCAAATTCAAATTCAAATTCAAATTCAAACTCAAGTTCAAGTTCAAGTTCAAGTTCAAGTTCAAATTCAAATTCAAATTCAAATGCAAATGGATTAACAAGATTATATCGTTTCCTTAACATTCACCAATCAGCATTGCTTATTCTCAAAATTTGAACCAATCACAAACACGACTTGTTTACCTTAATTTAAGTTTCAAAATTTGTATTATTATTGCTAAATATATTTACTTTACATTAGTATCTCTAAGCATTTCTTTTTTCGTTCAATAATTACGTTTTTATATGTCAACATTTTCGCTTTAGTGTACATAATTACGACTACCTCTGTATATAGTATGTTATGGTCTTTGTTTTGTGCGCAACTCGGCACGGTTTGACGATTAACTCATTTTCCGTTTGTTATGCCGTGCAGTTCAGACGTTATCTTTTTTAAGTTTTGATTCCCTTATTATATTTAATAGGGAATAAGAGTAGACACAAAAGTTGGAACAAGGAAACCGCTTATGTTAAGAAAAAGCTTTTGCTTTGGTAAATTTCCGTATCGTTGTAAAAGCGTGGTGTGACGTCACGATCTTTACTTGCATCAAATTGCACCTGATAATGCATTGTTATCTTTACGAACACAAATGGAGATACATTAGTTTTGCATAAATCACACATGCTGTTATACATGTCCTGCGTTCTTCGTTAATATCGCCAACCTTCGTAGTTCGAATCTGCGTTAGTCGTTTAATCTACATTTTCATTATTGCACGTGGAACATATTGTGACAATTACCTTATGTTATCCTATGTTACAGTTCGTTTATATTTCGTTTATTTGTACGTTGAACATAAATGGAAATTACTTTTATCTTAGTGTATATTTGTCTTGGAATTGGAAATGAAAATTCTCAAGCTCGTTTAAGACAAGATTATAATATTTATTTTGTACAAGTAAGTACTTATCCTTTTAGTCCAGTTCAAGAAAATAACAAATCAGTTAGTCTTATTTTGATACGGCTAAAAAGGAACAGCTGAGTTCTGCTCCTAAGATAAAAACATTTGAGTCCATAACCTATCACAACTGTAATTTGTTGACATAGGTCAATACACGTTTCATTATTGAATACAGTGTTGATCATATCGCATTTTGAATTTTAAGTAAACATAGATTATAAGGTTGTACAGTGTTTAATTTAGTAATATTAAGATCGTAAGGTTTACGAGAAACACCGTTTTAGTTATTTTATGCTGATAGTAATCAGACAATTTGCTTTATTAAATATACATTTAAATACAATTGTTTAGCGTTTATTCAGATTACCTATTATGGTTTGAGATACAACCTTTCTCAATTTTTGTTGTATTTTAATTATTAAACCTAGAAATTGAGTGGTGCCCAAAATAAACAAATGCTAATACTGATTATATCTATGGATAAATCTCACCTGAAGATCTATGAGTTCTCAACTACAGTAAGTTTCATAAGTTTGTACCTCACTGAGTTACATCGTGATGCAATTTCCGTTTTGAAATATAACAACACCCCGAATTTTTTATTTGTTACAGACCAGATTTTTTTGTTTATTGGTAGAAAGAAATGATATAATCTGATTGAAGTGTGCACGTGGCACATTTACACTAATAACATGATTTATTACTCTCTGATATTCTGGGACGTACTTTAACTTATCCAAGACTAAATTTAAAAAATGAGGCGCAATATATCCAAAGAAATCCTAAAATTTATTAGTTAAATGCTGTGGAATAGTAAACCAATGAATTCTCAAATTAACTTCATGTTAATAGGTTGTATAGACAAGGGGGATTTAAAGTACATTTTTCATTGCTCCACTAAAAATATTAATTTCATTAATATTTTCGAGGTAAGGCGTAACATAATTTCTATATGGTATGTTGCAAATAAACCTCATCCACGCAATCTTAATCTTTTGCCTCAATTGATTATTAATCGTTACAATCAGCACAAGGATACTAATTTTGAGTCAAAATATCTGCCTAAATACAAAATTGATTTACCATTCGCCATCAAAATTACCTGCAAAATAGTCGCCATGATTATAATTTGGAGTTTACAAATAACGTCAAAAAATGCACGTAAAAGATCATATATTAAATAGAATAAAAGTATAAAGAACGAATCAAAACTTCATCTTCAGGCTAACTGAAGCCTGTTGAAGGCGCACCAGATGCGCGATGAACAAATAAAACGACAATTTGACATACTACAAGAAACAAAAAAGTGGTGCTGCTACAGAAAAATATAGTTATAGGCCTACAGCCTTAACTTCATTCATTTCAAACATTTTCGAGAGAATAATCAAAAACAACTACATGCGTTTCTTAAAAGTAATAGCGGTATTCCGGACAAGCAGTATGGTTTTAGAGATGGGCGGTATGCTGAGGATGCCTTCGCAAGATTACTTGAAAAATTCTATAACTCGATAGATGGTTCTAAACCACCTCTTGCGGTTTTCCTTGATCTTACCAAGACATATGATACTGTGTCTCACTCAATATTTGTCAAGATGTTATTGGTGTTAGAGGAACGGCTTTAAGTTTATTAAAATCTTACTTGTACAATCGCAAACAGGTTGTGTCAGTCAACAATGTATTGAGTTTTTCAGGGGAAGTGAAGTTTGGTGTTCCTCAAGGGTCAATTTTAGCACCCCTGTTATTTATTATTTATGATCTATTGAACTCAATTTGGATGATGGTGAGATTTTGTTAGTATCGGAAGATACTTGGGTTGAGGTTTTTATAGACATCTAAACATCTCTCTTTTATTAAGCATTAGTTACATAATAACATTTTATTTATCAACTTTGATAAAATATTATTTCTGCCTTTTTATATACATAACAACAGTTATCCCCAAAAAAGGCGATAAAGATTCATACCTATAATTGCATTTTCGTAAACTGTAACTGTAATACTATAATTCAAAGATCTTCGAACGTAAAATATTTAGGAGTTCAAATTGATGTAAATCTAAAATGGGATTGCCGTATATACAATTGCATTTGTAAAATACGTAAGTTTATATTTGTTTCCCGAACGTTAAGTAACTTTGCAAATTTACATACGTTACGAATAATTTATTATGGATTTGTTCAATCATTTTTAAATTATGGCATTATTGCTTGGGGTGGGGCTCCTACAATTCATCTGCATAAAGTAGAAATTGCTCAAAAATATATTATTAAATGAATGTTAAAAAACACTAGTAGATATTCAATTGGCTTTTAACAACATCGCTCTTGAACACTTAAATATTTTTGTTTTGGTATTTAGCGAGTTGCTATTCTTATAAATAAAAATATTTTGTACGCCTTGATTTTTTATCTTAAATACAGCCGGGAAGAGTGTAGAAAGTGCATCAAGGCGAAGTTATCATTAATTATTGACTATCTTAAATATTGAAACAACAGATACAGTAGGATAACTTCAAAAGCATAGATGAGCCACACGCAACTTTTCTTCTAATCTACACATGTATCTACCAATTAGTACTAATTGACAATTTGTCTGTCATTTAGTACTAATTGACACACCTATATGTAAATAAATATTAATTGCGAGATCCATCCCTCAATCACTACAAATTGACACATCTACCTGTCCATTAGTGTTATCTGACAGATGTATGCGTCAATTTGGTCTAATTAATTATAGCACATATATTTGGCAGAGATATCGGTAAATTAGCATTAATTGTCATAACCATTTTAAAGTTAGTATCAATAGGTAGATAATATGGTCAGTACTAACTGACAAATATGTCAATTAGTCCTAATTCACAGATGAATATGTCCATGATTACTGACAGATATATGTTTCAATTAGCACTAATTGAAAGATACATGTGATAATTAGTATCAATTGACAGATATGTGTCAATTAGTACTAACCCGCAGATGAATCGATTAATATTAATTGGCAGATGGATTTGTCAATTAACACTAATCGACAAGATAAATGTATTGATTAATATTATCTGACAGATATATGTGCCAATTAAAACTAATTAACAGGTGCATCTGCTACTAGTATTCATTTACAGATAGATAGATAGATGTATCAATTAGTGCTAACTGGTGCATAGATATGCCATTAACATTGATAGATACATGTGTCAATTAAGTTTTCCAAGATAACAAAGTACCACAATCGATCGCGGTTACATTGGAAAGAATTAAATATTCACTTTTTGTATATTGTGTATTGTCATATGATATAAAACAATTGTGTTGCTTATTTATTACAAAACTTCTCGAACTTAAAGACTACAAAGCTTATTAGTTATAATTACAAATTCTTTGATGCTCAATTTTATCTATGTTGCGAAATTTCTTATACCGCATGCAAAATAGATAATAATAACTTTTATTTGTTTGGTAACTGCTTTCCATTTACCTAATCTATAACCACGCAACACTGTTTGCTTTGGTGGAATTCCATATTTAAATCAATATAGTGAACGTACAGGTTGACCTTATAGACTCACCTTTAACAGATGTTTTAAATATAGAATTATAATTCACATCAAGTTTACTGTTTTACCCTAATCATTTGTTACTATAACTATTTGTTTGTTACCTTACTTATCTATTTTCCCTTGGTAATGGCACATATATTGAAACTCTTAGAAAAGTAAATTGGGTAATTACATTGCATTTAATTAGTGCTATTAATTTGATTTAATTTCGAAATAGACATTATTTTATTAAGAATGAGTGTTTGTTTGTTATAATTCTAAATTCCGAAGTATTTTAGTTATAATTACTTTAAAGCTTATTTTTCATTTTAATGCTAAAGTAGGTTCATTTACTTGAATTTGCAATTGATAATGTAAGTTTGATGTACAATTAAATTAGTGGTAGATATATACACAAATTAAAAGTTTTGAATAGTGTGTTTAAAGTTATTTTATTGAGGTCATGGGATTAAATATGTGTGATTTAATTATTTCAGTAATGCTCTCCCACAACGAGTGGATCCATCAGACGATTTGTACGAGTAAAATAGTAGCGACCTCAGGATGAAGCAACGTTCTTAAATGAGCAGTTTTGTATAAGAAGTAACTACCCAAGGCATGTCACTGAGCCTGCAAGATCATTACCGTTACTTTAGTTGTTTTAGTGATTATTACGTCAGTAACGGGTTTAATGAATGAATATATTTAGAAATCTGAATATGCAAAAATCAGTGTTTTAAATATATCAAAATAACGTAATCCTTTATTAACTTTTATATTCTATATTCTATTATGTACTTTCGAAATTACTCAGTAACATATAGATTATGTGTGTTGAAAGTCTTTTAAACATAATTACTTGCAACTAACATTTTGATATCATAATTCTAAGGTTCGCAAGATATTCACTTGCGAAACTTCACAGTTTATGAATTCACGGCAAGACCAAATGATATAGCACATTAAGAGGAAGAGCTAGAAACACGAACGCAACCTTAAACTGTATAGATCATTAGCAACACAAGAAAATGAATCGTCCCATTCTTTAGGTTCACAAGGGCAAAAGTAACATACGATTGAGTATACTGGTTGTGAATCCACATGAAACAAGAGGCATACGTGGAAAACTGGAATTAATGACAGTTTGGGGAACCTTGAAATTCTTAACCAATTGATAGTACATTTACAATATACCAGTTCATATACCATCTTCGTTGGATTGAATGTTGCAGAATTTATTGGTAGTCCTGTACCTTAATCAATTCTTAGCCACGAACGTAAACAACATGTTGATTTCATTTAACAACATTGTTCCTAAGATCTAAAACATAGATCAAATAGTGTCATCCCATCGACTTCAAAAACGGTTGACCGTATAAGCTATAAAAAGAAAAGTTATGGTATCCCACGTCAGACTCTGACGAAGGTGCGGAATTCAAATCAGATGAAGACAATGATACTTTGACTGATGAAGGCCCAGAACCAATCATGTTGTGCCAATATGAAAAAATAAAAATTGGTGATTACGTTCTTGTAAAATTGGCCGACAAGACAAGGTTTAAGTATTATGTTGGTTGAATTCAAGCAGTTTATGGTCATTCTGACTTCGACATCAAATTTTTAAGAAAGAAACATGGAGGTTCTGTTTTCTTCTTTCTGGAAGTTGACGACTTGTCCCAAACTGAAAGGGATGAAATAGTTTCCAAACTTCCGAATCCCGTTCCCGTTTCGGGAACAAGGGCTACAAGCTATTTATCTTTTAATACAGATTATTCTTCCTGTGATGTTCAGTAACATTATAAATAAAAAGCTATGGCAACCACTTGTTGCACCATGTTTCTACACTGATCCCATGAAAAAAATTACAATTGTCCACACTAACCCCCATCAGGGGTTACTGTGGACAAATTGTATAATGAAATATTTTTAATTATAAAATTTTTTTTTAAAACAAGCCCCATTTGGTATTAATAGTGACGGAACAGATATTTTGATGCTGAGATTCAGTGATTTTTTAGCCATGATCATTTCCTTTACCTGAAAAAAAAAAGTGTCCACACTTTTCCCTATATATATATATATATATATATATATATATATATATATATATATATATATATATATACTCTGTGTTCATTTTAAAACTTACTACCCCTTGTAATTCAAAAACAACAAAACATTCAATAATCGCCGGGATACGTCAATTTTTGTTTTAGGGGGAACATTTTTGACAGTCAAGGATCTTGATATGTTCAACCCTGTAAACCCTAGCAACCCCAATTTTAAAATCACAAATGCAACTAACCCACTTATACGTCAAAGCCCATTTTATTATCAATACACCAGTGTATTCCTTTTGCGAATTGGGTGAGATCTGAAGAAGTTATGAGCTAAAAACCACTTAGTTGACAAACTTAATTTATTTATTTATGTTCTTTAATAGTTAATGTATGGTTTAAATAGGTATTTTCTTACGTATTTAATAAACGTCAAGATTGAAAAAAATTATTCGTTTCACGTAGTTTGAATCTTACACTTGTGTCCTTTTTAATGGTACGTCGAAAAACATTTTTTGAATGCCAACTGAGTCAATGATCACTCAGTTGACAGAACCACAGGGTGTGCTGTGATTTACTTGCGTCTTTGATAAACGTTAAACTGAAATAACCTATTGTTTGTTGTAGTTTGAATGTTGTAAAACACAATTTTACTATTGTGGTATTATTTAAGACAAAATGGTTTATTCTACAGACAAAAAAGAAGAAATGATTTTATTTATGGTGCAAAAAATGAATGTGAGCGAAAGATAGCGCAAACATTTAACGGTAGGCATCCAGATAAAAATGTTTCACATGTTTATGTGCTACAACTTGTGAAAAAGTTTAAAGAATCTGGATCAGTAGGCAATGCGAAACGAAATACGCCTAGAGTATTAACTGAAGCAGCTCAGATTGAAGTCCAACTACTTCCATTAGAAAAGTTTCACAACAAAATGGAATATCGATTGGCTCAATACATAAGGTTACAAAATTACATAAGTTCCATCCCTATAAATTGTAAATACTTCAAGAAGTGTACGAAGATGATCCGGATCGAAGAATTTAATTTTGCGAGATAATGTCAGAACGGATTAATAAATCACCCAATCTACTAAAAAGTATTTGCTTCTCCGATGAGTGTACTTTTTCCTAACGTACTGACGTACTGATCACTGAATATTTAGAAAATCAGATAGATCAGCACGGAAATTCTTTACACCAAGAAGACCTAATACACTTTCAACAAGATGGTGCACCTGCGCACTAAGTAAGACCTGTAAGTGATTGGTTGAATCACATTCCCTGGTAGGTGGATAGGAAGAAGAGGGGCAGTAGAATTTCGTGATCTCAGTCCAAACGACTTTTTCCTTTGGAGTTATCTAAAATCAGTGGTTTACAAAACAGGACTACTAAGCATTCAAGATTTAAAAAATTGTATAACAACCAGGCCAGAAACTTTTCAAATAGTGCGCGAGCAATTTCATCAACGTCTTTTTTATTGTTTGGTGAACTTTTTGAACATTTCATAAAATGACATATGTTTGAGCTACTCCAACTAATTTATATTGTTTTCCTTTGAATGCTTTTTTTGATTTTTTTATTTAAACCATACATTAACTATTAAAGAAAATAAATAAAATAAATAAAGTTTTTGTCAACCGAGTGGTTTAAAGGGGCAGTAGTTGATTGCGAATGTTACGCTATAACCTATTGAGCAGGTGTATTGCGCCTAAGTTCTTCGCGTGTTATTAGGATCCATATAGGTTTCATTTCTACACTATCTTGGTTTATCGGAGTTTCTGTCAGTGCGATGTCTGTGAGTTGTATTCTCGTTCTTTGCCACTATGTGTATGTTATTCTACTGGATATGGTGGTCTTCGTTCCAGAAATGTTCAACGATTCTTGATCTTTCTGGCAGAAAATCTGATAAGCCAAGCTAATGTGGAATGAAACCGATATGGACGCCATTCATACGCGATGAGCTTAGGCGCAATAGACCGGCGTAACATGCGCAACATGCTAATAAAGTACGATGCAACAACGAACGATATACATACATACACATACACACACACACGCACGCACGCACGCACGCACGCACGCACGCACGCACGCACGCACCCACGCACGACGCACGCACGCACGCACGCACGCTCGCACGCACGCACGCACGCACGCACCCACCCACGCACCCACGCACCCACGCACCCACGCACCCACGCACCCACGCACCCACGCACCCACGCACCCACAACACCACCCACACACCCACACACCCACACACCCACACACACACACACACACACACACACTACACACACTCACCACTCACCACTCACTCACTCACTCACTCACTCACTCACTCACTCACCACTCACTCACTCACTCACTCACTCACTCACTCACTCACTCACCTCACCACTCACTCACTCACCACCACCCACTCACTCACCACCACCCACCCACACCCACCCACCCACCCACCCACCCACCCACCCACCACCACCACCCACCCACCCACCCACCCACCCACCCACCCACCCACCACACCCACCCACCCACCACCCACACACACACACACCACACACACACACACACACACACACACACACACACACACACACACACACACACACACACACACACACACACACACACACACACACACACACACACACACACACACACACACACACACACACACACACACACACACATCACACACACACACACACACACACACACACACACACACACACACACACACACACACACACACACACACACACACACACACACACACACACACACACACACACACACACACACACACACACACCACACACACACACACACACACACACACACACACACACACACACACACACACACACACACACACACACACACACACACACACACACACACACACACACACACACACACACACACACACACACACACACACACACACACACACACACACACACACACACACACACACACACACACACACACACACACACACACACACACACACACACACACACACACACACACAATATATATATATATATATATATATATATATATATATATATATATATATATATATGTATATTATATATATATATATATATATATATATATATATATATATATATATATATATATATAAGTATATCTTGGTTATTTCAAATCCAACGAAACACGAATGTTGCTTTCAATCAAGTTAGAAAAAAATTGTTGTTTTGATTGTGAATATATAGAACACATTCGTAAGCTTCGAGATTGTCCGGTAATCGGTACCGTTTATTCTTAATAAATTCTCTTTACGCCTCTTATTAGTCGGATTGATTAATAGATTCAACTACAAATTAATAACAAAATAGGAAAATATTTTGCCGGAAGTGACTAAAATCTGTACATTTTAAACCGGAATGTCACTTTTCAGACGTTAATATTTCGAAAACAATTAAATTTAGGAGTAAAGTGTATTAGAGAATTATTTGCTACAAAAGCAAACTCTTCTTGTAGTTATATACTAGGAACCATTTGCCATCATTTAGGGAGCTTCATGATTCCGTTTCGAAAAGAAAATTTAGATTTCTTGCCTTTCCACGTGCGCAAAAAAGCTTAGTACCGCTTCATCGTTTTCAAATTTAATGCCTCCCAATGTCAAACAAATGGAAATCGCATGAGGACAATCCGAGATTGGATAAAGGATGGGAAGTTGATCCCCAAAATAAACCTAAGTGGCATGATTGTCGATACAGTCTTACAACATTTTCAGCAGGTTTAACATGCTCATTAGATATTAACTCGTTGCGGTTCCGAATTTAACGCAAGCTCTCAATACTGAACGAAAACAATGTTTGTTGCCAGGGTAATAGAGGATAGAAGGGTTTCTACTCCGGGACGGTGTGTCAAAAGCTTTGAGCTTTAATCACACAAAAAGTAGTAGGTAGATTTGTACCGAGCTGAACAAAAAAATTTCAAAGAGGAGGTCTTTAAAAATTCCAAACTTGCATAGTAACTATTATACTATGCATCAATGCACTCAATGTATTGTAATGGTAACTAGGGCAAACAAAGTCTTTTCCTACAACTGTTATGAAAATCAGCGTATTTCTCATAGCTTACTTAATTTTAAAAACATGTATTGCTCATACTGTGAGCAATATTTTTTCACACGGCACTTTGCCTACACCACATACATTTATTTATATGGAAAATTAACAAAAATGGCCCAAAACTTAGTTGGCAGTTGTTCAGGTTTAAATAGTTGTCACAACTGTCAGATTATAGAAGATTTTTAAATGCTTAAGATAGTTTTCATTCGTGCTTTGATAAAACATTTCCATTAAATATTATTTTAATAAGACATATACCCATTTATAATAAATAATATGGATACGGACAGTAGTAAGGATTTCGATAATATACAAAAATAAAATATTTTCGGAAAGTGTACTTTTGGTAAACTTTAAAGAGCTGTAGAAAACTTTAAAGGCGTCTACATCTTGGTCACAATATTCAATATTGAGAAGTACTATCAGTATAAAAAATAACATTAATATATCCACTGTCAAAAATTACGTTCATTTTTGAAAAGAAAGTCCGACTATTTCGCCCTTAAAAAATCAAACATATTGACAGCCGACCAATTGCAGAGATTTTTAAATGAAGCTCCAGACAAGGAATATCTACTAATAAAGGTAAATTTATTCAGAAGGAACTATTTTTAGAATTTCGTTCGCTTTTTTCCTCGAATTAACTTAGCTTTTTGTAATTAGTGGGGGTTTTAGTAGATAAAAAGATTTAGATAATTATTAAAAATTCTATTTCAACCTCTGCTAGATAGGTAGATGTATTTTTAAACAAAACTTTTAAAGTACGGATAAGTGGTGCAGTGGATCGTGTATCCACTTGGCACAAAGGCGGCCCGGGTTCAAATCCCGGGCTGGACTGTCAATTTTTTTTAAATAAAATTTTAATTTTACATCCTGATATTTTTATTTGTAGGTTGCAGTGGCTATTGGCGTAGCAGGGGCATGTCGTAGAGAAGAGTTGTGGAAATTAAACATCGATAATTTAGAGGATTTAAAATCGGCTTCACTGGTGAAATTAGATAACACCAAAACAAAAAAGCCACGAATGTTCACTGTAACGGGAAAATTTTATAATATACATAAAAAATATGCCGCTGTTCGACCGATTGATTTGCCAGAAAAACGTTTCGTTTTAAATTACCAGCACGGAAAATGCACTAGACAGGTAGTCGGCATTAACAAATTTGGTAGTATGGCTAAGAAAATTGCAATTTTTTTTTAAATTGGAAAATCCCCATTTATATACAGGTCACTGCTTTAGACGTTCTTCGGCAATAATTAAATGCAGGAGGGGACATATTAACCTTAAAGCGCCATGAAGGATGGAAATTCAGTACCGTGCCAGAAGGATACGTCGGGGAATCTGCTAAAAATCAAATTAACGTTTCTAATAAAATTGTCAACTCTATTGAAAACTACTTGAACTCTTTACTGAAATGGAGACAGAAAATACACCGTATATGAATGATCAACCCTCAACTTCTACAATTAATATAACAGAAAATTTACTAAAAGGAAATGGTTCTGGGTTTGACCATACAAAATTGTACGAATTTTACTATTAACTATAATTTTAAAGAAATTATTTAACTGTTAAGAGGTAGGATACTGTAATGTTGTTTTAGTTTTACTAACCATAAAAATAAATATGAAGTTACATTATTTGTATTCTTTAAATTTGTGCAGTTGTAGAAAAAGTATAGTGTGCAATATGTGGGGAAAGTACTTTTCTCACTCGTGTGTTTGCGGCACTCTCCCTTCAGACTCGTGCGACAAACTTCCACACTTGAACTTTTCCCACCTGTTGCACAATATACTATTATTGGTGCAAATTTTGTTGATCTGGCAATGTGAAAATTGTGTGTTAGAGTTTTAATGTTATAGTTGACTGAACATTAAACTTGAAATAATTCAATTCAGTGTTGCAAACTTATAAAAAAACTAGATGCATAGACCATAAAAGTAGCAACACTAAATCTGACTGTGTATAATTAGTGTATAATCACCAGGAAATGTCAAATTCGGAAGCACTTACGGTTTAAAATTCTGAAATTTTTGTCAGAAATATGTAGTTTATGACCCAACAATAAAAATTCGGAACAAATTAACCCAACTATTTGTCTGACTGAAGCTGAAAACTTTTGAATGTCCAGTCTGGTATTGCTAGGTCTATGATGTATGGCGTCTATTTCAAAACTGTATGTTATCAAATGCAAGCATCATTTACCATGTTACAAAATGAAAGTTGAGTTTTGCGGTTCAGTTCAGTTTTTATTGCAAAACATATAAAACCGTTAAACACTTTTTTCAGAAAAGTTGAATTTTGATTAAATGACTTGATTGTAATCATAAAATATAAATTTGGACGTTTTTAATTTTTAATCTGTCAAACGTTACGTGGGAGAGCTTTTAATCAAATTTAAACGAATCTTCAATCGCTTGAAATTGAATTAAGTTAATATGTTTCGATGTCAGTCGATATAAATTTTAATCTTTGATAAATCACTCATAAGTAATTAACTTGCAAATTAGATTAATTAAGAATACAATGTTATCTGTGTTCAACGGAAGTTAAACTAATATACAAAGACAAACTAACTTGAACTAGCCCCCTTGAGAGAATCTGACAGAAAAATTATCTCGGATGTTCCAGGTTAATAATTTAAATCTTAATAATATGTAACTGAGCTTTAGCTTGTTTTAATACTGCTAAAGCTGATGTTAAGGAATTTGAAAGAATCTTTTTTTTTTTAATCTAAATCTAAATTGTTGAATGTTTTGATATGTGAACAACAAAACTACCTTCATAAATTCTTCTAATTAAATTAATTTCTGTCTTTATAATACTACATAATTAATGAATACTATTAAAGAATGGTCCAAAATCTGTTACTTACCACAGCATTTTTAAAATAATCTCCACCTGCAATCAAAAAATTAATTAATATTTAAGCAAAATAACTTTTTGACTTAATATGCAATTAAATTGATGGATATTAAAATTAGAACACAATTTACTCTTAGTGTTTTATTATATTCCTATAATAGGTAATTAATTATTAGAAATTTTGCGCGTGGTTGTATACAGCTATACCTATCATTTTTCCTCTTAATCGATTTGATTATGATCTCTGATTTATTTTTATAATCAACGTACCATCCAGTTTTACTTACTATAACCGCAACACACGTGAGTTGAGGTCATTTACTGTATACATTTCAATACAAATTGATCATTAAATTCGTTTTGTGATAAACCCAAATAAGCCCAAGTTCACTTCAACACGTAATTAAATCATTACAGGTGAACATAATCTGTAATTGAATGTAAAACATTTTTCCCCCATTAAAATTGATTACCTTCATGGCCCACTCTCTCTGGCTGTAATAAAATGACAAATCTTGTAAAAGGAAATAAGAATTTAAATTATTATTTAAAAGAAGTAGGTACTTAACAATATTTTTTTTTCTAATTGGTTATAAAAGTTTTATTAGCGTTTTACAAAGATGTGAACGTTAAATTATGGGGTAAACAAGAACCAAGTCGATGACTTCATAAAATTGGAAGTCGATGTATCAATATGTGTTTGATATTTAAACGTAGTTTTATTCATAATTTGTAGCTTTCAAAATTAATCAGTAGTAGCGGATATTTTTATTTAGTTTAATGAAGGGCTCGATGTTTTAAAGATGAACATGCAATTATAGGTTTTACTGTGGTAGTTTGTGACAGTTAATGCTTCTCCTGAGGATATGGTAGCAAATGTTACAATAATTAATGACTGAATTATAATTAAACTTAACCTGAAGGCTTGCGTGCCTAAAGAAGTTGCAAGTAAATGTAATTATTGTAGAATTTTAGTCGCAGTTATTTAGCACATTCATCGTATGATACAGTCTTGTTAAATTACCTCTTTTAAGTGGCTCTTTGAAAAGATAAGGTTATATTTACGAAATGTTTACATTATTTTAATCTATTAACTGGGCAAATTCTGAAAGGTAATATTACTACTGACGAAGATAATTGTAAGTGAAAACCCAAAAAAAAAGTATTTTAACTTATTATATATTTTTTAAGAGATTATCAACCATGGCTTTATGACCAGTACAAATTTCCCGAAAATATTGCTTACCTGTGAAAACGTATTGAGGTGGGTTATCATCTGGCGTAAGATTTGTTTTTTAATTTTAAGATTGTACACATTTTAAAAACATATTCCAAAATTAAAGCATATTTTGATGAAGAAAGAAAGTATATTTAATTATTTACAAAAAAAAAATGCAAAAGTTTACATTCTCATATTCAATTAATTTTGGTTCTTTTGGGTACTGTAAAGTCAAAACATTCTTGACAACGTTATCTATTCCAAAACCAATATTTTACAGATTTTACAATGTTAAATATAAATCGCATAAATTCGGACAAATGGTACGAAAGCGTAGACGGTCTACTCGTAGTTTAAACAGTCTATTAAGAATAATCCATAATCACAAGGTGTCAATTCAAACTAATCGATAGATGTTATGAGAAATTTACAGATGTAATTGTCAGTAAAGACTAATAGACTAAAGCAACCGACAGTTGTAAACGGTAATTAGGGTTAATCGATAGTGGTAACTGTCAAATTCAGGCTGTAACTTGATACCCACCTCGTAAGTGTAATATTTAACCAAATTGATTTTTATGCACTACTAAGACAAGAAACTCGTATTGCTCGTTCTCTGAAAAACCTCATAAACAAATTCATAAAATTGTATCATCTATAACAAACATGGGAACCCCTTATGTCGTAAATTTTAGTTTTCCGTTGACAGTTAGACAGGTTATTTATTTATTTATTTATTCGTTTGATATAAAAATGTAATATAACATCAAATTTAGTATATAAAATTAAAACAAATTAATATCAAAATTTATATCCATATCAGTAGAAAATTCTCAGACCCAGCATTTGCTGGATGGACGGAAAACCACGGCAAACACGTCCAACAGGTCACTTGATGTTAATGAGGTGTGAGACTTTGTAACCAATAAATAAGCACTTCAGGCTTAACCTCATGAATTGCCGTAAAACCCCCAGCAAATCTTGTGATCGGACAATCTTCCACAATATGTTTAATAATCTGTAGGGGTGGAGGGGGCACAGAGGACCACCTAAGATATTATGACCGATAATTTTTTGCAGTTTAAAGCAAATTAATCTGTGTTTATGTGATAAAGACATGTTTGTTTATAATCTAGAAGTCGAATTTAAATTTATTTCTTACTTAGATTTTAAGAAAATTGAGAATTTAAACATGGCGGCTCCGGTCCCTTTCGCCCCATTATTTGGGGCGAAAAGGTCCCCAAATAAACTATGCGGGTTAAGTTAAACAAACCTAATGTCAAATAACGATCATAGTTTACAAAACATTTATTTATAATATTTGTGTGTGCATTTATTAACAAAAAAATTATTAGTCAATGCAAATAATACATTGAAAACCCTCTTCCTCTTCTTCTACACCAGCACATGCATCGTGAGCCCACTCCTTGCATAACATACATTGTATCCAGCCTTCTTCAGATTTGGATTACGAGAATTTACTGTGGCAATGTATGCATTCGGTATTACCTTGATTATCATCTTCACTTTCTGATGAAATGCTATGTTTCTTTGTGATCTTTACTTGTTTCTGTTTCTTTTTCTTATTTTGATTCGAAACGCTGTCCACTAGTTGTCGCTTGACAAGTTTAACTTCCTTTTTAGCTAAACTAGCTTCCAATTCCTCTTTAAATGGAGTGCTTGTCAGTTCCTCCGATCGTTGGGCCTTTCTTCCACTTTTTCTTTCTTTTGAAGTTGAGGGGTTAGGAGATATTAATTTAATGGCCTCTGCAAACGTTGCATTCTCTTTAGAGCAACTTGGTGATGGCTCAGGTCGTTTAGAGGAACTTTCTGTTGGCTCAGGTTCTTTAGAGCAACTAGGTGTTAGCTGAGGGAGAATGGAATCATCTGTTTCACTCCGAGTTTCTTCCGGAAGTTGATCATTAGTTGCATTTTGTAAGAGATTGCTTGTTCCAATCATGTTGCTTGTATCATTTCGAGACTGCGTGTTCTGTTGAACAGCTGTAACTTCAGAAGGAAGAAAGTCTTGCTCATTAAATACACCAGCGTTAAATGGCCATATACCAGCTACCCGTTAATGCAATAATATTTGTTACCGCCGTTTTATTTATAGGTTAGGTTTCATTCGAGACTACTAAATTTTTACAAATTCATGTAGTCATTGCCTCACGAACTCAAAAATTATTAAGTATTATTTAAAAAGGCATACGTGCATTCAGAAAATGAAATATATTTAGTAAATAAATGACCTGGTCCTCGTCACCCCGGTGGTCCTCTGTGCCCCCTCCTCCCCTACATTCTCACCACAAGAGCAATTTGGGGATTCTAAAGTAACCCATTTAAAAAGCATGTCATTGCAACGACTATGGCATATTCTTAAACGATTTGACCCTCCTATTGTGTTAACATTTTGGTTTCACTTATTGCGTTCGGGTCATTAAGACCCGGGAGCCTATAGTTGCCGTTTTATTGTTGTTAAATTGACATAACAGTAAATAATAATAAGAAATGAGATGTATTATTTATTATTTATTACACTTTATTACGCTATTTTATTTTTATTACATATTATAAATGTTATGTAAAGAACATCTGAAGAACATAATAGTTAGGTATATACATTTATTTGTTACAGTCATGAGCTTTACATAGGTATTTTGAGCAATTACAACATACCATATTAGTTTTATTATCATTTGAAGGGGGACAAAAATTGCATCTTTTACGCTTGGTTGTGGTTGATTGTTCCCGTATACTTCGGCATTACTGGTTGAAGAACGTGACTTCATAACCATTTCAGCTGCAGGAATACTTTAAGGGAGACGTTTTCTTTCTTGCAATAATGGAGTGATCAAGGAATTACCCAATTCTTCAAGAAATAGTCGACGTTATGTAAGTTTTCCAGTATTCCAGGTTGGAGTTACTTCGCACACAGAACATAAGTGTTATAAGCTGAAACGTCCATGATATTGTAAAAGGTAGTCATTGGCCATCTTTTAGTTTGCCGTCTGCATGTGTATGTTATTATTAACTTGTCTAACGTGTACACAACATCTTTAGTTTTGTTTTAATCTAAAATCACAAACGGCTTTGTATGATCTGGGTTACACATTTCGTTATCGTGGTGCATGGTGCTCATGCGAATAGTGCCAAGCATGGTTATTTTTCTTTTCAATAGCTTCTGCCCCATATCGTACGAGGTTAAAAGACTATCACACATTACATTGTGAGCTTTTAGACCATAAGTAAGATCTAGCACAACTCTTTTACCTTGACCTCTCTCTGGAGGTTCACCTTCTTTTTTCCCGAGGTAAACTTGCATTTTATATGCATAAGCAGTTACAGAATCGTATGAAGTCCATAAACTCCATATTTAGCAGGTTTATTCGCGATGTCCCGTTTAAAAGGACACCGGCCTCTAAAAGGTACCAGTTGCTCATCTACTGTTACATGTTCGTGAACATTATAGAGCTTAGATAGAAATGCAACCCATTCATCCCACAAGTCCCGTATGGGAGCTAATTTATCAGTTTGGCGTCGTTGTGGTCGAATTTTTTTATTGTCAAAGCTAATTATTCGTGCGATTACATGAACTCGTAGTAGGGACATCGTTGCTCTGAATATTGGACGATCTACATTTCCATCGCACAGACTGGCTGTTTGAGATTTATAGACTCCAGCTAGAAACAGTAGGCCAAAATATGCTTCTAGTTCAACTAATGTTAGTTCTTGAAACGTGTCGCCACAAGTCTTTTGCCTTCTAAGTTTGACATTTTCAAAATTAGGTTTACAACTCTGGATGTGAAATATAGGAAGTACGCGGATTTTATATTAATTATTCGCGACGTAGCATACCTTGTTGGCCCAGGAATCAACGAAATAATATTTGCTGCTGAAAGCCTCGATTGATGTGTCTTTTCATTCCATACTATATTGCCATCTTTTGATTATCCGTATCAGCTTCACCTGAAATCGTAGCTTCCACTTCATCATCCGATTCGTTATTATATCTCGGCTTCTAACAAATGGTCTTCTTCTTCAGAAGCATTAGAATCACTATCAGAAGCACACAAATGTTCACTATCTCTCACTACACATTTTCAATAATAAATTTCAATTGTTAGGTATTTCTTGTTAGAGTATAGCATCAAGTTTGATTGCATTTATAGAAGAGTTAAAATACACCATTTTTTTCTTGGTAGGTCAAAGCCTAATATCTCTTTTGTTGTATCAGATATCAGCTCTTTATTCTGAATAATTACAGTATTCCAGGTCAGTTTCCATTGATCATTTGCATTAAATGCTGGTGTTCGGAAACGCGTGATTTGAGCCTTGCAGTTGGTAAGTTGAGCAAATCAATGTTCATATTGAATATTTCTGGTTTAACCCTCTTTTAGCAGCTATTTGTCGTCTTATATCCGGAGCAGCTGTTTAACCATACAGGGTTACAATATTCAGCAGTTGAGTAGACCAACGAAAGACCTGCAGTTCGTAATGTTCGTGCACTAACACCCCAATCAGTACCTGCCAATTTGCTTATAATATTATTCCTCGTTTTCAATTTTTGTTTAACTTTTTCAATGTGTCTTTAGTACGTTAACGACGAGTCCAAAGTTACACCGCGATAAATTGGATTAAAGTTATGCTTAAGTATAGTCTCATTAAACAGAACATTAAGTTTCCGATCCTTCTCGTTATTATTTTGATGCAAACAACTAACTTCTGTTTTTATAGGACTAGGAGTTAAGCGCCACTTCTTGAAATATTCATTTAATTCTTCTAAATCTGACGCTTGGTTACACTCAATGCTATCACAATTTTCATATTAAAAAGTCAATGCAATAAATACATTTTCTTGACCGTGTTAACGGCAAATCATACATGTATAATTATGTTAAACAAAATTGGTGCCAACACACTTCCTTGAGGTAATCCATTATTTAAAGTTTTAATTTTACTACTACGTCCACCAATCAAGACTTTAAATTTACTGTTACTTGGCATGTTATCAATTAGTTTAATTAATTTACGACATGCATGATATAATTTATATAGTAAACCATCCTTCCAAACAGTGTCATAAGCAGCAGTTAAATCAATGAAAACTGCACCTGTTTTTAGCTTTCTTTCAAAACCAGCTTCAATGTCTGTTGTTAAAGCTAGAACTTGATCGCAGCAGCTTCTATTTTTCTAAACCCTGCTTATTCTTTAGGAAGAATTTTTTCAATTAATGGATAGATTCTTTGGTAAATAAGTCTTTCCAGTAACTTATAATACACACTAATGATATTAACTTGATATTTCATTAGCCGGTTTTCCAGGCTTTAATATCGCAATTACTTTTGCTTTTTTAAATTCATGGTCTCAGGACAATAGACTAATATACTGTTGTGTAATGCAATTAGCCAATAAAAAAGTCCAAGTCATTTTATAAACTGGTATATTCCATCAAAACCTGCAGCTTTGTTGTTTCTAGTTAAACATAAGTTAGTTTTAAACTCTTCTATTGTAAAGGGATGATAATTCGTCCGATGGTACAAGCTATTTTTTCTTGTGCAAAAGTGTTTTCATTTTATTTTTATTCTTATTACATATTATAAATGTTATGTAAAGAACATCTGAAGAACATAATAGTTAGGTATATACATTTATTTGTTACAGTCATGAGCTTTACATAGGTATTTTGAGCAATTACAACATACCATATTAGTTTTATTATCATTTGAAGGGGGACAAAAATTGCATCTTTTACGCTTGGTTGTGGTTGATTGTTCCCGTATACTTCGGCATTACTGGTTGAAGAACGTGACTTCATAACCATTTCAGCTGCAGGAATACTTTAAGGGAGACGTTTTCTTTCTTGCAATAATGGAGTGATCAAGGAATTACCCAATTCTTCAAGAAATAGTCGACGTTATGTAAGTTTTCCAGTATTCCAGGTTGGAGTTACTTCGCACTACAGAACATAAGTGTTATAAGCTGAAACGTCCATGATATTGTAAAAGGTAGTCATTGGCCATCTTTTAGTTTGCCGTCTGCATGTGTATGTTATTATTAACTTGTCTAACGTGTACACAACATCTTTAGTTTTGTTTTAATCTAAAATCACAAACGGCTTTGTATGATCTGGGTTACACATTTCGTTATCGTGGTGCATGGTGCTCATGCGAATAGTGCCAAGCATGGTTATTTTTCTTTTCAATAGCTTCTGCCCCATATCGTACGAGGTTAAAAGACTATCACACATTACATTGTGAGCTTTTAGACCATAAGTAAGATCTAGCACAACTCTTTTACCTTGACCTCTCTCTGGAGGTTCACCTTCTTTTTTCCCGAGGTAAACTTGCATTTTATATGCATAAGCAGTTACAGAATCGTATGAAGTCCATAAACTCCATATTTAGCAGGTTTATTCGCGATGTCCCGTTTAAAAGGACACCGGCCTCTAAAAGGTACCAGTTGCTCATCTACTGTTACATGTTCGTGAACATTATAGAGCTTAGATAGAAATGCAACCCATTCATCCCACAAGTCCCGTATGGGAGCTAATTTATCAGTTTGGCGTCGTTGTGGTCGAATTTTTTTATTGTCAAAGCTAATTATTCGTGCGATTACATGAACTCGTAGTAGGGACATCGTTGCTCTGAATATTGGACGATCTACATTTCCATCGCACAGACTGGCTGTTTGAGATTTATAGACTCCAGCTAGAAACAGTAGGCCAAAATATGCTTCTAGTTCAACTAATGTTAGTTCTTGAAACGTGTCGCCACGAAGTCTTTTGCCTTCTAAGTTTGACATTTTCAAAATTAGGTTTACAACTCTGGATGTGAAATATAGGAAGTACGCGGATTTTATATTAATTATTCGCGACGTAGCATACCTTGTTGGCCCAGGAATCAACGAAATAATATTTGCTGCTGAAAGCCTCGATTGATGTGTCTTTTCATTCCATACTATATTGCCATCTTTTGATTATCCGTATCAGCTTCACCTGAAATCGTAGCTTCCACTTCATCATCCGATTCGTTATTATATCTCGGCTTCTAACAAATGGTCTTCTTCTTCAGAAGCATTAGAATCACTATCAGAAGCACACAAATGTTCACTATCTCTCACTACACATTTTCAATAATAAATTTCAATTGTTAGGTATTTCTTGTTAGAGTATAGCATCAAGTTTGATTGCATTTATAGAAGAGTTAAAATACACCATTTTTTTCTTGGTAGGTCAAAGCCTAATATCTCTTTTGTTGTATCAGATATCAGCTCTTTATTCTGAATAATTACAGTATTCCAGGTCAGTTTCCATTGATCATTTGCATTAAATGCTGGTGTTCGGAAACGCGTGATTTGAGCCTTGCAGTTGGTAAGTTGAGCAAATCAATGTTCATATTGAATATTTCTGGTTTAACCCTCTTTTAGCAGCTATTTGTCGTCTTATATCCGGAGCAGCTGTTTAACCATACAGGGTTACAATATTCAGCAGTTGAGTAGACCAACGAAAGACCTGCAGTTCGTAATGTTCGTGCACTAACACCCCAATCAGTACCTGCCAATTTGCTTATAATATTATTCCTCGTTTTCAATTTTTTGTTTAACTTTTTCAATGTGTCTTTAGTACGTTAACGACGAGTCCAAAGTTACACCGCGATAAATTGGATTAAAGTTATGCTTAAGTATAGTCTCATTAAACAGAACATTAAGTTTCCGATCCTTCTCGTTATTATTTTGATGCAAACAACTAACTTCTGTTTTTTATAGGACTAGGAGTTAAGCGCCACTTCTTGAAATATTCATTTAATTCTTCTAAATCTGACGCTTGGTTACACTCAATGCTATCACAATTTTCATATTAAAAAGTCAATGCAATAAATACATTTTCTTGACCGTGTTAACGGCAAATCATACATGTATAATTATGTTAAACAAAATTGGTGCCAACACACTTCCTTGAGGTAATCCATTATTTAAAGTTTTAATTTTACTACTACGTCCACCAATCAAGACTTTAAATTTACTGTTACTTGGCATGTTATCAATTAGTTTAATTAATTTACGACATGCATGATATAATTTATATAGTAAACCATCCTTCCAAACAGTGTCATAAGCAGCAGTTAAATCAATGAAAACTGCACCTGTTTTTAGCTTTCTTTCAAAACCAGCTTCAATGTCTGTTGTTAAAGCTAGAACTTGATCGCAGCAGCTTCTATTTTTCTAAACCCTGCTTATTCTTTAGGAAGAATTTTTTCAATTAATGGATAGATTCTTTGGTAAATAAGTCTTTCCAGTAACTTATAATACACACTAATGATATTAACTTGATATTTCATTAGCCGGTTTTCCAGGCTTTAATATCGCAATTACTTTTACTTTTTTAAATTCATGGTCTCAGGACAATAGACTAATATACTGTTGTGTAATGCAATTAGCCAATAAAAAGTCCAAGTCATTTTATAAACCTGGTATATTCCATCAAAACCTGCAGCTTTGTTGTTTCTAGTTAAACATAAGTTAGTTTTAAACTCTTCTATTGTAAAAGGGGATGATAATTCGTCCGATGGTACAGCAGCTATTTTTTTCTTGTGCAAAAGTGTTTTCATTTTATTTTTATTCTTTTTACTAATTTTTACCACGTTTGAAATACGATTTAATCGGCTAGATACTTGATTTGGATTCACTTTCGGTGAAGCCTTTATAGGTTCTCTAGCAGTCCCTAATTTTCTATGTAGGCTCCAACTATTTTGGCTGGAGTGTACAAATTCCATATCTTTCATTAATGAATTCCATTTTTCTTTTCTGGAATTATTTAATGAAGCAAATAAAGCATCCGTTGTTGTAGCTTGTGGAGTTTCATGTTATTCTTTGCATAAAGATTGCGTAGTTTGACTAACTTGGAGTGTATTCACTGCGGTACCCTCTTGTAATTGTGATTCTAACTGCTTAATTAATTACACCCACAAATCTAGAGTAGTTCTGAACTGTGGGATGTACCCAACTAAGACTACTATTTAATTGTTTTCTATAGTTCGCCCAATTTGCTTTTTTAAAATTCTAGTGTGGCTTATTTAACTAAGTAGTAAAATTTATTTTATGACCAGATTCATGTAATGTTGGCCGGTGTTCATCCCACAAGTCCCGTATGGGAGCTAATTTATCAGTTTGGCGTCGTTGTGGTCGAATTTTTTATTGTCAAAGCTAATTATTCGTGCGATTACATGAACTCGTAGTAGGGACATCGTTGCTCTGAATATTGGACGATCTACATTTCCATCGCACAGACTGGCTGTTTGAGATTTATAGACTCCAGCTAGAAACAGTAGGCCAAAATATGCTTCTAGTTCAACTAATGTTAGTTCTTGAAACGTGTCGCCACGAAGTCTTTTGCCTTCTAAGTTTGACATTTTCAAAATTAGGTTTACAACTCTGGATGTGAAATATAGGAAGTACGCGGATTTTATATTAATTATTCGCGACGTAGCATACCTTGTTGGCCCAGGAATCAACGAAATAATATTTGCTGCTGAAAGCCTCGATTGATGTGTCTTTTCATTCCATACTATATTGCCATCTTTTGATTATCCGTATCAGCTTCACCTGAAATCGTAGCTTCCACTTCATCATCCGATTCGTTATTATATCTCGGCTTCTAACAAATGGTCTTCTTCTTCAGAAGCATTAGAATCACTATCAGAAGCACACAAATGTTCACTATCTCTCACTACACATTTTCAATAATAAATTTCAATTGTTAGGTATTTCTTGTTAGAGTATAGCATCAAGTTTGATTGCATTTATAGAAGAGTTAAAATACACCATTTTTTTCTTGGTAGGTCAAAGCCTAATATCTCTTTTGTTGTATCAGATATCAGCTCTTTATTCTGAATAATTACAGTATTCCAGGTCAGTTTCCATTGATCATTTGCATTAAATGCTGGTGTTCGGAAACGCGTGATTTGAGCCTTGCAGTTGGTAAGTTGAGCAAATCAATGTTCATATTGAATATTTCTGGTTTAACCTCTTTTAGCAGCTATTTGTCGTCTTATATCCGGAGCAGCTGTTTAACCATACAGGGTTACAATATTCAGCAGTTGAGTAGACCAACGAAAGACCTGCAGTTCGTAATGTTCGTGCACTAACACCCCAATCAGTACCTGCCAATTTGCTTATAATATTATTCCTCGTTTTCAATTTTTGTTTAACTTTTTCAATGTGTCTTTAGTACGTTAACGACGAGTCCAAAGTTACACCGCGATAAATTGGATTAAAGTTATGCTTAAGTATAGTCTCATTAAACAGAACATTAAGTTTCCGATCCTTCTCGTTATTATTTTGATGCAAACAACTAACTTCTGTTTTTATAGGACTAGGAGTTAAGCGCCACTTCTTGAAATATTCATTTAATTCTTCTAAATCTGACGCTTGGTTACACTCAATGCTATCACAATTTTCATATTAAAAAGTCAATGCAATAAATACATTTTCTTGACCGTGTTAACGGCAAATCATACATGTATAATTATGTTAAACAAAATTGGTGCCAACACACTTCCTTGAGGTAATCCATTATTTAAAGTTTTAATTTTACTACTACGTCCACCAATCAAGACTTTAAATTTACTGTTACTTGGCATGTTATCAATTAGTTTAATTAATTTACGACATGCATGATATAATTTATATAGTAAACCATCCTTCCAAACAGTGTCATAAGCAGCAGTTAAATCAATGAAAACTGCACCTGTTTTTAGCTTTCTTTCAAAACCAGCTTCAATGTCTGTTGTTAAAGCTAGAACTTGATCGCAGCAGCTTCTATTTTTCTAAACCCTGCTTATTCTTTAGGAAGAATTTTTTCAATTAATGGATAGATTCTTTGGTAAATAAGTCTTTCCAGTAACTTATAATACACACTAATGATATTAACTTGATATTTCATTAGCCGGTTTTCCAGGCTTTAATATCGCAATTACTTTTGCTTTTTTAAATTCATGGTCTCAGGACAATAGACTAATATACTGTTGTGTAATGCAATTAGCCAATAAAAAAGTCCAAGTCATTTTATAAACTCCGGGTATATTCCATCAAAACCTGCAGCTTTGTTGTTTCTAGTTAAACATAAGTTAGTTTTAAACTCTTCTATTGTAAAAGGGGATGATAATTCGTCCGATGGTACAGCAGCTATTTTTTTCTTGTGCAAAAGTGTTTTCATTTTATTTTTATTCTTTTTACTAATTTTTACCACGTTTGAAATACGATTTAATCGGCTAGATACTTGATTTGGATTCACTTTCGGTGAAGCCTTTATAGGTTCTCTAGCAGTCCCTAATTTTCTATGTAGGCTCCAACTATTTTGGCTGGAGTGTACAAATTCCATATCTTTCATTAATGAATTCCATTTTTCTTTTCTGGAATTATTTAATGAAGCAAATAAAGCATCCGTTGTTGTAGCTTGTGGAGTTTCATGTTATTCTTTGCATAAAGATTGCGTATAGTTTGACTAACTTGGAGTGTATTCACTGCGGTACCCTCTTGTAATTGTGATTCTAACTGCTTAATTAATTACACCCACAAATCTAGAGTAGTTCTGAACTGTGGGATGTACCCAACTAAGACTACTATTTAATTGTTTTCTATAGTTCGCCCAATTTGCTTTTTTAAAATTCTAGTGTGGCTTATTTAACTAAGTAGTAAAATTTATTTTATGACCAGATTCATGTAATGTTGGCCGGTGTTGACTCTATGGAAAGTCAGTTAGTACTGCCTGAGAAATTTCTAATGCCTTTAAGTTATCATCCCTAGATACAATACACAAACCTGGATTGTATTTTTTTGTACATCTAGCAGAATAAAAACTGTTTCTGTCTTTGGCATCAAATACCAATTGTAGGTTATTAATTTCTAACCAAAATGCCAAAGCTTCGCCATTACTGTGATTATCTGCATAACCCCAAAATTTATGGTGACGGTTAAAATCACCAACACATACTGTTGGAAAGATTTCACTAAAATTCTCGGACCATTTTATCTTAGGAGGTTTAAAAATATTTGGAATATATACACCGTCTACTTTAATGACAATTTGGTATATATTGTCAACCTCTAATATTCAGCAATTTCAAAATTTCCATAGTCGTATTTCAAATAAGTGGCTATACCATAGACTGGCCTTGAAATTTGTCCAAGAATCTTATAGCCTTCGATTGTGCCGCGTAATTGGAGTTCGCTATCACTTGATGTATGAGTCTCTTGTAGAAGGAGTATATCGACATTGTTCTCAAGTGCCATGCGTGATAGAGCTTCACATTTATCTTTAAATATTCATTAAACTTTCAAGTGGAGGATCCTTAGGTTAGTTCCTATACATCTACAACAGAAATAATTTTGTGGTAGGGAGGGCTCCGGCAGGGGCCCGGTCCGACGATCACAGTGACGACCATTACGCATGCAAGATACATATCAGCTAGGTTCTGGTGATGCGTTTGCCTTAATACATCGTATAATCCTTATAACATTTGACAACAGTGATTGAAACATTTACTAGGTTATTAGTACCCAAGGTTCCAACAGGTTTTAAAAGTTACGAGGTTTTCATTACAATCAATTGATGAAGAGACAAATCAGCGAAAAAGAACTCCACGAACAAAATATGCAAGAAGGTTTTTTAATAGATTGCCCAATATAGAACCAAATTATTACCGCTCTAGAAGCAACAAATGAATACTTGAAATTTTCGTAACGCCAAAATTCTGCAGTTAACACAGTGTCAGTGAAAGTGAAAGTTGAATCTCGAGCTGTTTGGTCCAAAAAAAAAGAACAGTGCGATATTTGTATTAATTTTAAAACGAAAAGTCTTTCTTGTACCACCAAAAAAGGAAGAAAGATGTAAGAAAGGAAAAGGACATATTGATGTATGCATGTTTATGCTTGTTTACTGTATTAGAATCGTAAATTGTGTGCCTACAGTTTTACATTGTCTAATACGAAGAATAGCGAAGGTTTTTGTGATGTGGTACGAGAGGGAAGGTGACATAAGTGCTAACGAACTTGTGATAACCGTATCAAGGTAAAAACGCTACTTTATCCAACGCTCTTTCAAATTAATATATTGAATTAATAGTTGCATTTAGCAAATATAACTATTATACACATTTTTTTAGAAAAGGGTCACACTCAAATGGAGGTGGACAGCATGCGTGCATGTATTGTAAGAAAATGAAAAAAATGTAATATTAATACTCCAGCAGAGTATGCTGTTTACTGTTAATGAGCTCGTAACTTACCAAAACCTTACATTGTCCAATACCTGAATCATACTTTTTTCCGTAACTATTCTATAGTTAGTTGCTTTAATTCTACTAGACCAGGTATCCGAGTAGGAGTTTTCCAATTGTCAATGGCATAAAAGCTATTAACTATACTCCGAACAAGTATATTTCTTGTAAGCTGAATCATACTGATGGTTGATCTTCATTAAATAAGCGTATAAAGAAAAATGTTCAACCAGTACCAAACGGTTCATTGCCATTCTGGGCCGTGGGAAATATCCAAAGATTAAAGATCTTGTAATGATCCTGCAAATCCTTACTATAACTTTTCCTATCCTAGTAAATAATTCCTATCAAAATTTATTTACAATTTCCTTCCGCGGCAGTTCTATCATTGTCAACAAATCTTATCAGTTGTCCATTCCTTTCCCACTCCATCCAATTTACCTTTAAATAACTGACTCTCTAACATGCAGACTTACAGTCAGATTTATCCATTCATTCATTTATTCAATCATTCTCACTCACCCTTGACATTCCTTCCCTAACCTTCTTCCCTCGCCCACTTCCTATAATATATATTATCCTATATCTGTAGCCAGACGATTCTGACTAGCAGCTAGTAGCCTGACCTGTACCCGATAGATAACTACCAGAATCATGCCCAGCATCCTATATCAATTTATCCCGACCAGTATCCTGTCTAACAACCTGTATCCTGATTGACAACCAAGTATCCCCGACCAGCATCCCGCATGTATCTATCTACGCATACTTTTATGTACAACGTTATTGGTGGTCACAAGCCACGAAAAACTTGCATAAAAGTGTCAAAGGTAAGTACTTAGTTTTCCAGAAGTGATACCCCAGAAAAACTTTTCCACGATAAGACTCCTGCACAAAATAGAAAAGCACATTCTCACGCCTCGAGATCGGCACTGAATGATGGTTAGCCAAGAGAAGTACTGAATTGATTGGAGGTTAGGGCCTGAATAATTAGTTACTTCTACTTAGAAGGCTTCCTTAACGATATTAACCCTTTGAACGTTGCCGGCAGTTTCGACTCCGAAGACGCTATTAGTTCCCCAAGTACCAATCGGAATATCCTGTTAATACATATATATTTGCCCTATTATCAGAATTCCAGATAACCACACTAATTGCCCGGTTTAATCATAAACAACCTGACCTGTATATAAAATCCCTGTTTCCAGTTATGATTTTATTCATAAGTAATGTAATAATTATGTTAATAATTCCTGACCTGAGTTCAATTCATTGAATTGAAATAAAGAATTAATACCCGACAGCTGATTATCATCAGCATACTAACTCACTCATACATAATTACAAATGTAAATACCACACTCACCTGTAAATAATTCCTTTGTAAGCCTGAATCCAGATTACACACATTTAATTACACTGTTGTCACCTGTTCATTGTAATTAACCATTTTAGTAATGAAATTTGTACGCATTGCCAAAACAACAGTTTAATTATATTACCGTAATATCGATAGGGGGCGATCCTAATTCACCCGCCAACAGCTTCTCTTAATATTTCCACACAGGGACCACCAGAATCAATTTTTATTTTCCAATTTATTTATTTAACTCAATATTTAATTACGTTTGTTCATTTTATTAGTTCATTTTTTTTGTATTATTTTATATTATTATAACCGAATAAATTTGTTATAACCTGGTAAGATTTATTCTTTGGTTTATTCACAGATCAGTGACGGTCATTAACCCCGACCTGACAAGCAAAACGCGGGCATAATAAAAGTAGCTCCAACCCAAGAGGGTGTTCAATCTAAACAATGCACACGTAAAGAAAAACTGTCAAATGGCGTTAATGGCATGGTTATAACAGTCGATTAGTTGAAACCATCAGTTTCTTTTACTAGAGAGTTGCAATCGTCGACTAGCTTTAATTAACTAACAAAAATGATTTTCAATTATTCTTGGCTCATATAACTGTCAATTGTTCAGTTATTAGACATTATACCATGGACCCCGATTTCGTTGTTTTAGTTCTTTTTAAAAAATGTCGTTGTTATTATCAAAGATAGAGAATTGCAGTTTTCACATTCACGTACTATTCTTTCTACCTAGATGTCATCGCAAAATCTAAAACGTAGTACCTTTTTTTGTTTTCGATTTAATGCTATTATACTGATATATTTCGTCAACGGTACTTATCTATTGCGCAGTGACGAATTCAGTAGGGTGCTTAGAATTTTTCTAGGGGGTCCGGTTTTTGAGTAATAATACAAACTTGCATTTTTTAAAATGGGAATCATAGTTGGCTTGGCAACCACCAGCAGCAGTTCTTTCTTAGCTTTTCAAAGATATAAATATAGACATTCCTGAAAATCATCTTCCAAATATTTTTTTTCCAAGACGGTGCCCCAGCCCGCAATGCTTCGGCAGTGAGGAATTACTTAGAAATCCGTTTCCCAAATTATTGGATTGCACCATTCGGTTCGGTGTTATGGCCGCCAAGAGCTCCAGATCTGTCAATACCTGGGAAACGGTTTTCTAAGTCATTCCTCACTGCCAAAGCGTTATGCGCTGGCACACCGTCTTGTTGAAAAAAAATATTTGAAAGACCTTGAAAAAAGTGTAGAAATAACGACGTAACAAAAGAATATACTAAATTTGCCATTTTGCCATGAAATCTACGTCAGCAAAGTACGTGAATGTAAAAACTGAAAACTTCCATCTTTAATAATAACAAAGATGTCTTTAAAAACAACTAAAACAGCGAAATTGGTTCACACTGTACTGTAATTGTGCAAACTAACATTAGTCTATTCAGTTTCTTTCTTTTTTATTCCAAGTGGAAAAAAGATTGTACTTAAGCGCAAAAAACTTGATTGGGATATGAATGGGTTAGATTTTACAAAAGTACCGTTAAAAGAGTTTCTAAAGCATTCAGCACTTTAAAGTTAGCTTTGTACTAAATAACTGTTCCATTACTCGTTACAGATTATTTGTAAACACATTGCTCAGCAAGGAAAATTTGTCGAAAAATCTGAGAAGCCAATTTGTAAACCGATGTAGATATGTACAAATTATCATTTTTACATGAATAATCCACATTGGTCTAACATTCACACTTATCAACAGATTATCGGCAATCGATGAAGGAAAAATTGAATATCAAATGGCGCCGTCAGTTCTTAATATATCCACAAATAGACCAAAATCAAGATGTTAACTACGTAATATAAAACGTTCAAAAAGCGTTGGTAACATAGTGTTTGCATTTATTGAAATTATAAAATTTGACATTATTATTGAATAATTTAGATTCGATGAAGAAACAATTCGTAAAGTTCAAACACCACATTAAAAAAATAAAGTTCAACAAAAACGTTAACTGTACTGATCCTTAATCAAATTCATAGTCTTGAAAATGTTCAAAATTATTTGAAATTTAAAATGTTATTCAGAGTGCTTTGGATTACAGTTCTACCACATTAATTAAACTTTTAAACATTTTTATCGAACGCTACTCCTCAAAATCTATTTCTTTTCTTTTCAATTAGCATTTCTATTATAAATTTGCATATTATATAAAATTACTCCTTAGTAGGTGACCAATGAAAGTTTTATAAGAATAATGTTGAAATTGCTTCATAATAGTACTGTATATAAAACTATTATACCCAGCACAATCAAATACACAATTGTTAGTTAAATCGTTAAGACCTTTTACAACTACAATACGTAATAGTTTAATGATTTGTATGTTAGGTATATGACCATATATGTGGATTTATTAAGGATTATATCATTTATTTAACATTAACCAATCAGCATTGCTTATTCTCAAACTTTGAACCAATCAAGAACGTATTTCATGAAAACACGGATTGTTTACCTTAACGACGGGATATTAAGTAGAAAACCCATAAACACAAAAAACAAAATTACAAGCTGAAATGAGAACAAAAAAATACCACCCTGTTCTAGGAAATTTGAATTCTACGACGAAAAGATTTTTTAACCCTCTTTAGCATTAGTGAGTTGACAGTAGCAAAAACGTTTCCGATTCTATTTTTCCTATCTTCCGCAGTAGTTGGTAGTTCAGCATATACCTTTTCATCGACGTTCCCCTATAAAAAGAAATCAAGCGGAGATATATCTGAAGATCTCGCTGGCCATCGTGTTGGTCCATCCCTTCCTGCCTACCTTTCAACAAATGCATTATTAAGCCATTCACTTACTACAGGGACATGGTGTGAAGGTGCGCCATCTTGCTGAAAATACATGTAATTTTAGCGAGCGGTACGTCGTCAAGAAGCCTAAGTAATGTATTATCGAGGAGATTCAAGTACAAATTCGAATTTAGAATACTGTCGATGAAAAAGGGACCAGCAACTGAAGTACCGAAAATGCCTGCCCAAACATTAATCGACCATTTCTGTTCACTGCGGATTCGGAAATAGTGGGGTTTTTTATCTGAGTAATAATGAAAATTGTTCTGGTTAACAAATCCATTGCGGTGGAAGGTACACTCGTCTGTAAACATGATCTCATCCAAAAATTGTACATTTTCATTTCACTTTTGTTCTACCCAATTGCAAAAATTAATCCTGTTTTGAAAATTAGTCTTCTTGAGATCTTGATGTAGTTGGATGTGATAAGGATGAAATTTGTTTTTTTTTCTTTTAGTATTCTTCTGGCAGATGTTCTTCTTACTTGAAAATCTCTTTCGAGTTGTCGTGCACTAATATGGGGATTTTCTATTACTGCAGTTAAAATATTGAGTTGATTATCTTCACCGCAGGTTTTCTGGTTTTCAAGATAATCCGGTTGCAATAAATCTTTCTAACAGATTTTTAAATTATTGTTCCCTCGGATGACGTTACCGTTCAGGATATCTTGCTTTGTACACTCAACTCGCTAAGAACGGATTTCTAAAGCATTCTCCAAGAGTAAAAACCATATCAATCATTTCATTTTGAGAAAGTTTGTCATTTTTATCAGTTAAAACCAGAAATAGCAGCACGAACTATTACCTAATGTCAAAGTAAAGGTAAAGTGATAAAATTGGTTTATATTTCACAGCCTGCCAGTTAGTCATAGAAACTGAAAATTGAAAAATACAGCAAATTAATCCGAAATTGTGAAATTAAAATAAATCTACCGAAGATAGATACCGATTAATTTATATTGTTAGAAAGGAAAAAAAATTCCGTATTTGATCCAAAAATGAAAAAAAAATGGCCGTTCCATTTGAAGAATCAAGTTACCATTGACTGAAATTTTCTAAACTGACAAAGTAATCTCTCTAAACACAAGAAGGTTTGACCGTCCGGTCTACGCTAGTGCATTTCATGTCTAGTAACATCGCAGAGTCATGGCTTTCTAAGTTTTGTGGTCACAGCCATATTTAATTTTATTCAGACATCTACTTTTTGCAATAATGACGATTTGCGGCTAAACGATTCGTTTTAGGTACCATATGTGATACATACAGTCACACCAGAATTGACGTAGTAATCCAAATATGTAATAATATATAGGGGCTTTGATTTAAAAAAAAGGAACTTTGATATAAATCTCCTGTATAAGCTTTGAGATCCAACTGAAAGTATCTTAGGTTTGTAGCCTTAAGGATACCCCACCACATTTCATCAACAAACTTTGGAAATATTCCTTAATAAACCCACAATCTTCCACCCTGTATAAACTCTTTGCTTTATTGACTGCGAAATCTATGATTCCTTCACAAAAGTTACACAGATAAAAATTAAAAATAAGAATGTTGCACCCCAACCTTCACTTTTTTACACACCGCATAACAACCAGGCATCTTGTTTATTTTTCTTAATTTGTCTTTTAAGTTTTATTTACTTGATTAATGCAATTTTAGATAAGTCCAATGTTTGCGATAGATTATTAATAAAAGAAATTTTTCTAAACGGCTACTTTACATTAAATCACGAAACAATCTAAACGGAAATAAAAAAATAAACAAACTTAGTTATGCTGGATTAAATAAATAAACTTGAAACTAAAAATGATTCTGGTGGCCCCTGGTGGTAAAAACACTATGGTATGCAGCAGTCTTCTGAATTCAGATCGCCCTCTATGGATATTACTGCAAACGCATAATTAAACAGATGTTTTAGTAATTCATGAAATTTTCATTACTGAAAACGTTAATTATAAAGAACAAGTGATATCAGTGTAACAAAATATGTGTATGGTGAAGTCAGGCTTACAAGGGGATCGTTAACAGGTGGATGCTGTATTTTGATCAGGCCTTCCTATATACAGGTCTGGATTATTTATAATTAACTTCGGTAATTAGTGAGATCACCTATAATGCTGATAATAGGGTGAATATAGACGTATTAACAGGATATTCTGAGTGATATTTGGGGAACGGTGATGTCGTATTCGGAGTCGAAACTACCGGCAATGCTTAAAGGGTTAATACCGTTAAGGGAGCCTCCTGTTAAGTAGAGTTAGCTAATTATTCAGGGCATAACCCCCGTCTAATTGACTATGTCCTAACAATCATTCAGTACCGATCATGGGGCGTTGATTGTATGAATGAACTTGTTTTGCTATTTCATGATAGTGATAAAGGGGATTCTTGGATTAGAAATCTTTAGTTTTTCTGGTGCATAACCTCCGGCAAACTAAGGACTTCTTACCCTAGTTACGTTTAGGCACCGTGCGTAGATAAAGACAGGATGCTGGTCAGGTCAATAATATGGGTAAGGGATAAGGGATACTAGTTAGAACTACTGGTCTGGTTACTGGTCAGGATAATAATGCAGGTGCAAGATAAATTGATACGAGATGCTGGTCAGGGTAGTAGTTATTTATCAGGATACTGGTCAGGCTACTAGTTGCTGGTCCAGTATCCTGGTCCGGCTAGTCTGACTGTGGGACAGGATAACACTACAGGCACAGGGTAAAATATATTATTGGAAGTGGGTGAAGGAAGACGGTTAGGGAAGAAGTGTCAAGTGTGAGAGTGAATGAATGATGAATGAATCTGAGCCTCTGAGAATCTGAATGCTAGGGGGTCTGGTATTTTGTAGGTAAATTGAATGGAGTAGGAAAGGAGTAGAAAATATGATGAAACAGTTGCGAAGGAAATAGGAAATAAGTTAACTATTTACTAGGATCGGAAAATTTCTAGAAAGGATTTTGAGGATCATTACATAGTTTAGTTATCGATTAGGAATTAGTTCATTATCGTAAAGCTTTGCGAAATTTTGTTTAATTTGATTTTATGCTGAAATTAATCAGCCATATCATTTTGTTGCATTAAATATATAAATAAATACAGCTGCTGTACTATTTATTAAGATTAAATGTGGTATTAAAGTACAACTTTCTCATTCTTTGTTGTATTTTAATTCTTTAACCTAATAAAAAAATTAGTGGCGCTCGAAGTTCTTAACTGATATAGCTGTGGATATATCTCTGCCTCCCTTACGACTTTGATAAAGAAAATAGCTCTCGCAAGTAATGTACCTTGCTGAGCTAAACTGTGGTGCAAACTTACCTTTTTTATTTATGCGACAACTTCTCTATGTGTAAGTTAGCTTCCGAGACGAAGTAGAAATGTTTTTATTTGTTATAAGTTGGCGCCCAACGTGGGTCATCGATATAGACATAGTCAGAATTTGCATTACTCTTACAATGCACATTTGTATTGAATTTTGGTTTCTATATATTTTTGTATTTTTAAATTTATATGAATGCGTTAAGTACATTTGAAAGTTTTACAGGCTAGTATATCTTACATTCACATTTATTGTGTGTTTTTTTGTGAATTTTACGTACCTATAATTCAAAGTGAATGCTCAACATTTACAGAAATATGAAGTGATTTCAGCATTAGTTTCTCGTGGAATAAAGCATTGTTTAACTCAAGATCAATGTACCAGTCAATTAAGTGACATTTTGGCAACAGAAAAAGAAATACGTTGTGAAAAATTTATTATACCTTTCGATTTAAATTTAGAAATTACAGAATATCAAGACATGGCGAAATTTTTACAGCTTTAAGTAATAACCTTTTACAGTTAACAATTGTTTACCAATTAAATCTCGTTTAATACATTTAAACAGACGAATAGATTATTGTACATTTAATGACGATACAAAATCAAGTAAAGAGAAATTTATTTCAGATTTATGTTTGATTAATGGTATTTTATCAGATTTATTCGTCTCAGCACAAGATTTATTTTCCTGTATACAACTTAAACAAAGAGAAATTATCGTTTAAATAAAAAAGGTAACTTTACACCACAGTCTAGTTCACCAAGGTACATTACTTACGAAACTTACTGTAGATTGAGAGCTTTTTTCTTTATCAGGTCCCAAGGGAGAGAAAGATATACTATACAATATATTTTATTAGGTTAAATAATTAAAATAGAAGAAAAGATGAGACAATTGTACTTTAATACTACACGTAATATTCATAAACCACACACCACCTGTATTTATTTGTATATTTAATAAAACAAAATACCTGCTGATTCATTTCAACATAAAAGCAAATTAAACAGTACTTAACTTTCTGCAAAGCTTTACTGCTAATGAACTACATCTTAATCGATAACTAAACTACACATATCATCCATCATTAACAAGTCAGTTGTTTTCTTTTCATTACATCAGCATTAAAAAATCCGAAACAATATTGGATTAGATTTACTTCAATCTTCGTAAATCATCTTACTTGTTATAGACTCAAACTAAAATAACACATTACATTGAAACGAATTACTGTCGAGAACTTCATTTTCTGACGATACGATAAGACAAAACACCAAGTAAAATAAACCAGTCTGCATCACTTTTTAATAACGTAAAGGTAAATGTAATGTATGCTCGAATCAGGGTAACCAGTACAGATGTTGTGGCTACTAAAGCGATCGTTACATGACGAAACCGACGAGACTCGCGGCTTCAACTCAAAAAAAGGATGAGATGGCAATACTAACAATATGTTACTGCAAACTCGATTTATATCTGAAATTCCTCCAGACCTGGAAAACCGAGACCCACTGAGCAAGAGGAACAAGCGGTAGCCAAGATCACGCTTCCGTATCTAAAGGAAATAACAGACAAGAACAAACAAACAGGAGGATCAAAATTCCATGCGAGGAACACAAAAATATTGTGGAGATAAAGACATCTACATCATCTCTAGCGCAGCACGTTGGCAGTAGATCACACACCATAACGTTTGAAAATACCAGGATGACAGCCTGTTAAAAAGAAAACGTGAAATGAGGTGTGGTAATCAAATACGTGTAATAATATGTATTTTCAGATTTTCAACAAAATAGTGAACCAGTGGCGTACGCTATGAAGTACATGAAATCAAATTTCCTGTTTATTTTGGAAACTAGCCGTCAAATCACAAAATCGCAAGTGACCTTATTCGTGCAGATTGAGTTGATAAAAAAGGAAATCGAAACAAAATTCGAGTACATACAATGGCGTAGAAGTTCGACCTGGTTGTATTTCCCCCACTGTATCGAATAATTGTGTATCGCGAGCCTCAGTAAATGACTAGTGTAGAGTGTGGGTAATGTACATAATATCAGATTGTCTGTATGCATAGTTCCTGAGATATCAAAAGAAAACGTCCCTTTCTTCGAAAATGGTGGCCGTGTTGGACCATATGTTCATTTGACAAAATTAGCTTAATTTCATACACAGAATACGTCCTAGAAATTTTGGCGGATAATTTTGAAACACCGTGTATATTACGATCATTTTGCTTTGTATTCAGAATTACAGCAATTAAAGACATAATTTAATGAATCATAGAGGTGAAAATATCTACTGAATGATGTATGCAAATAGGATAATCGTTTAGCTACACAGTAGCAATTCAATAAGACATACTTTACTGAGATCTTTACCGCTTAATATAATTTAGTGTGAGCATTAAGGAAATCAAAATAGTTATTTTAATTATATCCTTGGTGGTCGCTTCCAGTGTTTATGATCCCGTAGACGTAATCACACGTTTAATAAACAAACGAATGTTGTACAGAAGCCGACAAAGCAACTTTTTCTAAGTTTAAAAAATTTTAAGACCCGGTTATAAAAATTATTCAAAACTTCAGGTATAATTAAAAACAAATATTTTACAACAGGTGTCCACAAGTGAAACGTAATTATACCGACTAAATCTATTTAATAAGAATCAAATATATAAAAGGAATTGTACGAAGGCGTTGACCGAACTAGCTAACGAATAATTCTACATAAATTTAAATTTTAATGTAAAACAATCACTGCAATTTTGCAGATTATGGAGGGTTCTTATGCGTACTAGTTTAATTTGTTTATTTTATTAAACATAAACATGTATTTATAAATTATGAATTATTTCCAGCCTAATGTTGATTGGATCTTTTTTACGTCACTTTTTTAACCGCCCACTTTATCAGCATGGATTAATAACAACTTGTTGGTCGTTTCACATATACATCATTCAAATACTCGCAGATTAGTTAAAATTATCATAATCCATAAAATTAAAAAATTAAGTTACCGATTTTATCTTTATTAAATTTCGCAATATACTGAAAAAAATGGTGTACCAAATATATAAAATTTCACAAAAGAGAATGTAGGTATGTAATCCTTCTTTCATAAATCTGCTGTTTTGAGAATATTCAAGTGGTGCTTGTCAAGACAAACATTTACTATTTATTCGAAAATATAATTCAAGACTATTCAAAAAAGGTACATATTAAAAAAACGGACATATTTTATATTCACATATTTAAATATGTAACTTCTTTAAGTGAGTTCCCAGTAGCTTATCAGCTATTAGCATAACAATTTGATAGTTTATAAATATATATGATCAAATAGACATTTACATAATCACGGGTATTAGAAGTTTAGTTATTTTCATACTAATATCAATGTTTCTGTCAGTTTTTGGTAAATAGTTAATGTACCATTTAAAATGTTAATAATCATGCATTACCTTCGAGATATCTTAAAAGCTTTTTAAATATTTCAGTAAAATGTATGTCAACACTATGAAATAATTTTTAGTAACACGTTTGTTATATGAAACACTACTATGTTGGTTTACATATTGTGGATATAATTGTCAGAGTAACCGCGATTAAACAGAACAAAACAAATTTCTAATTACTATTTACCTACTAATTAAGTGATAAATTAAATAAATAAAAACAGACTAAATTAGAATTTTTAAAATAGCTGTTATAGTTATTTTCAGAGAATCGTTTATTAATGAGAATTATTAAGCACCTCCAAATCATGCATTAATAGGGTCTATTAATAAACGATTTAAATGAAGTTATTCGGAGGTGCTGCATTGATTAGTATGAAACATCTAATAATGAATATATTGCGTCAAGAAATGAGTACTGTCAAGCGTTCTGTACTTTCATTACGAGATGGCAGCCTGATCGACATAAAATTTTCACTTTGGGAAAACAGGAAAGTTAAAGAAAGCGATTCTCTGAAAAATCTTGTAACGAACTCGTGTATTAATGGGCGATTAACGATCTTGTCGTTAATCGCCTCAATTAATACCCTTGATGGTTAAATAACTATTAACAAACGAGAGAATTAATAGCGGCAAAGCAATTGCGTTAATGATCAAGATTATTAACGGCAAATTAACATATAAATTACAATATTATTCCGTCTATCGTATATTATATGTTAAACTAGGTGAATGCTAGTGCATTACAGGACTTTCTTGCAAAATACTACAACATTTTTTGGGGTATTTTGATATCTTTGAAATATTTAATGAAAACCAAAAACTGATCCTAATAACCCCCTTCTCCCTCTACGAGACATCCAGACATGATATTTACGATATTGACGAAACTTGGCCAAACAATTGTAAAATAAGCTAATAAGTCGATTTAGCGATAGTGAAAAAAAAGTCGCTTGCATAATCTTCGATACCTACATATCTACATATAGGTTGAAAGTTAAAAATAGATAGCTCTCTTATCTTTCAAGGTAACTACGGACTGTTTCATATCATTTTAAAGCAAATTTCGCTCCCTTTCAAATAAAATAAGATTATGTGTATGTTATACCAGCAATACGAGGAATGTTTTCAATTTCCGGAAAAACCGGAAGTAGTATTTTCATCAGGATAATATCATTTCAAATGCGCAAGGTTTTTTTCCAAAATCCCAAGTTTGTAACCAAAATAGTTAGAAAGTTATAACAAAATCAATATTAAATATTTGAAAATTCATATCTCCTATACTAGTAGCTTTAGAACGAGCAAGTTAGTTGCATTCATAAGAGTGGCTGGTTGCCTACAAAATATAAAAAAACAAAAAAAATGCTTCGAGAGTTTTTTTAATAAATCAATTTCGAATAATTCCTTAAGTTTAACCCCTTAAATATAGGAAAATTTATTACGTAAAGAAATCACTTTAAAGAACCTTTATTTAACTACGCATATCTATTTCCAATTCTTTTATATCTTGAACGGTATCGAAAATATAAATTTCTACAAAAATAATGTATATGTGACCGTAACTGCGGCCATATTCAATTTTGAAAGTTTTAAAAAATTGCAAAAAATTGAATTTCATGCGAGTTATTGATGACCTGAATTTCACTCTTCTATGTTAACATTTGAAAATTGTCACCAAAATAACACATTTATTTTCACCCTCTGTATACCTATTGCGTTTAAAAGCTTGTTTTGTCGACATAATTATCTCGTAGGGCTTCATTTCAAATTTCATCAAAATCGTCTGTATAGTTTCGGCTGGCGAGTAACCACAGACACACAGAGACAGACATTTTGAAAAATTTTCTAAAATTTATTGTTTCGGGTTCAGAGAGTCGTAAAACATCAAAATAACGCAAATTATTTTTTTCGATTTTTTGTCTTGTTTAGCAAGAAAGTAAAAATATCAACACTTTACTTAAAATTGCTATGCAACCAAACATACGAGCAGTAGAATTAGATTTTAAAAAAATCAAGGTGTTTATGAAATAAAAGAACGTTCAGGAAATTTATTAAAATGTGTCAAAAACTCGTGTAGTATTTTATTCTATCACAAGTAAAATGTTTGTTTCTGGTTTATTTAGTTTAATTTGAGTCTATTAATAAACAGTTGATGGAAACTTTATTATAACACTATTTCACACAGGTTTGACAACTATTAAAAGAAGTAAGTAGTTATTCCGCAACTACAACTACAATCTCAAATCAGAAAGTGAAAACCAGAGCTATAGGAATTTTAATTGGGGTTCTCCACGGTACAGTTTGGTATTAGAATTAACAAATCATACAAAACAACAGACATGATTTTTCTTGAATAAGTTTAAAAATACTTATACCTTGAAATAGGGCCCAACACAATACCATCAAATTGGGTGTTATTGAAACTAACGTACTACACAGAAAACAACTTCTTTAACCTTCCTGATACGTATGTAGTCGTTTTTATGATATCCGAAATTAATTTGTGAAGTATTCTGATAATCTGCTTCACACGTGCAAATAGTGCAAAACATTAATGCTAACGGAAACGAGTAGACCACCATTTTTATATAATTTTGATGAAATTTGGTAGTTATATTAGAAGAAAACCCTTATCTTTGATAAAAAGAAACCCACTGACCTATTTTCGTTTTCCCTAAGAACCTATTTCAATTTTGTAATGGATCAACCTGTATGTGCTGTATTTGGATTCTGCTAACCAAATTAATGTCAAAACGCAAAAAACATTTTCAGAACATATCTAAACCTACGCAAAAATCGATGCGTTTGATTTTTATTGTTTATTAAAATAAACATTCACACTCACATCAGAACACACCGTATGTTTTACCATTATACCCATATTAGCAGAAAGCACATTGTTGGATTTGGTATTAATATCTTACTTGACAAATAAAACCAGTAAACAATAATTTTCCGACGACCTAAATAGAATCAAGTTTTGTTTTCTGAAACACGTCCAAAACAGTGGAAGAGATACTACTTTGATGGTTCACTAATAACACACTCATTTTCGATAAGTTCTAGCATGAAAATAATTTTTTTTTAAATATTGACAAAATAGTATACAGTGTTTGATACAGAACATTTCATCCAATTCCAGCGAAACTGAAAGCTGGACAATTTCTGTTATGAAACGTTAAACAAAGAAAACACAAAAAACACACAGGCACACACACACACACACACACACACAAACACACAAACACACTAACACAAGCACACAAACATACAAACACACAAACACAAAACACACAAACACACAAGCACACAAACACACAAACACACAAACATACAACACACAAACACACAAACACACAAACACACAAACACACAAACACACAAACACACAAACACACAAACACACAATCACACAAACACACAAACACACAAACACAACACACAAACACACAAACACACAAACACACAAACACACAAACACACTAACACACAAACACAAACACACAAACACACAAAACACAAACACACAAACACACAAACACACAAACACACAAACACGCAAACAAACAAACACACAAACACACAAACACACACAAACACACAAACACACCAACACACGAACACACGAACACTCGAACACACAATCACACAAACACACAAACACACAAACACACAAACACAAACACACAAACACACTGTAATAAAAAATGTAAAACTATAATAAATTTTGAAATAATAATAAAAAGTAAGTTATCCAAAAATAATGAAATAGGAAATTCTCCAAAATACATACCTTACACCATTTATAATTGTGCCTTTGGCTCATCGGTTGATTAAATTGGGCCGGTTTAAATAAAACGATTTGCTTAATTACCTCTTACCATCAACAATAAAGAATGTAACAAATGAATGAGGTTATCTCGGGCGCCAAATTGTCTTTTTTTAAATTATCGGGACAATTAAACCGACTTGACAAGAATGTAACAAATAACAATATACAGACTATGTTTATTGAATTAAATGTAATGATGAAATAATGAAGGTCTTAAAATTATGCTTAAAACACTAAATAAATCACTAAATAAATACCTTAGAAATTTTGTACACAAACGTTTCTTTTTGACAACCTCTGGTATCTAAATATGGTTACGGAGACGTTAACAGGATAAAGTCATTCTTACGTCATCATGGTTCAATCTTGACATAATGTTATCAGCCACACCCCAAACTGAATTTATCTTTATAAAATCCGTACAATTTCTTCTTAAAGTTTTTAAATGCACTACTTATTGCATTAGTTGGAAGTATCCATTCAAAAAATTGCAATCACTAAACGAAAAATGTACGCCACAATAAAATCAAATGCGTACTTAAATTAAATTGCGTTGTAAATTGAATTAATGATAAACATACAATTATAGTAAAAATGGTATAAATACGTAAAGAAAAACGTAAGGAAAAACGCCTAAAAAGAACAAAATGCTTTAATCTTGTGTAAATGTATTAAAAATATCTCTTACCACCAAATTGATGGCGTTTTTCACATAAATTTAAGTAAAATCAAAAAGAAGCAGCTTCATGCTTCGACATTAAACAGGAAGTGAAAATGGAGGATTTCGAGGTAGATGATGAGGTCATGTGTACAAGATATCAGCAGATTAACCTAACGCAGACGCGTTGCTTATAGAATTAAGTCACGATGCATTGCGCAACTCAGAAAACAATTTAGAGGAACATACATTTAAGAAATATACACTATGAAGATATGCAAATTAAGTTGCCTACCTCATAACAATATTTCAATAATTAAAATTTTCTTGTATTTAGAACTACATGAAGGAAAGATCCTAAATTGAGGTATATTTTATACAACACATAAAAGAGTTGTTACAACACAATCACACAAACACACAAACACACAAACACACAAACACACAAACACACAAACACACAAACACACAAACACACAAACACACAAACACACAAACACACAAACACACAAACACACAAACACACAAACACACAAACACACAAACACACAAACACACAACAACACAACACACAACACAACACAACACACAAACACCACACAACACACAAACACAATACACACAGACACACACACACAAACACATATACACACAAACACAAACACACAAACACACAAACACACAAACACACAAACAAAAACACACAAACACACAAACACACAAACACACAAAACACAAACACACAAACAAACAAACACACAAACACAGAAACACACAGACACACTGAGACACAAATACACAAACACATAACACACAAACACACAAACACATAAACACATAAACACAAAGACACAAACGCACAAAGACACAAACACACAAACACACAAACACACTAACACACAAACACAAAAACACACTCACACAAACACGCAAACACCAAATACGCAAAAAACAAACACAGAAACACACAAGCACACAAACACACAAACACACAAACACAAACACACAAACAAACAAACACAAAGACACAAACGCACAAAGACACAAACACACAAACACACAAACACACTAACACACAAACACAAAAACACACTCACACAAACACGCAAACAGCAAACAGCAAACAACAACACAGAACACACACACACAACACACAACACACAAGCACATAGCATTACATAATACACAACACCACAAACTATAATACATCAGGTCACTAACTGACTATGCTATAACACACTAATGTGTTACACTATGTTCAATTACATCTGAAACACAGATAGTCCACTAGTATACACTATTAACACATGCCTCACAACATACTATTCAAAACAGCAGAATTTATACTTTATATAATTCAACTTTGAAGAGCACCCAAGCATACAACACACAAACACACAAACAACAGATTTTAACTATCACAATACATTTACATATGACACAACATACAATACTATCACAGGTATCACTCGTCTTGTTTGTAAGCTTGAGACGCTTTATTGTTACTATTTTAAGTTTGGGAACTTAACTCTGCAAATTAATGATAGGAAAGTACTTCAGGTCTACTTACGTCTTATTACCTATGCCTCTACAACTTCTTATGTGTGTTATTTTACTTTATGTTTTGAATTACACGTCTGAAAATGTTGTTTATGGATGAATCCCCACAGTATACGTTACTGTGTTTATTAACACATGTCCACAAATATATAAAACAGTGTGTAAATTTTATACTTTATATAGTTTTGGAACTGTTCAACGTTTTTGTGTATAGGATGTCAATATGATTAGAAATACCTGGACACTGGGCACTGGGCCACACAGACAGACCTGGAGCCACAGACACACAGACCACTGGACACTGGGCACTGACACGACACACGGATGCACAGACTGGGCACACAAGGCACTGGGCCTGGACACCACACGCCGACAGACGCACACGGACTGGGCACAGAACGGACAGACTCGCAGCACTGGGCACACAGACGCACAGACGCACAGACACACAGACACTGGGCCACAGGCCGCACACAGACACTGGGCACTGGGCAGCACACACAGACGCACACGCGGCGCACAGACTGGGCCTGGGGCACAGCACACAGGCGCACAGACACACTGGCGCACAGACGCACAGACACAGAGCACACAGACACACAGACGCACAGACACACAGGCGCACGGACACACCAGACATGGACCTGGACACTGACACACAGACACTGGGCCGCACAGACGCACAGACACACAGACGCACAGACGCACAGACGCACAGACACTGGAGCACACAGACACACAGACGCACAGACACACAGACGCAGACACAGACGCACAGGCACTGGGACCTGGACAAAGACAGACACTGAGCACAGGCCTGGAGCACACAGACACTGGGCACACAGACACTGGAGCCACTGGGCACACAGACACGCACAGAGACACACAGACACACAGACACTGGGCACACAGACGCCTGACGCACAGGCCTGCGACACACACATAGACGCACCTGGGCCTGGGCATGGATGCCTGGGCACGCACTGGGCAGTACAGACTCCTGAGCCTGGGGACAGACACACAGGCACAGACACTGGAGCACGAGACACAGACACTGGAGCCACAGACACACAGACGCACAGACACACAGACGCACAGACACACAGACACACACACCTGGAGCACTGGGCACATACGGGCCGCACAGACACACAGACGCACAAGCCTGGACCAGACGCACAGGCACTGGGCACGGAACGCACAGACTGCACAGACACACAGACGCACAGACACACAGACACTGGGCACTCAGACGCACACAGACACTGGAGCACACACAGGCCTGGGGCACACCAGGCACAGCACTGGCGCAGACACACAGACACTGGACACTGGAGCACTGGGCCACAGACACACACAGACACACAGACACACAGACACACAGACACACACTGGGCACTGGAGCACACAGACACACAGACCAGACACACAGACACTGAGCCGCAGACACACAGACGCACAGACACTGGGCACTGGGCCACACAGACGCACAGACACACAGACCTGGGCACAGACACAGACGCACAGACACTGAGCCACACAGACACACAGGCACTGGGCACTGGACACTGCACAGACACTGAGCGCGGGACGCGCGGACACGCGGACACAGACACTGAGCACGCCATGCACAGACACTGGCCTGGACGCACACACACGCACACAGACGCACAGACACCACATAGACACGCACACACTGGAGCACTGCAGACACTGGGCACCTGGGCCTGGAGCACTGGGCACACAGACCACAGACCTGGGCGCACAGACACACGGACCAAGGGGCACACACAGACACTGGCACACAGACACTGGGCACACGCACCGCCACACGCACTGGAGCGCACCAGGACACAGAGCACAGGCAGACAGACGCAGACGCTGGACGCACACAGGCGCACAGACGCACGGACACACAGACTGGGCACAGGATGACGCACACGGACAGGCCACTGGGCACAAGGGCACCGACACGCACACGCACGCACCGACACGCACAGACGCACAGGCACACACTGGAGCACAGACGCACAGACACTGACGCACGGACCTGGGCGCACAGGCCACTGGGACCAAACGCACGACAGGCCACAACACACAGACACAGACTCACACGCACACCACGCACAGCACTGGAACGCGCAGACACTGGAGCCACACAGACACTGGGCACTGACACTGAGCCACAGACAGACGCACAGACACTGGGCACACGGACACAGACACTGGGCACACCTGGGCACAAGACACAGGCACTGGAGCCTGGAGACTGCACAGACACACTGGGCACACAGGGCTGGACACTGGGGCCGCACAGGCACACAGGCACTGGAGCCTGGGGGCTGGACACACAGGTGCTGGAGCACACAGACATAGACACTGGGCACTGACGCTGGGCCACACAGATGCACAGACGCACAGGCGCACGGACACACAGACGCGCAGGGCACAGGCACGCGCGCACGCACACACGCACTGGGCACCTGCTGGGCACTGGGCAGACACACACGCACGGACACTGCCTGGAGCACACACACAGGACACTGAGCACACAGGCCTGGGCACGCACAGAGCACTGGAGCACAGACACCAGACACAGGCACAGACACGGGCACACAGACTGGGCCACAGACGGATAGACACACCGCAGACGCACAGGCACTGGAGCCACTGGACACTGGACTCACTGGAGCGCACAGACACACACGCGCGGACACACGGACACTGAGCCTGAACAGACACGCAGAAACTGCACTGGGCACACAGACACAGAGCCACACAGACACACAGGGCTCACAGGCACGCATACGCACACACACACACGCACGGACACTGGACACACACGCACAGACTGGAGGCACTACAGACACGCTGGCACTGGCACCAGACACTGGCGCACAGACACAGATGCACAAGACGCACAGACGCACAGAGCCTGGAGCACACAGGCACAGACACCTGGGCCACAGACGCACGGACACAAGGCACACGGACAGGCTCACTGGGCACAAACCTGGGCTCACACACTGCACACAGACCGCAGACACACAGCACACAGACACCAGGCGCACAAGACTGGACACTGCAGCACAGACACTGGCACAGACGCACCAGACACTGAGCCCTGGGCACAGACACAGGCCTGGACACTGGAGCCAGCACGGACACACACAGACACTGGACCGCACACAGGCCTGGGCCTGGGCCTGGGCATAGACACTGGAGCCGCAGCACAGACACTGGAGCACAGACAGGTGCAGGCACAGACACACAGGCACAGGCTGGACACTGGGGCCTGGAGCACAGCACCAGACACACAGACACTGGGCACACAGACACTGGGCACTGATGCACACACACAGGCGCAGACACACAGACGCACAGGCACACACACTGGGCACACAGCACACACAGACACACACGCACACTGGGCCAGACACAGACGCACAGACACACTGACACACGGACACACTGCACAGACACGCACACTGGGGCACCAGACACTGGAGCCACACAGACACCTGGCCAGACACAGCACTGGAGCACAGACACACTGACACGCACTGAGCACACAGGCACAAGACGCACAGATGCACTGGAGCGCACCAGGCACACACAGACACACAGGCCGCACAGACACACAGACACACAGACGGACAGACACACAGACGCACAGACGCACAGACACTGGGCACAGGCACTGGGCACAGACACTGGGCCACCTGGCACCAGACACCAGAGCACAGGACACTGGGCCTGGACACACAGGCTGGGCCACAGACACTGGAGCCACACAGACACACAGACACTGAACTGACACAGACACAGGCACTGGGCCTGGACACGGACACAGACACAGACACACAGGCGTAGGCCACTGGGCACTGAGCCAGATGGGACGCACAGACACTGCCTGGAGCCAGAGCCACGACACAGTGCACAGACACCTGAGCTCACAGACACGGACAGCCTGGAGCCACTGGGCCACAGACACACAGAACACAGGCGCACAGACACACAGACACTGGGGCCAGCACTGGGCCGCACGCACTGACACGGATGCAGGTGCACAGGCACACAGACACTGGGCACTGACACTGGAGCACTGGACACACCTGGGCACACAGGCCTGGAGCCTGGACACTGGGCCACTGGACACACAGGCACACAAGACACACAGACACACAGACACTGGGCCTGGGCACACAGGCACACAGACACTGGAGCCGCACGGACACACAGGCACAGACACACGGACCAAACACATGCACTGGGCCACTGGCACAAAGACACTGAGCCACACACACACCACAGTACTGGACACACAGACACACAGACACACAGACACTGGGCACAGACACACGGACACTGGGACACACAGCACTGGGCCTGAACAGACGCACAGACGCACACGCCGCACAGACACAGACGCACACAGACGCACGGCACAGACGCACAGACACCGCACGCACAGCACGCAGGCCTGGGCACCTGGAGCGCACACTGCACAGGCCACTGACACTGGGCACACAGACACACAGACACTGGGCTGGAGCACTGGGCACTGACACCGCGCACAGCCTGGGGAACTGCACACACGGACACGGACGCACAGGCGAGACACTGGCGCATGACACGCCACACAGACGCACTGACACGCACACTGGAGCCACAGACACTGAGCACGACACACACCAGACACGCACACGCACGCACAGACACTGATGCACTGACACGCACGCACACAGACACACAGAGCACACGGATAGACACACAGACGCACAGACACAGACACAGACACTGGGCCTGGGCACAGGACACACAAACACACAGACGGACAGACACACAACCTGGACACACCACGCACTGCACTGGACACAGACGCACAGGCCTGGGCCACAGACGCACAGACGCGCACGCACAGGCACTGGACACACAGAGCACAGGCAGACGCACAGACGCACCAGACACAGACACACAGACACTGGAGCCTGGGCCATAGACGCACTGACACAGACACACAGGCGCACAGATAGACAGGCTCACGGACGCACAGGACACAGACACAGACCTGGGCACTGGGCCTGGGCACTGGGCACACAAGACACACAGACGCACTGACACTGGAGCCTGACACTGGGCCTGAGCACACAGACACTGAACAGCACACAGACACTGGGCACTGGAGCACACAGACACACAGACCTGGACACCAGACAGGCCTAGACACCTGGAGCAGAACTGCGGACGCACGGACACACGGACACACAGGCTGGAACATGGGCCACCGCACAGGCACACTGGGCACACAGACACTGCGCACACAGACACTGAGCACACAGACCACACGCACTGACACACAGACACACACACCTGGGCCTGGGCACACACAGACACAGACACGCACACGGACACTGAGCACAGACACTGGGACACAGACACGCAGACACACGCACACACACACACAGCACGGACACTGAGCCTGGGCACAGCACAGACACAGGCACGCACAGACACCTGAGCCACAGCTGGCACGCACAACGCACAGACAGACACACAGACACACAGACACACAGGCACTGAACACAGGCACTGGAGCCGCACGGACACCTGGAGCGCACAGACACACAGGGCACTGGACAGACTGACGCACACAAGGCACTGACACTCACGCACCTGCACAGACGCACAGACGCTGGGCACAGAGCCACACAGACGCACAGCACACAGACGCACCTGGGCGCACAGACACTGGCACACACACTGGGCCTCAGGCGCACAGCACACACGCACACACAGACGCACAGACACTGGGCACTGGGCGCACAGGCTGGGCACTGGGGGAGCCTGGAGCGCACTGAACTCAGACACACAGACACACAGACACACAGACACACACACAGACACACAGACACACTGGGCACACACTGGAGCACTGGGCACAGACACACAGCACACACTGGAGCACACACAGATGCACAGGCACTGGGCACACAGACACTGGGCCTGAGCACTGACGCACAGGCACAGCACGCACAGACGCACAGACACACACACTGGGCAGACACAGACACACAAACACGACACACACAGCGCACTGGACACACAGACACGCACACTGGGCCTGGACGCACAGGCGCTGGGCACCAGACACAAAGACGCACAGACACTGGGCCACACAGACACACGCACAGAGCACACAGACACTGGGCACTGAGCCACACAGACACTGGACGCACAGGCACTGGGCACAGACGCACAGACACACAGACACACAGACGCACAGACGCACCAGACACACAGGCACACAGACGCACACAGACGCAGACGCACAGACACTGAGCACAGAGCACTGGGACACAGACACTGGGGACACTGAGCCTGGGCCACTGGGCTGGGCACAGGCACAGACACACAGACACACAGACTGCACACAGAGCCACTGGGCCTGGGCCACAGGCTGAACGCACAGACGCACAGACACTGGGCACAGACGCACAGGCAGACCACCTGGGCACACAGACACTGAGCCTGGAGCACAGACACACTGGGACACACAGACACACAGACACTGAGCACTGGGCCACACAGGCACTGCACACGGACACTGGAGCCTGGAGCCACACACAGGCCTGAGCACGCACCTGGGCCACACTGGACACACAGACGCACAGACACTGGGCCACTGAACGCACAGACACACAGACACTGGGCCTGGGCCACACAGGCACACAGACACTGGGCACAGACACTGGGCACACCGACACTGGGCAGCCACAGACACAGACACAGACTGAGCACACACACGGACCAGACACAAGACACAACACAGGCTCACTGAGCACACAGAGCACAGACACACACACGCACACTGCACAGGCCTGGAACACACAGGCACTGGGCACAGACACACAGACACACAGACGCACACAGACACACAGACACTGGGCCACACAGACACACCAGACACACAGAGCACTGGGCACAAGACACACAGACACAGACACAGACACTGGGCACAAACTGAGACACTGCGGACACACGGACACAGACACTGAGCGACAGACACGCACAGACACAATGAACACACAGACACACAGACACGCACACACAGACACTGGACACACAGGCACACACAGACGCACAGACACAGACACTGCACAGACACCTGGGCACTGGACACACAGACACTGGGACACTGGACCTGGGCACACCTGGGCACTGGACACTGGGCACACACACACTGCACACACACGACACACAGGCACAAACACCTGGGCACTGGGCACACAGACGCACACACTGGACGCACACGACACTGCACTGGGCACACACACACAGACACACGCACTGGGCACAAGACGCACACAAAACCGCACACACGGCCCTGGGCCACACTGGGCACAGACGCACAAAGCACAGAGCCGCACGGGACCTCACAGACGCACAGACACACAGACACGCACACAAGCACAAGGCCTGGGCACAGACACACACTGCACTGGGCACAGACGCACAGGCGCTGGGCCTGGGCCTGGGCCACACACAGACGACAGACACCCATGGACACTGGAGCACTGGACACAGAGCACTGGGCACCTGGGCCGCACAGACGCACACACGCACAGACACTGGGCACAGACACAGGCGCACAGACACCTGACACACACTGGAGCCACACAGACACTGGGCCTGAGCACTGGGCACGCACAGACGCACAGACACTGGAGCCACAGGCACAGACACTGGGCACTGGGCACAGACACTGGAGCACTGGGCACACAGACGCACAGACGCACAGACGCGCACAGACGCACAGGCCTGGGCCACACAGCACACAGACACCAGGACACCAGACACTGGGCACACAGACACAGACGCAGACACTGGGCACAGGCACACACACACAGACCGCACAACACACAGGCACACAGACACACAGCCTGGGACAGACACACGGACACACAGGCACGACACAGCATAGGCACGCACAGACACTGGGCACAGACACACGACACACAGACACTACACACACACACACACACACACACACACACACACACACACACACAGCACACACACACAGGCACAGACACACTGGACACAGACACTGACACTGAGCACTGCAGACGCACAACACTGGGCCACACAGGCACGGCCTGGGCACTGGACACACAGAACACGCCAGACACCGACCACTGGCACGGACACAACACACGCACCACACACTGCACTGGGCACACAGACGCACAGACACTGGGCCGCAGACGCACCGACACTGCACGCACCAGACGCACCAGACGCACAGACGCACAGGCACACAGAGCCACACAGACGCACAGGCCGGGGCACAGACACCAGACACAGACACTGAGACACAGGGCACAGGCGCACACAGGCACACAGACGCACAGACACTGGAGCACTGGGCCGCACAGGCCACACAGACGCACAGGCTGACACTGGGCAGACGCACAGACACTGGAGCACAGACACCAGACACGCACAGACGCACAGGCAGACCACACAGACACACAGACACAGACACTGAGCCACTGGGCACACAGGCACTGGGCCACACAGCACTGGGCACAGACACACAGACACAGCACACGACACAGGCACTGGACGCACAGACGCACAGACACGCACACAGACACACAGACACTGGGCACAGACGCACAGACTGGACGCACACTGGACTGGGTGCACAGACACTGGGCACAGACACACAGACACACAGACACTGGGCCTGAGGCACACTGGGCACTGGGCACAGACACACAGACACTGGGCACACAGACGCACAGACACACAGACGCACAGACACACAGGCCACAGACCTGGGCACTGGGCACAGACACTGGGCACTGGGCACAGCCGCACGGGCTGAGACACAGGCCACGAGAGACACTGGGACCACACAGACGCACAGAGAGCCTGGGCACACACACAGCCGCACAGGCCTGACACACAGACACACAGACACTGGGCTGCACAGACACTGGGCACAGACACTGCACAGACGCACAGACACACTGGGCACAGACACACAGACCTGCAGGCACAGACACTGGAGCACACAGGCACTGAGCACACACAGACGGACACTGGGCTGGGCACACAGGCACAGACACGCAGGGCACTGGCACAGACACTGGAGCACAGACGCACACAGACACTGGACACACAGACACTGGGCACACAGGGCACTGGGCACAGACTGCACGCACGACACACAGGCCTGAGACACTGGGCACACAGAGCACAGACACAGACTGGCACACAGACGCACACTGGACGCACAGCACACAGGCACACAGACACTGGACACACAGACACACAGACACTGGGCCACACAGGCCACAGACACTGGGCCTGGGCACTGGAGCACACTGGGCCTGGGCACTGGGCACACAGACACACAGCACGACACACACGCAGACAGACTGGGCAGACACTGGCACTGGGCACACAGATACAGACACAGCACTGGACACGGACACACAGGCACACACAGAGCACACGCACTGGGCAGACACAGGCACACAGACACACTGGCACACAGACACTGAGCCACACTGGGCACTGGAGCACACAGACACAGGCACAGACACACAGACACAGGCACACGGACTGACACAGACACGGACACAGACACAGACACACGCACACCTGGGCACACACACAGACACACACTGGGCACACAGGCACGCACGCCTGACGCACTGCACAGGCACGCACAGACGCACAGACACTGGAGCACACAGGCCTGGACACACAGACGCAGACACTGGAGCGCACAGACACACGCACAGACACAGACGCACAGGCCTGGGCCACCAGGCACTGGAGCACCAGACGCACAGACGCACTGGGCACACAGACGCACAGACACTGGGCACACGGACAGACGCACAGACACTGAGCCTGGGCACACTGACACTGAACAGACACGCACACGACACAGACACTGGGCCACAGACACAGACACTGGGCCTGACGCACAGACTGCACAGACACTGGACGCAGGCACACAGACGCAGACGCACAGCACAGGCCTGGGCCACTGGGACACAGACGCAGACAGACGCACAGACTGCAGGCACACAGACACTGGACGCACAGACGCACAGACACACAGACACAGACACACGCACTGGACACTGGAGCACACAGACACACAGACACACAGACACACAGACGCACAGGCCACCAGACGCACAGACACTGACGCACAGACACACAGACACAGACGCACAGGCACACAGACACTGGACACACAGACTGGGCACAGACACACAGACACTGGGCAGACAGACACTGGCACTACGGCAGGCGCTGGCACTGGAGCACAGACACGAGCACTGGACACGGACACTGAGCCTGCACGCACAGACACACAGACGCACAGACGGGCACAGACACACCTGCACTGGGCACACAGACACAGACGCACAGACACGCAAGACACACAGACACACAGACACACAGACACACAGACACTGGGCACTGGAGCACACAGGCACTGGAGCCTGGACACTGGGCACAGACGCACGACACTGAGCCTGCACAGACACACGCACTGGCTGCACACAAACACAGAGCACAGACACACAGACTGGGCACACGGACACTGGGCACAGACGCACGGACGCAGACACACACGCACGCACAGGCGCACAGCACTACAGACACGCACTGGGCCACTGGGCGCACGCACACGCAGACACAGACGCACACTGGGCACTGGACCGCACAAGAGCACCTGGAGACACTGGGCACACAGACACTGGGCACAGCACGCCTGCACTGCACAGACGCACAGACACACAGGCCTGGGCCACACAGACGCACAGACACACTGGGCCTGGACACACACTGGAGCACACAGGCCGCACAGGCGCTGGACGCACCAGACACTGGGCACGCAGACTGCGCCAGACGCACAGACGCACAGGCACTCAGACACTGGGCCACAGACCACACACAGACGCACAGACACTGACACTGGGCACTGGACGCACCACAGGACACAGACGCACAGACACAGACACTGGACACTCAGACACTGGGCCACACAGACACACAGACACACAGACACACACTGGGCACACAGACACTGGGCCTGGGCCTGGAGCCTGGGCACACAGACACAGACACGCCAGACACTGAGCACACAGACACAGACACTGGACACACAGACACTGGGCACACAGACACACACAGACTGCACACACACACGACACACAGGCACAGACACACAGCAGGGCACACAGCACAGACACACTGGGCACACACTGGACACTGGGCCGCACACACACACACACACACAGGCACAGACACAGGCACACACTGGGCACACAGACACACAGACACTGAACACTGGCACACTGCACGCACTGCCTGGCACAGACACAGACACAGGGCACAGACCTGGGCACTGGGCACACAGCACACACAGACTGGACACAGACACTGGAGCACACAGACACACTGCACTGCACTGGGCGCACAGGCACACAGGCGCAGGACACTGGGCCTGGGCCGCACAGACACACAGACGCACAGACACACAGACGCACAGGGCACAGACACTGGAGCCAGACACAGGCACTGGGCACACACTGGGCCACAGACACACAGACACACTGGAGCACAGACACACAGACGCACAGAGACACTGGGCACCTGGAGCACAGACGCACAGACACTGGGCCACACACAGACACTGGGCCACACAGACACACAGACAGGCCTGGGGCACACAGCACTGAGCACACAGACACTGGGCACTGGGCACACACTGGGCCACACAGACACACAGACACGAGGCCACTGACACTGGACACACAGACACTGGAGACACACACAGACACTGAGCCTGGGCACACTGACACAGGGCACACGCACAGACACACAGGCACTGGACACACACACAGGCACAGGCCTGGGCACAGACGCACAGGCCACAGACACACAGACACAGACAGACACTGGGCACTGGACACACAGGCACTGGGCACCTGGAGCCTGGGCACAAGACACACGACACACAGACACTGAGCCACTGGACCAGACACACAGACACCAAGACACACAGACACACACACACACCACACACACACTGGGCACGAGCCTGGGCGCTGGAGACAGACACTGGAGCACACAGACACACTGGACACACAGACACTGGAGCGCACAGACGCACAGACACACACACACAGACACACACTGAGCCTGGGCACACACACACACAGACACACAGAGCACACACACAGGCACAGACCACTGGCACTGGGCACAGACACACAGACACAGACGCACTGGGCACACAGACTGCACTGGGCACTGGGCCACACAGACACACACACAGACACTGGGCACAGACACTGGAGACACACACAGACACACAGACACTGACGCACAGACGCACAGACACACAGGCCTGGACACTGACACTGGGCACTGGGCACAGACACAGACGCACAGACACTGACGCACAGACACACAGGCCACACAGACACTGGGCACTGAGCACACAGACCACAGACACTGGGCCACAGGACACCTGGAGCACGCTGGCGCGCCTGGGCACAGACACAGACGCACACACTGGAGCCACCACGCAGACACAGGCACACGCACTGACACTGAACACAGACAGAGCCTGGGCACAGACACACAGACACACAGACACTGGGCACACACACACAGACACACAGACGCACAGACACACAGACGCAGACTGGGCACAGACACAGACACTGGGCACACAGGCACACGCAGGGCACACAGGACACACAGACGCACACTGGGACGCACAGGCACACACGCACGCACGCACGGCAGACACAGACACACACACTGGGCACACAAACACAGAGCACAGACGCGCTGGACGCTGGGCACTGCACGCACACCACACAGACACAGACGCACGGACCTGCACTGGGCCACCACACAGACGCGCACAGACAGACTGACACAGACGCACAGACACTGAACAGACACTGCACTGGGCACAGACGCACCAGGCCTGGGCCAGACACAGACACGCACAGACGCACCAGACACACAGGCACACAGACACTGACACACAGACACACAGACGCACACACTGGAGCCACTGGGCACGCACGCACAGGCTGGGCACACAGACACTGGGCGCAGACGCACAGGCACTGGGCACTGGGCACACAGACACTGGGCCACAGACACGCACCGGGCACTGGGCCACGGACACAGACGCACAGACACACAGACACTGGGCGCACAGACGCACAGACACACTGGGCACACGCACAGACACTGGACACTGGGGCACAGACGCACAGACACTGGAGCACAGACACTGGAGCCACACAGGCACACAGACACACAGACACTGGGCACTGGAGCCTGGGGACCTGGGCACACAGACGCAGACACAGACAGACACTGGGCACTGGAGCACAGGGCACACAGACACACAGGCACTGGACAGCCTGGGCACAGACACTGGGACACAGACGCACACGCGCACGCAGAATAGACTGGGCGCACAGACACACCTGGCACAGACACTGGAGCACAGACGCACACAGGGCACACGCACAGGACACACACACGCACAGCACACACACAGCACACACAGACACTGGAGCACAGAACGCACAGGGCACACAGACACACACTGACAGCACGCACACAGCCACAGGCACACGCACGCACTGACACGCAAACACACACACGGACACTGAGCACACAGACACACGGACACACACACACAGGCTCACAACGCACAGAGCACACACACGCACACACACACTGCACAGAGCACAACACAGACACTGGAGCACAGACACTGAGCACGCACTGGACACAGCACTGGGCCACACAGACACACAGACACACAGACACACAGACACTGACCAGACGCACAGACACAGACACACTGGGCACACAGGCCTGAAACAGGCGCACACACTCAGACACACAGACACAGACGCACAGACACTGGGACAGGCACTGGGCACTGGGCATACGCACAGACGCACACACTGGAGCACACAGACACTGGAGACACTGGGGCACAGACACTGGGCCTGGGCCTACACAGGCACTGGAGCACACACACTGGGCACGCCACTGGGCCACAGACACTGGACACACAGACACGGGCACTGGGCGCACAGGCACACAGGACACTGGAGCACACACACACACACACGCACACACTGGGCACCTGACACAGACACACACCTGGACACTGGGCCAGACACAGCACACAGACACACGGACCTGGGCCACTGACACTGGACACAGAACACACTGGGCACACAGACACACAGACACACAGACACTGCACAGCCACTGGACAGCACAGACACACACTGGGGCGCAGAACTGGGCCAAGACACAGGCTCACAGACACACAGACACACAGACACAGACCTGGCACAGACACACAGACACTGGGCCACAGACACTGGGCACAGACACACAGACACACTGGGCACAGACACTGGGCACTGCACAGACACAGCCTGGAGCACTGGAGCACTGGGCACCACAGACCTCACAGACGCACACACACAGCACTGGGCCTGGGCACACACACCACACAGACACTGGGCACACAGACACTGGGCACACACACACACACACACACACAGACACTGGGCCTGAGACACAGACCTGGGCACACAGACACTGGGCACAGACACAGACACACAGACACTGGGCGCACACGCACAGACGCAGACACACACGCACAGCACACACACACACACACACACACACACTGGGCACAAATGGGCACACACAGACACAGACACACACACACAGCACACACACACACACAGACACAGACGCACACGCAACGCACCACACACACACACCACACACACATACACGCAAACACATACCACAACACACAGATACACAAACACCCAAACAGACAAACTCACTAACACACAAACACACAAACACACAAACACACAAACACACAAACACACAAACACACAAACACACAAACACACAAACACACAAACACACAAACACACAAACACACACACAAACACACAAACACAAACACACAAATACACAAATACGCAAACACACAAACACACAAGTACTCATGCATACAATCGCACAAACTCAATAGCGCACAAGCGTACAAGTCCACAAGCGTACACGCGTATAAGCGCATAAATGCAATGTGACGCAAACACAAATGCACAAGCTCACTAACACACAATTACAAACATGCATTCACTTAATCACGGAAACACATTAACACACGAACATTCGAATAGACGAACAGACGTAGACAAGCACACGAATACGTAGGCATACGAACACACGACACACGAACAGTTGAACACATTAAGACACAAATAGACGAACACACGAATACGTGGACACACGGATGTACAATAATCTGTGCAGAGTAAAGGCTAGTTTAGCAGAAAATTTTATATGAAGAAGTACGTAAGGTTTTCTGATGTTCCACCTCTACGTACTTCGGTCATTGATGTAGTTTTCAACAGGGAAGGCGGTATATTGCATTAATCTGTTTCATCTAACACCCGACTACATTTATTAGCTGAATAATTTTATAATCGATATCAATCTTTAGAAGCTAAAGAAATCGTTTTTTTTTATTTGTGTTCCGCCTCCTGATGGGGCAGTATTTTACTTACCGATCACTAGTGTTTAAACACAACTTACCAAGCCAATGAAAAAATCAATTTATCCTATCGTAAAAAAAATATTATTTATGTTTTTTAATCGTTAAATAAAAATCCGATCTGAATTTTATGATTCAAGTTACGTTATGTCGTAAAAGGCTTATACATAAGGCCCGTTTAAGCTAATCCATATTATGAGCAAGTAATTGATATATCGTAATATAGGTTATAGGTTGTTGTAAAATTAATTACTTGGTTGCTGTTTTATTTACAAAAAAATAGATTTTAATTATGATGAAGATTTTATTTACCTGTTAATATGAAAGTAAAGCACAACGGTGAAGCATTGAGGCTTGACCGTTTGATCCAATTATGTGGTAGTTTTGCTGCAGTAAAATTATCGAATAATTTTCATAGTGTAATATAATCAATATCTTGGCAATATAGACTATAATAAATACTACTTTGATGTTTTAATTGGCGAAGATTCACTTGTCATATTTTGATGACTTAATTATTAAGATTTATGAAATTATTCGTGCATGGCAAATTACTGGTAATCTTTGAGGAGTTGAAACAAATTAAATGAAAATTAAATGTTTCCAGTTCTATAGAAACTTTCTTCGACATTTATTTCTTGGGGTATTTCGATTTATATTAATTCAGCTTAAATTTTCTTTCTGCACTCATAATTATACTGTACACATTTTCTACAACACAAATGATTAAAGAAACATTTTTAACCTATCTTAGATGGAACAAGATGTCTTTACATGATATTTTTACTTCATTCTGGTCAGTATCCATTAAAAGTTTAGGTATTGAAAACAGTAAACCTAGATTTGAAGATTCTAAAACGTAAAATGACCCTTACTTTGCGGTTTAAATTTCACATTTAATGCACTAATCTATAAGGGCGAATCATTGGTAACCCAAACAACTTTAATGTGCACAGACACCTGGACACTGGGCACTGGGCCACACAGACAGACCTGGAGCCACAGACACACAGACCACTGGACACTGGGCACTGACACGACACACGGATGCACAGACTGGGCACACAAGGCACTGGGCCTGGACACCACACGCCGACAGACGCACACGGACTGGGCACAGAACGGACAGACTCGCAGCACTGGGCACACAGACGCACAGACGCACAGACACACAGACACTGGGCCACAGGCCGCACACAGACACTGGGCACTGGGCAGCACACACAGACGCACACGCGGCGCACAGACTGGGCCTGGGGCACAGCACACAGGCGCACAGACACACTGGCGCACAGACGCACAGACACAGAGCACACAGACACACAGACGCACAGACACACAGGCGCACGGACACACCAGACATGGACCTGGACACTGACACACAGACACTGGGCCGCACAGACGCACAGACACACAGACGCACAGACGCACAGACGCACAGACACTGGAGCACACAGACACACAGACGCACAGACACACAGACGCAGACACAGACGCACAGGCACTGGGACCTGGACAAAGACAGACACTGAGCACAGGCCTGGAGCACACAGACACTGGGCACACAGACACTGGAGCCACTGGGCACACAGACACGCACAGAGACACACAGACACACAGACACTGGGCACACAGACGCCTGACGCACAGGCCTGCGACACACACATAGACGCACCTGGGCCTGGGCATGGATGCCTGGGCACGCACTGGGCAGTACAGACTCCTGAGCCTGGGGACAGACACACAGGCACAGACACTGGAGCACGAGACACAGACACTGGAGCCACAGACACACAGACGCACAGACACACAGACGCACAGACACACAGACACACACACCTGGAGCACTGGGCACATACGGGCCGCACAGACACACAGACGCACAAGCCTGGACCAGACGCACAGGCACTGGGCACGGAACGCACAGACTGCACAGACACACAGACGCACAGACACACAGACACTGGGCACTCAGACGCACACAGACACTGGAGCACACACAGGCCTGGGGCACACCAGGCACAGCACTGGCGCAGACACACAGACACTGGACACTGGAGCACTGGGCCACAGACACACACAGACACACAGACACACAGACACACAGACACACACTGGGCACTGGAGCACACAGACACACAGACCAGACACACAGACACTGAGCCGCAGACACACAGACGCACAGACACTGGGCACTGGGCCACACAGACGCACAGACACACAGACCTGGGCACAGACACAGACGCACAGACACTGAGCCACACAGACACACAGGCACTGGGCACTGGACACTGCACAGACACTGAGCGCGGGACGCGCGGACACGCGGACACAGACACTGAGCACGCCATGCACAGACACTGGCCTGGACGCACACACACGCACACAGACGCACAGACACCACATAGACACGCACACACTGGAGCACTGCAGACACTGGGCACCTGGGCCTGGAGCACTGGGCACACAGACCACAGACCTGGGCGCACAGACACACGGACCAAGGGGCACACACAGACACTGGCACACAGACACTGGGCACACGCACCGCCACACGCACTGGAGCGCACCAGGACACAGAGCACAGGCAGACAGACGCAGACGCTGGACGCACACAGGCGCACAGACGCACGGACACACAGACTGGGCACAGGATGACGCACACGGACAGGCCACTGGGCACAAGGGCACCGACACGCACACGCACGCACCGACACGCACAGACGCACAGGCACACACTGGAGCACAGACGCACAGACACTGACGCACGGACCTGGGCGCACAGGCCACTGGGACCAAACGCACGACAGGCCACAACACACAGACACAGACTCACACGCACACCACGCACAGCACTGGAACGCGCAGACACTGGAGCCACACAGACACTGGGCACTGACACTGAGCCACAGACAGACGCACAGACACTGGGCACACGGACACAGACACTGGGCACACCTGGGCACAAGACACAGGCACTGGAGCCTGGAGACTGCACAGACACACTGGGCACACAGGGCTGGACACTGGGGCCGCACAGGCACACAGGCACTGGAGCCTGGGGGCTGGACACACAGGTGCTGGAGCACACAGACATAGACACTGGGCACTGACGCTGGGCCACACAGATGCACAGACGCACAGGCGCACGGACACACAGACGCGCAGGGCACAGGCACGCGCGCACGCACACACGCACTGGGCACCTGCTGGGCACTGGGCAGACACACACGCACGGACACTGCCTGGAGCACACACACAGGACACTGAGCACACAGGCCTGGGCACGCACAGAGCACTGGAGCACAGACACCAGACACAGGCACAGACACGGGCACACAGACTGGGCCACAGACGGATAGACACACCGCAGACGCACAGGCACTGGAGCCACTGGACACTGGACTCACTGGAGCGCACAGACACACACGCGCGGACACACGGACACTGAGCCTGAACAGACACGCAGAAACTGCACTGGGCACACAGACACAGAGCCACACAGACACACAGGGCTCACAGGCACGCATACGCACACACACACACGCACGGACACTGGACACACACGCACAGACTGGAGGCACTACAGACACGCTGGCACTGGCACCAGACACTGGCGCACAGACACAGATGCACAAGACGCACAGACGCACAGAGCCTGGAGCACACAGGCACAGACACCTGGGCCACAGACGCACGGACACAAGGCACACGGACAGGCTCACTGGGCACAAACCTGGGCTCACACACTGCACACAGACCGCAGACACACAGCACACAGACACCAGGCGCACAAGACTGGACACTGCAGCACAGACACTGGCACAGACGCACCAGACACTGAGCCCTGGGCACAGACACAGGCCTGGACACTGGAGCCAGCACGGACACACACAGACACTGGACCGCACACAGGCCTGGGCCTGGGCCTGGGCATAGACACTGGAGCCGCAGCACAGACACTGGAGCACAGACAGGTGCAGGCACAGACACACAGGCACAGGCTGGACACTGGGGCCTGGAGCACAGCACCAGACACACAGACACTGGGCACACAGACACTGGGCACTGATGCACACACACAGGCGCAGACACACAGACGCACAGGCACACACACTGGGCACACAGCACACACAGACACACACGCACACTGGGCCAGACACAGACGCACAGACACACTGACACACGGACACACTGCACAGACACGCACACTGGGGCACCAGACACTGGAGCCACACAGACACCTGGCCAGACACAGCACTGGAGCACAGACACACTGACACGCACTGAGCACACAGGCACAAGACGCACAGATGCACTGGAGCGCACCAGGCACACACAGACACACAGGCCGCACAGACACACAGACACACAGACGGACAGACACACAGACGCACAGACGCACAGACACTGGGCACAGGCACTGGGCACAGACACTGGGCCACCTGGCACCAGACACCAGAGCACAGGACACTGGGCCTGGACACACAGGCTGGGCCACAGACACTGGAGCCACACAGACACACAGACACTGAACTGACACAGACACAGGCACTGGGCCTGGACACGGACACAGACACAGACACACAGGCGTAGGCCACTGGGCACTGAGCCAGATGGGACGCACAGACACTGCCTGGAGCCAGAGCCACGACACAGTGCACAGACACCTGAGCTCACAGACACGGACAGCCTGGAGCCACTGGGCCACAGACACACAGAACACAGGCGCACAGACACACAGACACTGGGGCCAGCACTGGGCCGCACGCACTGACACGGATGCAGGTGCACAGGCACACAGACACTGGGCACTGACACTGGAGCACTGGACACACCTGGGCACACAGGCCTGGAGCCTGGACACTGGGCCACTGGACACACAGGCACACAAGACACACAGACACACAGACACTGGGCCTGGGCACACAGGCACACAGACACTGGAGCCGCACGGACACACAGGCACAGACACACGGACCAAACACATGCACTGGGCCACTGGCACAAAGACACTGAGCCACACACACACCACAGTACTGGACACACAGACACACAGACACACAGACACTGGGCACAGACACACGGACACTGGGACACACAGCACTGGGCCTGAACAGACGCACAGACGCACACGCCGCACAGACACAGACGCACACAGACGCACGGCACAGACGCACAGACACCGCACGCACAGCACGCAGGCCTGGGCACCTGGAGCGCACACTGCACAGGCCACTGACACTGGGCACACAGACACACAGACACTGGGCTGGAGCACTGGGCACTGACACCGCGCACAGCCTGGGGAACTGCACACACGGACACGGACGCACAGGCGAGACACTGGCGCATGACACGCCACACAGACGCACTGACACGCACACTGGAGCCACAGACACTGAGCACGACACACACCAGACACGCACACGCACGCACAGACACTGATGCACTGACACGCACGCACACAGACACACAGAGCACACGGATAGACACACAGACGCACAGACACAGACACAGACACTGGGCCTGGGCACAGGACACACAAACACACAGACGGACAGACACACAACCTGGACACACCACGCACTGCACTGGACACAGACGCACAGGCCTGGGCCACAGACGCACAGACGCGCACGCACAGGCACTGGACACACAGAGCACAGGCAGACGCACAGACGCACCAGACACAGACACACAGACACTGGAGCCTGGGCCATAGACGCACTGACACAGACACACAGGCGCACAGATAGACAGGCTCACGGACGCACAGGACACAGACACAGACCTGGGCACTGGGCCTGGGCACTGGGCACACAAGACACACAGACGCACTGACACTGGAGCCTGACACTGGGCCTGAGCACACAGACACTGAACAGCACACAGACACTGGGCACTGGAGCACACAGACACACAGACCTGGACACCAGACAGGCCTAGACACCTGGAGCAGAACTGCGGACGCACGGACACACGGACACACAGGCTGGAACATGGGCCACCGCACAGGCACACTGGGCACACAGACACTGCGCACACAGACACTGAGCACACAGACCACACGCACTGACACACAGACACACACACCTGGGCCTGGGCACACACAGACACAGACACGCACACGGACACTGAGCACAGACACTGGGACACAGACACGCAGACACACGCACACACACACACAGCACGGACACTGAGCCTGGGCACAGCACAGACACAGGCACGCACAGACACCTGAGCCACAGCTGGCACGCACAACGCACAGACAGACACACAGACACACAGACACACAGGCACTGAACACAGGCACTGGAGCCGCACGGACACCTGGAGCGCACAGACACACAGGGCACTGGACAGACTGACGCACACAAGGCACTGACACTCACGCACCTGCACAGACGCACAGACGCTGGGCACAGAGCCACACAGACGCACAGCACACAGACGCACCTGGGCGCACAGACACTGGCACACACACTGGGCCTCAGGCGCACAGCACACACGCACACACAGACGCACAGACACTGGGCACTGGGCGCACAGGCTGGGCACTGGGGGAGCCTGGAGCGCACTGAACTCAGACACACAGACACACAGACACACAGACACACACACAGACACACAGACACACTGGGCACACACTGGAGCACTGGGCACAGACACACAGCACACACTGGAGCACACACAGATGCACAGGCACTGGGCACACAGACACTGGGCCTGAGCACTGACGCACAGGCACAGCACGCACAGACGCACAGACACACACACTGGGCAGACACAGACACACAAACACGACACACACAGCGCACTGGACACACAGACACGCACACTGGGCCTGGACGCACAGGCGCTGGGCACCAGACACAAAGACGCACAGACACTGGGCCACACAGACACACGCACAGAGCACACAGACACTGGGCACTGAGCCACACAGACACTGGACGCACAGGCACTGGGCACAGACGCACAGACACACAGACACACAGACGCACAGACGCACCAGACACACAGGCACACAGACGCACACAGACGCAGACGCACAGACACTGAGCACAGAGCACTGGGACACAGACACTGGGGACACTGAGCCTGGGCCACTGGGCTGGGCACAGGCACAGACACACAGACACACAGACTGCACACAGAGCCACTGGGCCTGGGCCACAGGCTGAACGCACAGACGCACAGACACTGGGCACAGACGCACAGGCAGACCACCTGGGCACACAGACACTGAGCCTGGAGCACAGACACACTGGGACACACAGACACACAGACACTGAGCACTGGGCCACACAGGCACTGCACACGGACACTGGAGCCTGGAGCCACACACAGGCCTGAGCACGCACCTGGGCCACACTGGACACACAGACGCACAGACACTGGGCCACTGAACGCACAGACACACAGACACTGGGCCTGGGCCACACAGGCACACAGACACTGGGCACAGACACTGGGCACACCGACACTGGGCAGCCACAGACACAGACACAGACTGAGCACACACACGGACCAGACACAAGACACAACACAGGCTCACTGAGCACACAGAGCACAGACACACACACGCACACTGCACAGGCCTGGAACACACAGGCACTGGGCACAGACACACAGACACACAGACGCACACAGACACACAGACACTGGGCCACACAGACACACCAGACACACAGAGCACTGGGCACAAGACACACAGACACAGACACAGACACTGGGCACAAACTGAGACACTGCGGACACACGGACACAGACACTGAGCGACAGACACGCACAGACACAATGAACACACAGACACACAGACACGCACACACAGACACTGGACACACAGGCACACACAGACGCACAGACACAGACACTGCACAGACACCTGGGCACTGGACACACAGACACTGGGACACTGGACCTGGGCACACCTGGGCACTGGACACTGGGCACACACACACTGCACACACACGACACACAGGCACAAACACCTGGGCACTGGGCACACAGACGCACACACTGGACGCACACGACACTGCACTGGGCACACACACACAGACACACGCACTGGGCACAAGACGCACACAAAACCGCACACACGGCCCTGGGCCACACTGGGCACAGACGCACAAAGCACAGAGCCGCACGGGACCTCACAGACGCACAGACACACAGACACGCACACAAGCACAAGGCCTGGGCACAGACACACACTGCACTGGGCACAGACGCACAGGCGCTGGGCCTGGGCCTGGGCCACACACAGACGACAGACACCCATGGACACTGGAGCACTGGACACAGAGCACTGGGCACCTGGGCCGCACAGACGCACACACGCACAGACACTGGGCACAGACACAGGCGCACAGACACCTGACACACACTGGAGCCACACAGACACTGGGCCTGAGCACTGGGCACGCACAGACGCACAGACACTGGAGCCACAGGCACAGACACTGGGCACTGGGCACAGACACTGGAGCACTGGGCACACAGACGCACAGACGCACAGACGCGCACAGACGCACAGGCCTGGGCCACACAGCACACAGACACCAGGACACCAGACACTGGGCACACAGACACAGACGCAGACACTGGGCACAGGCACACACACACAGACCGCACAACACACAGGCACACAGACACACAGCCTGGGACAGACACACGGACACACAGGCACGACACAGCATAGGCACGCACAGACACTGGGCACAGACACACGACACACAGACACTACACACACACACACACACACACACACACACACACACACACACACAGCACACACACACAGGCACAGACACACTGGACACAGACACTGACACTGAGCACTGCAGACGCACAACACTGGGCCACACAGGCACGGCCTGGGCACTGGACACACAGAACACGCCAGACACCGACCACTGGCACGGACACAACACACGCACCACACACTGCACTGGGCACACAGACGCACAGACACTGGGCCGCAGACGCACCGACACTGCACGCACCAGACGCACCAGACGCACAGACGCACAGGCACACAGAGCCACACAGACGCACAGGCCGGGGCACAGACACCAGACACAGACACTGAGACACAGGGCACAGGCGCACACAGGCACACAGACGCACAGACACTGGAGCACTGGGCCGCACAGGCCACACAGACGCACAGGCTGACACTGGGCAGACGCACAGACACTGGAGCACAGACACCAGACACGCACAGACGCACAGGCAGACCACACAGACACACAGACACAGACACTGAGCCACTGGGCACACAGGCACTGGGCCACACAGCACTGGGCACAGACACACAGACACAGCACACGACACAGGCACTGGACGCACAGACGCACAGACACGCACACAGACACACAGACACTGGGCACAGACGCACAGACTGGACGCACACTGGACTGGGTGCACAGACACTGGGCACAGACACACAGACACACAGACACTGGGCCTGAGGCACACTGGGCACTGGGCACAGACACACAGACACTGGGCACACAGACGCACAGACACACAGACGCACAGACACACAGGCCACAGACCTGGGCACTGGGCACAGACACTGGGCACTGGGCACAGCCGCACGGGCTGAGACACAGGCCACGAGAGACACTGGGACCACACAGACGCACAGAGAGCCTGGGCACACACACAGCCGCACAGGCCTGACACACAGACACACAGACACTGGGCTGCACAGACACTGGGCACAGACACTGCACAGACGCACAGACACACTGGGCACAGACACACAGACCTGCAGGCACAGACACTGGAGCACACAGGCACTGAGCACACACAGACGGACACTGGGCTGGGCACACAGGCACAGACACGCAGGGCACTGGCACAGACACTGGAGCACAGACGCACACAGACACTGGACACACAGACACTGGGCACACAGGGCACTGGGCACAGACTGCACGCACGACACACAGGCCTGAGACACTGGGCACACAGAGCACAGACACAGACTGGCACACAGACGCACACTGGACGCACAGCACACAGGCACACAGACACTGGACACACAGACACACAGACACTGGGCCACACAGGCCACAGACACTGGGCCTGGGCACTGGAGCACACTGGGCCTGGGCACTGGGCACACAGACACACAGCACGACACACACGCAGACAGACTGGGCAGACACTGGCACTGGGCACACAGATACAGACACAGCACTGGACACGGACACACAGGCACACACAGAGCACACGCACTGGGCAGACACAGGCACACAGACACACTGGCACACAGACACTGAGCCACACTGGGCACTGGAGCACACAGACACAGGCACAGACACACAGACACAGGCACACGGACTGACACAGACACGGACACAGACACAGACACACGCACACCTGGGCACACACACAGACACACACTGGGCACACAGGCACGCACGCCTGACGCACTGCACAGGCACGCACAGACGCACAGACACTGGAGCACACAGGCCTGGACACACAGACGCAGACACTGGAGCGCACAGACACACGCACAGACACAGACGCACAGGCCTGGGCCACCAGGCACTGGAGCACCAGACGCACAGACGCACTGGGCACACAGACGCACAGACACTGGGCACACGGACAGACGCACAGACACTGAGCCTGGGCACACTGACACTGAACAGACACGCACACGACACAGACACTGGGCCACAGACACAGACACTGGGCCTGACGCACAGACTGCACAGACACTGGACGCAGGCACACAGACGCAGACGCACAGCACAGGCCTGGGCCACTGGGACACAGACGCAGACAGACGCACAGACTGCAGGCACACAGACACTGGACGCACAGACGCACAGACACACAGACACAGACACACGCACTGGACACTGGAGCACACAGACACACAGACACACAGACACACAGACGCACAGGCCACCAGACGCACAGACACTGACGCACAGACACACAGACACAGACGCACAGGCACACAGACACTGGACACACAGACTGGGCACAGACACACAGACACTGGGCAGACAGACACTGGCACTACGGCAGGCGCTGGCACTGGAGCACAGACACGAGCACTGGACACGGACACTGAGCCTGCACGCACAGACACACAGACGCACAGACGGGCACAGACACACCTGCACTGGGCACACAGACACAGACGCACAGACACGCAAGACACACAGACACACAGACACACAGACACACAGACACTGGGCACTGGAGCACACAGGCACTGGAGCCTGGACACTGGGCACAGACGCACGACACTGAGCCTGCACAGACACACGCACTGGCTGCACACAAACACAGAGCACAGACACACAGACTGGGCACACGGACACTGGGCACAGACGCACGGACGCAGACACACACGCACGCACAGGCGCACAGCACTACAGACACGCACTGGGCCACTGGGCGCACGCACACGCAGACACAGACGCACACTGGGCACTGGACCGCACAAGAGCACCTGGAGACACTGGGCACACAGACACTGGGCACAGCACGCCTGCACTGCACAGACGCACAGACACACAGGCCTGGGCCACACAGACGCACAGACACACTGGGCCTGGACACACACTGGAGCACACAGGCCGCACAGGCGCTGGACGCACCAGACACTGGGCACGCAGACTGCGCCAGACGCACAGACGCACAGGCACTCAGACACTGGGCCACAGACCACACACAGACGCACAGACACTGACACTGGGCACTGGACGCACCACAGGACACAGACGCACAGACACAGACACTGGACACTCAGACACTGGGCCACACAGACACACAGACACACAGACACACACTGGGCACACAGACACTGGGCCTGGGCCTGGAGCCTGGGCACACAGACACAGACACGCCAGACACTGAGCACACAGACACAGACACTGGACACACAGACACTGGGCACACAGACACACACAGACTGCACACACACACGACACACAGGCACAGACACACAGCAGGGCACACAGCACAGACACACTGGGCACACACTGGACACTGGGCCGCACACACACACACACACACAGGCACAGACACAGGCACACACTGGGCACACAGACACACAGACACTGAACACTGGCACACTGCACGCACTGCCTGGCACAGACACAGACACAGGGCACAGACCTGGGCACTGGGCACACAGCACACACAGACTGGACACAGACACTGGAGCACACAGACACACTGCACTGCACTGGGCGCACAGGCACACAGGCGCAGGACACTGGGCCTGGGCCGCACAGACACACAGACGCACAGACACACAGACGCACAGGGCACAGACACTGGAGCCAGACACAGGCACTGGGCACACACTGGGCCACAGACACACAGACACACTGGAGCACAGACACACAGACGCACAGAGACACTGGGCACCTGGAGCACAGACGCACAGACACTGGGCCACACACAGACACTGGGCCACACAGACACACAGACAGGCCTGGGGCACACAGCACTGAGCACACAGACACTGGGCACTGGGCACACACTGGGCCACACAGACACACAGACACGAGGCCACTGACACTGGACACACAGACACTGGAGACACACACAGACACTGAGCCTGGGCACACTGACACAGGGCACACGCACAGACACACAGGCACTGGACACACACACAGGCACAGGCCTGGGCACAGACGCACAGGCCACAGACACACAGACACAGACAGACACTGGGCACTGGACACACAGGCACTGGGCACCTGGAGCCTGGGCACAAGACACACGACACACAGACACTGAGCCACTGGACCAGACACACAGACACCAAGACACACAGACACACACACACACCACACACACACTGGGCACGAGCCTGGGCGCTGGAGACAGACACTGGAGCACACAGACACACTGGACACACAGACACTGGAGCGCACAGACGCACAGACACACACACACAGACACACACTGAGCCTGGGCACACACACACACAGACACACAGAGCACACACACAGGCACAGACCACTGGCACTGGGCACAGACACACAGACACAGACGCACTGGGCACACAGACTGCACTGGGCACTGGGCCACACAGACACACACACAGACACTGGGCACAGACACTGGAGACACACACAGACACACAGACACTGACGCACAGACGCACAGACACACAGGCCTGGACACTGACACTGGGCACTGGGCACAGACACAGACGCACAGACACTGACGCACAGACACACAGGCCACACAGACACTGGGCACTGAGCACACAGACCACAGACACTGGGCCACAGGACACCTGGAGCACGCTGGCGCGCCTGGGCACAGACACAGACGCACACACTGGAGCCACCACGCAGACACAGGCACACGCACTGACACTGAACACAGACAGAGCCTGGGCACAGACACACAGACACACAGACACTGGGCACACACACACAGACACACAGACGCACAGACACACAGACGCAGACTGGGCACAGACACAGACACTGGGCACACAGGCACACGCAGGGCACACAGGACACACAGACGCACACTGGGACGCACAGGCACACACGCACGCACGCACGGCAGACACAGACACACACACTGGGCACACAAACACAGAGCACAGACGCGCTGGACGCTGGGCACTGCACGCACACCACACAGACACAGACGCACGGACCTGCACTGGGCCACCACACAGACGCGCACAGACAGACTGACACAGACGCACAGACACTGAACAGACACTGCACTGGGCACAGACGCACCAGGCCTGGGCCAGACACAGACACGCACAGACGCACCAGACACACAGGCACACAGACACTGACACACAGACACACAGACGCACACACTGGAGCCACTGGGCACGCACGCACAGGCTGGGCACACAGACACTGGGCGCAGACGCACAGGCACTGGGCACTGGGCACACAGACACTGGGCCACAGACACGCACCGGGCACTGGGCCACGGACACAGACGCACAGACACACAGACACTGGGCGCACAGACGCACAGACACACTGGGCACACGCACAGACACTGGACACTGGGGCACAGACGCACAGACACTGGAGCACAGACACTGGAGCCACACAGGCACACAGACACACAGACACTGGGCACTGGAGCCTGGGGACCTGGGCACACAGACGCAGACACAGACAGACACTGGGCACTGGAGCACAGGGCACACAGACACACAGGCACTGGACAGCCTGGGCACAGACACTGGGACACAGACGCACACGCGCACGCAGAATAGACTGGGCGCACAGACACACCTGGCACAGACACTGGAGCACAGACGCACACAGGGCACACGCACAGGACACACACACGCACAGCACACACACAGCACACACAGACACTGGAGCACAGAACGCACAGGGCACACAGACACACACTGACAGCACGCACACAGCCACAGGCACACGCACGCACTGACACGCAAACACACACACGGACACTGAGCACACAGACACACGGACACACACACACAGGCTCACAACGCACAGAGCACACACACGCACACACACACTGCACAGAGCACAACACAGACACTGGAGCACAGACACTGAGCACGCACTGGACACAGCACTGGGCCACACAGACACACAGACACACAGACACACAGACACTGACCAGACGCACAGACACAGACACACTGGGCACACAGGCCTGAAACAGGCGCACACACTCAGACACACAGACACAGACGCACAGACACTGGGACAGGCACTGGGCACTGGGCATACGCACAGACGCACACACTGGAGCACACAGACACTGGAGACACTGGGGCACAGACACTGGGCCTGGGCCTACACAGGCACTGGAGCACACACACTGGGCACGCCACTGGGCCACAGACACTGGACACACAGACACGGGCACTGGGCGCACAGGCACACAGGACACTGGAGCACACACACACACACACGCACACACTGGGCACCTGACACAGACACACACCTGGACACTGGGCCAGACACAGCACACAGACACACGGACCTGGGCCACTGACACTGGACACAGAACACACTGGGCACACAGACACACAGACACACAGACACTGCACAGCCACTGGACAGCACAGACACACACTGGGGCGCAGAACTGGGCCAAGACACAGGCTCACAGACACACAGACACACAGACACAGACCTGGCACAGACACACAGACACTGGGCCACAGACACTGGGCACAGACACACAGACACACTGGGCACAGACACTGGGCACTGCACAGACACAGCCTGGAGCACTGGAGCACTGGGCACCACAGACCTCACAGACGCACACACACAGCACTGGGCCTGGGCACACACACCACACAGACACTGGGCACACAGACACTGGGCACACACACACACACACACACACAGACACTGGGCCTGAGACACAGACCTGGGCACACAGACACTGGGCACAGACACAGACACACAGACACTGGGCGCACACGCACAGACGCAGACACACACGCACAGCACACACACACACACACACACACACACTGGGCACAAATGGGCACACACAGACACAGACACACACACACAGCACACACACACACACAGACACAGACGCACACGCAACGCACCACACACACACACCACACACACATACACGCAAACACATACCACAACACACAGATACACAAACACCCAAACAGACAAACTCACTAACACACAAACACACAAACACACAAACACACAAACACACAAACACACAAACACACAAACACACAAACACACAAACACACAAACACACAAACACACAAACACACACACAAACACACAAACACACACACACAAATACACAAATACGCAAACACACAAACACACAAGTACTCATGCATACAATCGCACAAACTCAATAGCGCACAAGCGTACAAGTCCACAAGCGTACACGCGTATAAGCGCATAAATGCAATGTGACGCAAACACAAATGCACAAGCTCACTAACACACAATTACAAACATGCATTCACTTAATCACGGAAACACATTAACACACGAACATTCGAATAGACGAACAGACGTAGACAAGCACACGAATACGTAGGCATACGAACACACGACACACGAACAGTTGAACACATTAAGACACAAATAGACGAACACACGAATACGTGGACACACGGATGTACAATAATCTGTGCAGAGTAAAGGCTAGTTTAGCAGAAAATTTTATATGAAGAAGTACGTAAGGTTTTCTGATGTTCCACCTCTACGTACTTCGGTCATTGATGTAGTTTTCAACAGGGAAGGCGGTATATTGCATTAATCTGTTTCATCTAACACCCGACTACATTTATTAGCTGAATAATTTTATAATCGATATCAATCTTTAGAAGCTAAAGAAATCGTTTTTTTTTATTTGTGTTCCGCCTCCTGATGGGGCAGTATTTTACTTACCGATCACTAGTGTTTAAACACAACTTACCAAGCCAATGAAAAAATCAATTTATCCTATCGTAAAAAAAATATTATTTATGTTTTTTAATCGTTAAATAAAAATCCGATCTGAATTTTATGATTCAAGTTACGTTATGTCGTAAAAGGCTTATACATAAGGCCCGTTTAAGCTAATCCATATTATGAGCAAGTAATTGATATATCGTAATATAGGTTATAGGTTGTTGTAAAATTAATTACTTGGTTGCTGTTTTATTTACAAAAAAATAGATTTTAATTATGATGAAGATTTTATTTACCTGTTAATATGAAAGTAAAGCACAACGGTGAAGCATTGAGGCTTGACCGTTTGATCCAATTATGTGGTAGTTTTGCTGCAGTAAAATTATCGAATAATTTTCATAGTGTAATATAATCAATATCTTGGCAATATAGACTATAATAAATACTACTTTGATGTTTTAATTGGCGAAGATTCACTTGTCATATTTTGATGACTTAATTATTAAGATTTATGAAATTATTCGTGCATGGCAAATTACTGGTAATCTTTGAGGAGTTGAAACAAATTAAATGAAAATTAAATGTTTCCAGTTCTATAGAAACTTTCTTCGACATTTATTTCTTGGGGTATTTCGATTTATATTAATTCAGCTTAAATTTTCTTTCTGCACTCATAATTATACTGTACACATTTTCTACAACACAAATGATTAAAGAAACATTTTTAACCTATCTTAGATGGAACAAGATGTCTTTACATGATATTTTTACTTCATTCTGGTCAGTATCCATTAAAAGTTTAGGTATTGAAAACAGTAAACCTAGATTTGAAGATTCTAAAACGTAAAATGACCCTTACTTTGCGGTTTAAATTTCACATTTAATGCACTAATCTATAAGGGGCGAATCATTGGTAACCCAAACAACTTTAATGTAAATATAACATTTTTTTCTTCGTTTCTTTGCAAAATACTAAAAACCAATTGTATTCTAAAACAATTAACATAATAACTAGAATAAATCGTCATAAATGATAAGGCCAGTTGTGTTTTGTAGTATAAAAAATACTTTTAATACAAACGCATATTTTCTATAATTCCAACAGTGTCTGTGCTAGCGGTGTAAAAACTTGACATGCCCTCCCCCCTCCCACCCTCTCGCTATCCTAGGTACCAAAGAATGAAAAATTTCAAATTTTATACTAGAAAGAGGGGACGCTAAGCATAAGATAACTAAATTTTGTATATTTAGGTACTGAGCATTGTTTACATTGAACACGAACATTAATAATTAGTACTAGAAGATAACAGATACAAAGAGAGCAATCTATTAAAGAATGTAACATATATTAAACAAACTACATACAAAAATGCAATGCTGTAAAAAATAACAAAACCGCGTAAAAAAACTAAACGTGTTTTTTTTTCTTACCTTTAATTCAGAAAACTTCAGTGTTTGTACTTATTTTTATAAATATTTTATTTTTAAGTTTTTTAACTATAATGATTCTTTATAATTCGTTAGTTATTTACGTTATATTTTTATTTTATTTGACCATTTTCAAAGGACTTCACATTCTCAGTAATTTAATATTTAATACTTTTATGTTCATCTGTAGCCCGAAACAACAAACTTAATGGGTTTCTATTGTTTACGAACCAACCAGTTGCCCTTTTCGGTTTGTAAAATCTAAAACTTTTTATTATAAATTCATCTCTTTCATACAGTTTTGTTTGTTGAATGTCATAAATGATTTGACTCACAAAAAATTTTAAACCTTTAGGTATTGAACCACATTGTTGATCTTCAAATCATCATAATAAATACAACCTGTATAATCCAGAAATTACGTTACTACTAATGTAAGGTATTTCCCGTAACTCATTTCTCTGAAATCTGTTCTTATTCAAATTTCCAAAATCTAACCAATCATAACTCGCCTCTCTCACTTTAGTAACCATCAATTGTACTTGGTGCCTCCTATTTTAACCCTTCTTGATTCCAAAATATATTTCCAAACAGTAGTACAAATACATACCTCTTCTTATTAATAACATCGTTTAACTCTATCAGTCAAACTTAAATTTATCATAATATATTTTATGATCATGCAAATATGATTTTATGGTATAATTCGCTTAATTATACCAGTTACTACAGTTATTCGGGCAGATAATATTGCATTATAAGTAAAGCAAGTGTAATATTTGTGTGTGCAAGGTGTAGAGAAATTAATATAATTATTAAAATTATCTAATTCTCTTCTTATTGCAAGTATACCTGACTACGAAATAAGCGAAGTTCATTCTTTAGGATAATTATGGAAGGACTACTAATTAATAACTTTCAAATCAAATTCATTTGATGTATAATATCCAAACAGAACATTCAGTAATAACAAGTTAAGATTAATTTTCTCCGCTAACTCATGTTCTATAGCTAATGTAGCCAAACCGTTTAGCTGATTTTGGGTGGTTGTGAAACGTAAGAAATTTTTAATTATGTGCAATTGAGAAAAAAACTCCTTTCTCCACTGCCTACTTGCTGGAAAGGTCACAAAGATTCTCAAGGTAATGCTGAAGTTAGGAGCAACATCCGAACTAGTGAGAAGTTTTAATACCTCAATTCAATTTTCTTTTAAATTGACAAACCCTAAAACGGATTCTATTTCATTTACTAGCTCAAGTGCGTCCACATCTCCCGATTCACCAAGACCTTACAGTATTTAGTTAACTCGTTTTAAGGTAAATCTTTCAAATCATGTATGTTGAACAAAAATTGAAAATGATTGCTGTAGGTATTCATCAAATCAAATCTGGATTCTAAAGCATCAATAACTTGATCGGTTGTAAAAAAAATAAAGCTAAATTTGAATTTTAGTTTGGGGTATGCGATCGAATTGTATGATTTTTATTTGCTCATAATTATAGTCTTTGGTCTGTAGTAGCTTGATGATCACATTAATATAACTTAAGATTGTATATTTCAATGGAGCATAAAAACCTAAATTATTTAATACGGTGAAACAGGCTAGAAGCCTGATCTCTTATAGAAGTGTCAATTTCAGTATCGGCATAAATAATTAATAAAGCGTCGTAAAGATCTACCAATTGATACATTAAGGGTTTTAGAACTTCTACTCTACTTTTCCAATGAGTATCAATCAGTAGTTTTAGTGTTAGTCTCTTAACATATTTTAATAATATGGCCCATCTAAAGGTTGACGAAGAAAGTATAATACAAAATTTGCGGTTTCTAAGTACGCCCTTGCCATATCTTTGACGACTACGTTTGGTGAGTGGCAAGTAAAATGCTTGTGGATTCATCGCATTTATTGTAGGTTGTACCCCTGATTTACCACCTCTCATACCCTGCAAATTTAACCCCAACTTTGCATTTGAAAGTTTTTGTTCTGTCGATCTCTCAAGAGGAAGAAGGCTTAAACAGCTTTTATTAATCTTAATGATAATATCATTGACGTTAGAGTTGTCAATATACACATATCTAACTAAAAATGTCATTTGCTGTATCTTACTGGCATCAGGAGTACATTCTAGAATAATGGAATAGTATTTGGATTGCTTAATTTTCTGAATAATATGTGATTTAATCCTGTTTTTAGGCACTCTGTGACCATGTTCTTCCATTATTGGATCAAATTGAGAAGCACCTTATACCAATAATTTTCTTCTGCAGCAATAAGCCTTCGTGACTCATTGTCAATAGTTTTAGAAAATTGTAATTGCTGACCAAAGTCAATAGAAGGCATTTGGCATTGTATGTGATTTTTTGATAACTCATGTCCTTTTAAAGTGTCACGGAGGCCTCCAACGTGTAAATCCTTCAGTGGAAAGAGAACTAAAAAAGCAACTAAAAATGTTACAGCAAAACATTACACACCGTTTTTATAATGGAACAAACTAACCAGTTGCGCAGTACTTTCTCTCTGTTTTTCAATGTTGTCATATAAGAATGCGTACTAAATTTTCAACCGGTGTTATCTGGATTTATAGCACTTTAGTGGTTTAGGTGGCCTCTCTGTAACTAAAAAACATATTTCAACGTCTGACAAATTAAATGGCCAAGATCCTGTATCAGAATCTAAGATATGTACATGTTGTGTATTTTCTTTAGAAATTCCCACAGTAGGTTCTTATAGATTTGTGTTATTATCGGTTACGGTTACCTGATCTACAGTATTCTTGTAATTTAAGTTTGAGTCAGCTTGGGACAACGGTCAGTTATCAACCTCTTTTTTTCTAAGTTTTTAGGTAGTTCAGTAAACTTTTAGCCTGTTCATCAATTTGTGACTGCTTTTCGAAACTTTTATTTTACACTGAGCACCAAATAGCTTTTTGTGTCTATATGATATTCTAAAATATAGAAAAAATGATTTACAAGGTATTTTAATGATCAATCACTGTAAATACTGTTAAAGTCAATGGCTAAATTATGTGTTTACTTCATTTCGCACCCTAAATACAAAAGAATGAATGAGTGCGTGAACCATAAAGAAAAACAATTATTATTTACACTGGATCCCTGCTTTTTGTGGAACTCCCACCTCTAGGAAATAAATTAATATTAAAGGAAATGAAATAATTTTAATTGTAAGTTTTGAGGGTAACTATGCAACCTCTTCCGTACGTTTATAATAGATAGAGATTAATAGACATAAATACATGTTAACTTAAACAAAATTCCAAAGCCGCCCGCTTCTATAAGATGTCAATAATACAGTTTAATTATTTTCATTCCTAGCTAATTAATTTTTAGACTTACCTTGCCTTATATTAAGAAACTTTATGAAGAAAAGTTGTTGCAAAATTCAATTTTCTTTAAAAAATATGACTACACCCTTTCTTATAAAATTAATCGTTATCCAGATATTGAAAAATATTTAACTAACACTTAAATTCTACCTTAGGAATTTTTTTGTCGCTAAATTACGAGTCGTATCTAAAAATTGCATAGAACATAATCAATTTTTAAGGTCTGCATCTCGGTATTTTTATATCTTTGAAATATGCAGCTGTTTTAAAAATAATTGATAAAAACCAAAAACTGACGCTAATATACCCACCTTCTCCTCTGCCCAAGCCCAATGAAAACAAGCTTAAATACAAAATTTTAAGTACGTAGGTGTTTTCGTTCTTGAGTTATCGTGGATACTAACATGCATCCACACATATTGGCGAAACTTGTCCAAAACTTGTAAAATGAGTTAATAAGTCGATTTAGCGATAGTGAAAGAAAAGTCAATAGCATCACCTTTTATACCTACATGTGTATATGTAAGTTGGAAGGTAAACATTAAAAGAAATAAAACAATTTTAATTACATTTTGTTTTTACATATAAATATGTAGGTATAGAAGGTTTTAGGCAATTGACTTTTTTTTCACTAAATCGCCTTATTAGCTCATTTTACAACTTTTGGCCAAGTTTCGCCAAGATCAGCCATGATGTCTAATCTCTTTGTGTGTGTGACTGTGTGGATGTATGTTAGTATCCACGATAACTCCAGACCGAAAACACCTACGTAATTGCAATATTGTGTTTAATCTTAGTTTCATTTAGGTTGGCGCGGATTAGATTTTGGGAGAAATCCAGTGGCGGAGAGGGTGGGTTTATTAGTGTCAGTTTTTTGGTTTTTATCAAATATTTTTAAAATAGCTGCATATTTCAAAGATATAAAAATACTGAGATATAGACCTTAAACATATCGATTAATTACCTTCTATGCAATTTTTTGGATACGACGCGTAATTTAGCGGCAAAAATATTCCCAAGGTAGAATTTATGTGTTAGTTTAAATTGTAACGATTAATTTTATAAGAAAGAGTGTAGACATATTTAAAAAAAAATTAATTTTACATAACTTTTCTTTATAAAGTTTCTTAATATAACTCAAGGTAATCAAAATTTATTGAATTACTCTGGTTTGTATCATTGTAATGACCTGGTGTCTGTGGCGACGGTACTGTAGACGGAGGTGAAGTTTCGGACTCTGAAGTGTCTGATAGTCACCATGCTGAAAAGATGTTTGAATAGGTGTTTGAGATGTTTGATACCCACTCTGAATGGGTGCTTAAGTTGTCTGATATCCACTTTGATTTGTTTGGTAGCTGGGATAGTGTGATGGCTGCTGCAAATTTGTTATTGTTTCTAGGACGCGAAAAATAGAGTCTGCCTGTCTTTCAATTTTTCCAGCGATGGAAGAATGCATTAAACAAAGATTAATTTCTGCTTTCACGTTTTTCTAACGCGGCTATAATATTAGTTTCAAATTCGTGCATTCTTCTTTTACGTGGTGCAGACTGGAAGCGTAGAATTACTGTTTACTGGCTTTCTTGTGTTGAGGTTTGCTGGCCTGATTGTGTTGAGGTGCTTGCTCTCCATTCCTCATCTTCAATGCTTGTAACTGTTGCATTTTGAGAATTTTTATTCAAAAACAGTAGCTGGTTGTAAAGATGAGACTTTTGCTCCAGCATCCGATCTACTTAATACTTTAACATTGTTTTCATATTTCGCAAAATTGTCCTTGATTCCTCTCCATTTCTTTACTATTTCGTTACCTGAAAATGTTACAGAAATAAAATTTGCTTTTTTGAAATTCGAATGTGTTTTTTTATTTGTTATACGTTTCAGAAAGGAACGCATTGTTAGGAGCTTTCCAACGATGTGGCACATGACCTCCCTTCAAATTTAAATTTTTTTACAAAGTGGCGTGTGGTTTTATGCTAAAATGTGCCCAATAAAAAGTAATGCCTGTGCGAGGGATTTTTCCAAATATAATTATTTTGGAAATTAAGACTTTTGGACTACCCTGTATATACAATGCTAGTATCATAATATTAATATGATATGAACAACCGACATATTTACAAGTGAAATTTTGTGGCAAACAGCCTAAATAGCACAATGAATCTATAACTCAAATTGGGACCTAAGACACGGTGTACTAAAACCATCAAGATGAATTTATTTGCTGTGATTACTAACAACTGAAATGTGTCAGATGATTTATGTTTCAACTAAGTGTCTATGCTTTAAAATCCTAGAAAAGCATAACATTTATCTGCTCTGCATATCGCAGTAAATGTAAATTCGAAATTTGCAAATCTAGATTTAAAAAAAAAACTTTTATTTACGGCCTATTAAAACTGTCTTAAAAATATTAGGTATTTTTACTAACTGTAAACTTTTTTGATTAAGATTATTTAAAACAACCTTTCGTATAAAAAATTAAAAAATCTTAAGTTAATCCCATGAATGTGGTTTTGCGCGAATTAAATCACAAGAAATTCTAAAATATAAAAAGGTACCTGTAATTATTGTTCTAAACTTGCTGACGTTAAGAAATCACAGCAAAGCGAGCTATCAAAGATTGAACGTTGTCGATACTATTCGAGATAAAAACAGAAAATCTACAGGCTTTTCATGCGTTCTTGTCTATGGATTCCGGCAAATATTATATTAATTCAGCGATTTAAAGATCGTTTAGAAAATTTATGCTGAGCGTAAATGCTATTGGGAACTTATTTATTTCATTAACATTTTCCATTGATCTGGGGTATGTTTTTTTGGCAGATTTTGATGCACATAAATATACTTGAATTTCTCAATTAAGTATATTGTAACCATTTTTATTACAACTTGTTCAAGTAGTTCCTTTTTTTTTTCACTTTTGTTAACCTCTTCGACCTAATATGTAAATACATTTAACGAAAGCTGCAATATACTGGGCAAGTCAACGATAAAGTAAACAGGTGCTTTATGGGTAACTTTACCGATAAAACGTATTTATCACATTAGATGGCTAGTAAGTGTGCATATTTTAGAATTATTCTGTATATCGTTTGGTTTTTGGATTCTACGTGCAATTATAAAACTTTTTAGTTAGGTTTCATGCATGTAAACCTTGCGGTTTTTCAAATAATTTGAATTTTACCCAAAAAATCGCATTTACAAGTATAACTTTTATATTCGGACCAATGAAAGATCAAACTTCTGAGTCTATGTTCTGTGGAAGAACCGTTAACGATAAATGCTACAGGGTGTTCAAAATATATGTTCAAACCTGCGAAACTTGAAATTAAAAAATATCACTTTTCTCAAATATAACACCCTGTACATTCTAACCTATCTATTTCTGTTTTTAAGTTATTTTGATCCTTCTATATTAATATTTCAATGGTTTTCTTCGCAATAGGCATGAAAATATTCCCACATGATAAATATTTGGCCTGTCAAACTGTTGCTGCATTTTTGAAACTATTTAAGATTGTGAAAAGTTGTGTGTGTTAAGTAGTGAAATAATGGATTACTGCAAAAGTGAACTAATTGATATGGTTTATGTGTTAGGAGACGCTCAAAATATTGTCTTCTTGCACAAAGGTTATACAGAATGAAGTATCGACGCCAACTTACTCGGCTCACTTTTAAAAATTTGGTGGTGAGATTCGATTCTATTGGCCGTGTGGATTATGTCAATCGGAAAGTGATGAATAGAAATACCAGTAACCAAGAAAGAGAACTTGAGATTCTGCTTCATAATGAAGAAATCCGCATGTGAGTAGTCGTCAGATAGTAATATCATGTGAAACGTCACAATCTACTGTCAATCGGACAACTAGAAATTTGAGTATCATCCTTACCATGTTGAATTTGCACCAGAAATTAGGCAATGATGACTTTGAAAGACGAGTAAACATTTGTCAGTGGATTAGTGCTTAACTTTTTATCTTATATTGTTTTCTGATGAGGCTACGTTTAGAAGCAATGGTGCTGAAGATCGTTAGAAGATGCGCTATTACGATTTAGGCAATCCATTCTCCACGATAGAATTATTGGACCGTATTTTTAACACTTCCCTGACTGGTCGTATCTACCTTTAATTCCCCCAAGAATTTCCTTCATCTGCTTAGTAATAAAGAACAATCGAAATATGGCTGCAGCAGGAAGGTGCCCTCTGCAAAGTACGTGAATTTTTAGATTCACAAATGGATTGGGCGTGGAAGTTTTGTCCAGTGGCCGGCAAGGTCCTGCGATTTTACCCCATTACATTACTTCTTATGGGGATATATTAAGGCACGTGTATAGGTCACATTTCCCACTACAGAAGCAGATGGTGGATGCTGGGAAACGTGAGGGAAAACGTAATAAAACCACTGCGAAGAACTCACTAGTACCTCTTGAATTATCAAATGACTTGAGAATGCTCGTTTATTTTACATCAACTTCTTGTGATAACGTAAGGTAATTTCTGTTCATGTTAGTGTTTAGTATTTAATGCAACATTTTGTCTCTCTTGTTTTCAAATTTCATGGCTACTCCGAATAATGACAGGAAAAACTGTTGAAATAGTGAATACATGCAGAAAAATCAAAATAATCCAAAAACAGTGAGAGATAGGTACATGACAAACTGATGAAGCATTGTGCGGTTTTTGATTCTCTTTAGCACAGCGTAAAACTATACATGGTGCTCTATTTGTGAAAAGTGATATTTTTGAATTTCAAGTTTCGCAGGTTTAAACATATATTTTGAACACTGGGTAACATTTGTCTCTAATATTTCTTCTTTATAACATATGCTTAAGTTTGGTGTTTCCTTGATCCAAATATAAACGTTTTCCTAACAAAACACAAGATGGTACATAATAAGTTATACTTTTAAATGCGATGTTTTGGTTAAAATTGGAATTATTTCAATACCGTAAATTATAAATGCATGAAACTTATGTAAATAAAGTTTTATAACTGCACGTCGAGTGATATACAGGGTGTTCCGTAAAAAATACTAACTGTCTTGACCTGCTTTTTGGAACACTTTGTATAGTCAAGAATAATTTTCAAATGCGCACATTCACTAGCTATGTAATATGATAAATACATTTTATTGGCAAAGTTTACCCATAAAGCACCAGTTTACTTTAATCTATCGTTGACTCACCCTGTATAATGTTGTAATCATATTTACTACAAAAAGTTCTATTGGCAACTTGGTAATTTTTGCCAGCAATAGACTCTCTTAGTGATTACGTCATAATCGAGTGTGAAATTCGAATTGCAGGACTAACCTGTTTTACATTTGAATATAATGATCCCTGAGAACATGTGCAATACGGCTCACTTTGTCATAGGTTATATTTAGCAGCTTGAACTGACCCTATACAAATTAAATAAGCATTGCGTCTCTCCGATATAACCGTTCAATAAAATACCGCAATTTTTCTATAATTGAAAATTAAAATGTGTCTACAAATTTAACGAAGTGCTACGTTTTGCGGTTGGCACTTCTGAATGTGTATAATGCGCGGCACGATCCGAAGTGAACTTCACCTACTTGGCTATTTATTCCTTTTTGCTTGTGCTTTGCTTGTGGATGATATTTGTTCTGTTTTTCGTTTTTTTGCAGTTAAGCGTGTAGTTTATTGATTAACTTATAGGAGTTATATTTAGTGTTAGGTTTCTTTTATTACTATACGGTGTTGGTTTGTTAGATTTGTTTAATTTAGTAATAATTTAATATTAGTAAGTTAGGTTAGGATAGTCGTTAATAATTCTTTAATACTAATTTTCTGTAAGTTCTTACTTCATTCTCTTTACAACCTATAATTTTTTTTAATTGTCTAATTTATTTAATTTTAAATTTGTTTGTTTAACAATATCCTTCAAAATACATGACCTTTGCCCTAATCCCTTTTGAAAATTTTTATTCTGCTTTGTTCGTTAAAAAGGTAAGAAAACTGAATGAAATATCGTTGGTTAATTATGTTTTTTACATGTCTCGCAAACCAATTAATTCAGTGGCTACCATTTTCGCTATATTCGTCTATAAATACCATCTGAAGTGGTAAAGCCGATTCCTTTTACGGTTGTTACAACAATAGTATACAAATAGTACTAACGCAAATTTGAAATCTGTAGACATTACTCCATTGTGTAAAATAGAAATATATTAATGACCCAACATTCTTTAATGTACTTATTTAGAAAGCAGTTAATTAAAGGCACTTTTGTAGTTGAAAAATATCACGAAACTTATTTACCATGTTGTATTCAATTTAATAACATAATTGAATTTCAATTATGTATATAAAAATAAATTATATTATTATATTTTCAATTACGTTTTAATTTTTTTTTTTATAAATTGAAGGAATGTAATTGTTAGTTACAAACACGTGAAATACACTTTTGAATACCACTGTCAAAGGATTACAATAGACAATTTAGTCTTTAAAGGGACGCCTAAAACAAATATTACTATCTCCTTCTAACACACCTGACACAAATACAGATGTTTTAAATGTATACTGTCCGTCTTTGTTCACCACCCGCAGCGACGATAATGTAGCATTCCATTCTCTCTACTTCCAAATATTGTTTGTTAGAACGAAATAGATACAAACTACGAGTGTGCATGCCAAATAAAGCGCTAAGCCGAAATTCGCCATCATTCATTTTACGGACTATAGTTCATACTAGCTAAACACGCACATACTTTAAAAATTTCACTGATATATGGTCGTAGAGTTGCAGGAATTAACTTTAAAACTTTGTAAATTTTTATCCTACGAATTGCCCTCTCTGCGTGAATCCTTGCCCTTGTATGACCATTGTTTGTTTTACTTCTTCTACAGTAAATTGCTTATTAACCAGGAATGGTGGAATATTTAAAGCAACATCAGGAGACAACAAGTGTGATACTAAAAATCCTTTATCTGCCAAGATTAAAGAATCCGCTTGTAACTCTAACAGCCCACTGCTTCTAACAACTTCTTTGTCCGACGTATTGTCCCCATACAAATCACTTATAAATACAATTACTCCATTGGGAGCAACGCCGATCAAAGCTTTTAAAGTGTTCCTATATTTATAATTGCTGTAGGTCTGTTTCTGCTTATCCAACTGCCCAGTTACGTCAGTATACATTTCGGTGCAGTCTATTATAATACGGTAGTTAGTAAATGTAGCAAAAGCGGATGGTAGACAGATCTCAATCTTTTCAGTTGTTGGTAGAGACTTTGCCAATATTTTGTCACACAGACACTCCTAGAGCACATGTCATGTGAGGATGATGTTAGATACAGTGCTTTGCGATACACATAACCTCACTGCCAAATCCGCCTATATTAAATTTAATTTTAACTTCATTGGGGTGAGATGTAATTGATCCTCTTTGCACAATTTCTCTACTGTTCATCCGTAATAATCCTTGATTTTCAAGTTGCATACATAATTACAGAGCCATTTCAGTACTGTAGCATCAGGTAAACCAGTATATAAGGCAACAAGTTTATAGTGCGGTAACCAAAAACCAATGAAACATTTGCAATTTTAGATTGAAAATCATCTATATCTTTCCTCTGAAGGTAAGATTCTGACTCTAGGAGTACAGTACTTCTTTCAACACTTTGAGAACTGCCTGCCAAGTATTCACCGCTGCACTCTGTCACATTTGACGGTCTGGCTACTGGTGTGTTCTGATTTCTGAAATAAATCACAGCGAATAAGTTTGCTTGTTACCGAAACAATGTTTTACTATCAGAGTAACTTTATGAGTAATAAGGTACATACATTACAATATTTTTTGCCTGTTTTTAATTTCTGGAGCAGGTGGTGAAAAGTGGAAATTATTTCGTTTAAACAAACTGGGAAGATTTTTTTTACTCTTATCCGCAAAATGGCATCAACAGACTACAGAAAATCTGTTGGGTTGACGGTCTGCTCTTCTGCAATAGAAAAATGATAGTAATCAATCGATACCTTCCAAAGTACCAATTTCAACTTTTCGTAGCAAATTTTCCCACTTTTTCTTTAGATTTTCATATTTTGGGAAGGTAAACATTTTACAACCATTCTTCTGGGTGTGACTACAATCGGGCCCAAAGCACAAACCCATCTAACGAATACAGTATTAGAAGAGATTTTTAGTACTGCACTTCATTTCCTTACCTTACAAACAAAGCAGAATCCGATGTTGTAAGTGTGATTTGGTTGGATGATTATAAAGGATATGTTGAAGCAATAAATAAAGATGTAAAGAATTAAAAAAAGAAGCTATTATAGATTGTAAAGAAAATGAAGTATGAAGTTATAGAAAATTAGTATTAAAGATTTATTAACGACTATCCTAACCTAACTTACTAATATTAAATTATTATTACTAAATTAAACAAATCTAACAAACCAACACCGTATAGTAATAAAAGAAATCTAACACTAAATATAACTCCTACCGTTGACTGAAAACTATGATTTTTTACTCAATGCTCCTACAAATTAATCAAAAAACTACACTCTTAACTGCAAAATAAACGAAAAATAGCAAATATCAACCACAAATAAAGCACAAGGAAAAAGAATAAATAGCCAAGTAGGTCAAGTTCACTTATGATCGTGCCGCGCATTTTACACATTCAGAAGTGCCAACCGCAAAACGTAGGACTTCGTTAAATTTGTAGACACATTTTTAATTTTCAATGATAGAAAAATTGCGGTATTTTATTGAACGGTTATTGTTTCTTTCAAAGGTAAGAGATCGGAGTTGCGATATCGGAGAGACGCAATGCTTATTTAATTCGTATAGGGTCAGTAGAAGCTACTAAACATAACGTACGAAAAAGTGATCCGTATTGCACATGTTCTTAGGGATCAATATATTCGACTGTAAAATAGGTTAGTCCTGCAATTCGAATTTCGCGCTCGATTTTGATGTCACACTAATAGAGTCTATTCTAAAATTATGTAAGTGTTAGGTATGTATAGAAATTAATACACCTATGTGTCTAAGTAATTTAGTAATCAGTTATAATCTGTCTATGCAAAGGTATAAACAAAGACAAACAACTTGTATTTTAATAATAATCGTATTGATATATTCTGATAACTGGTTCTATTTTAGTACAATGCCCGCATATACATATATCTGAAGCAATCAGATTATTAGTGAATTCGACACACAAATAAACATTGACAATCTAATACAGTGTTTGTTAATATGTTTATCTTTTAATAAATATTAGTGCCGTTTAAATGACAAACCTATCGAAATCAACTCCATAAATACGCAGAAATTGGCAGTTATGCTAGCGTTTCTATTATTATAATTTATTAGTAACCGTTATCAAAATTCACTCCCGCTGGTTTCCACCTATAAAAGTCCACATTCACCACGAATGTTAGGAATATAATTAAAATAAGTACATTGATCTAATATGCATGCTTTGTGCCAGATTTGCAAGCAAACCTACTAGGAGTGTATTTTTAAGCGTTAATATTCCGCCTACTGTAACGTTAAACAGAAATTTCCCTAGATGTGAATATAGACAAATTCAATTAAGACACGCGATTGGTACTACTGTCATCAATAGAAAATTTATTACTAAAATAATTTTCAACATTTGCATTTACATCAGGATAAGACACCCCGAGCTGTTATTTCTTTTTCTCACTTCAAATATTCAGGTTTTTGTTGTCTATATACGTTTTATTGTATGTTTCTCAGGCTATTAATTTTTCTATAAAGTTATATGTTTTTATAGTCTATTAGGCAAAGTTTAAACCTAAAATTAGCATAAACTTGCTCTAATGAATTTTAATGAAAATATTACGAATGTCTTGTTTTATCACTCTTTTTTGTAACAATGAAGAATTTGCAAAAAAAGTCTTCAGAACATTAACTACTAATGGTCGCATAAAATTGAAAAATAAACTGAGCTATGCATACGTAATTCAATCTACTTAAACCGCATTTGGTTTATGCACACTTTTTTGATGTGGTTAACTTTTTACACTTCCTTTAGGCATAGATTATCATACCATCACATACAATATTTATAGGTAAAACTTTTTGCATATTGAAGTCAAATACCTTAAATTGTTCTATCTATCCCATGTAGGTAGTGATTAAATAATTACTAGAGTACCGTAACAACTTTTCCATTTCCTACTTACATTTTGACACGTGCGTGCGTTTTAAAAAAGCAGATAACATAGTTTAGTTTTTCAACTTCAACTAAAAAAAGTGCGTATTCATAAGGAATTGGTTTCTAACTGTAATGAGGGATTTAGGAAAAGTAGAGAATATGCAAATTGATTCCAATACAAATTATACGTTAAAAATGTATGAGTATTATTCAAGCAAAAGGCACCGATTAACTTGAACCGACATTCAAACACGCGAAATAAATGATCATCTTTATTATTAAATATTTTTCGAAGTTAGAGGAGGCCCAATCATAAATTTTTAGGCATTAGAAGCACGCGAATCTGATGATGCCTAATTAAATCTGTCACTTTATCACTCGAAAACTTTAAATAAAACAGAATTAAGAGCAATATTAAGTAACACAAATTATCTCAATCAAATTATAGGTGTAAACATGTTATTAAAGTTCCACAATTTCATTGATTAAATGTATATTTAAATACAAATTGCTACCTTCCTGTTGTGTAGTTATTTAGAGTATAGATAGCACAACGAATTTACTACATTTTCGTTCTCAGTGATGAATGCTAGTTGAATTTAGATTAGCAGACCAAATTCTATACCGACGTTAACCTTTTAGAAACTTTAGAATAACAACGTGCGTGCTTCCGATTTTGCACGAAATGGCACTTTGCATATATATTATGAATAAATGAAGATCTCATAGTAGTTTAGCTCCAATGATTAGCAAATGAAAATATTAATGTTTGTGAAATTATACATAATATACAGGGTGAGTTTTTCTCATTATGTGTAAGGGGATCTCGGAAACCATAAGAGTTACACATTTGCTTAAATGCGGAAAGATTTGCTTCTTTAGAAGGCTAATCCAGATACGATTTTGTTGATTTAATAAACCGCATGGATTACTAGATATTTGTAAAAAAGTAAAATTCTCCAAAATAGTTTCAGCGTTTTAATTCAATTATTTCTAAAGACAGATAGAAACTGTTAGTGCATTTTTTTCTGATTGTAATGAATAATGTAATGTAAATGTTGTATCACTTATTTTAATAAATAAAAGGACAATACACGTTTATTATTAGGTTTAACAAAAATCATACCTTGCCATGGAAAACAAAAGAAATTTACAGTGTTCGAAATGTCCACAATTATTATCGACACACATGCGACACCTTTTCAACACGAAGTTAACATCATTCCTAATTTTACGCCCATCTAATCTGTTAAACGCAGTAATAACAGCTTCCTGTTGCTCCTGCTGGGTTGCATATGATCGCACATATATTCGATCTTTTATTACACCAAATACAAAAAAGTCTAAAGGTGAAAGGTTAGCTGAGAGTGCAGCCGATAAGATAGGACTATTTCTGCCCATCCACGAGTTTGGAAAAATTTCATCTAAACATCTTTTAACTTGCGCCTGATAGTGGGGTAAGGCACCGTTGTGTTGATACCACTGTATGTTTGCACGGGTTTGTAAATTGAAATTGCAAACATCGATTTCCAGTTAAAGTCCCATTAAAAATAAATGGCCCAACAAGCTGCGAACCAATAACAACGCACCATAAATTGAAGCGAAAGAAATAATGGTTGTTCATAAACCGTTTAAACTATTGTTTACTTGTTTGTATTATTCAACCGTATAGGGAAAACCACTAAGCTTCCTAACATTCTTCGGGTGGACGTCTCACTTAAATTCATTTTTAGACCACCTGTTGAAATAGCCTTTCTTGGTTCGCATTAGTTATCACGGTAACTCAACGACCAGAGCAGCCTTTGTATTGAGTTAGAACGCGTACTGTGCGTCGAAATTTTGCAACGACTCTTAACAAGTCCTTATTACTCGGTGGTGGCTTCTGAAACCCTTCTTGAAATTGATTGGCAACCGTTAACAAACTAGGTCCATTTGACCGTCCAATCCCGTATGAGCAAAAATAATATTTAATAATAAAAAAAGTTGTTCTTGCGTCGTAAGCACCATATCAAATCATTTTGACAGCTTATTCTAATAAGCAAGCTTTCTGATTTCAGTGTGCTCTGTTGCGGCGCATATTGTACTTCACACTAGTTAGTGTTGTTTAATGCTTTAAATGAATGCTCCATTATTGTTTACTCCAAATTATTATAATTTACAAAAATATATAAAAAAGTTCGTACTAAAAAAAAGCAGTTATCATTTCTGTTGAAACGTTTGTAAATTCACAAACATATACTGTTTCGTTTCTGGTAGCAATTCAGGTAGCGATTCCGTCAATAGTTGAACTGAACAGTCGTGTTTTAGGAGCTACGAATAATTTAAAAAAATTAATTCATAATTAAACTACAAAAAATGAACATCGTACTTTTTCCCAGGACTATCACAGAAACGGACATGCAGGACAAGTATCCAGACAGTCGCGATCAAGGTTCAGATATTAGGTCGTGAAAATAAAACTATTTGTTTTGTTTTAATCTCTAACGAAAATGCCCTCCTTTCTATCGCACCCCCAACGTTCAAACCTATATCAAGCGGGGTATGGCGCTGCACCGCAGTAGAAGTCCACCCTTCTCAAGCAACACTACTTTCTGGCCATAATTTCGCGTTCCCCGTTACTCACAGCTGTGGTGAAGCATTGTAAGCCAGGCCTCTGGGCTACAGCCACCCCGCCTTTAAGACCACCGAAAAAACTTCCATTCCTATTATTTGTGGTAGCCGTTGCATACCCATCCCCATCCAAACGACATAGAGAATCTCCAATGTCCTCACCAAACCCGGACAAATACCACTTCAACCACCTAAACTTAATTTAGCTCCACCAAACATGCCGCTACAGCTCCCTGCCAACCCACCACCTGATATCGCATTCGAAATAATCCTGACCCTTAGAACTCCCAGAAATCCTGCTTTTAATTCCTCGCACTTCTCCGAATTCCGTGGTTAAACGTCAAACTTAACCACAGCTCCCAACCTAACTACTGCTAACCACTATCCTTGCCATGCGTAACCCATCGCGTAGACAAGGGTATCCTTCCCGATAAAACCTTCCCAAAGGTAACAAAGCCACCCGCGTCATCGCCAAAAACTCTCACTCTCTTTATTGTAACTCCATATCTTCAACATCTTAAGTTACAGAAACCATGCACTTTCCCCTTCCCGTCATCGTCTTTAACTATTATAATGCCCCCGATGAACATGAAATCGTATGATTTCCTTGATCATTTCTTGGATCACATTTCTGGCATCTTTAATTCAATCCTCCTAGGTGATTTGACTTTCCCAAAATATCATCAATTTGCCACTTCTTCGTATAGGAAACGTAGTTCCTACAGTACCTCTATAGTAATCACATTTTATGCACCAAATCACTTATACAACACATGTCTACCATCACTTCAGGTCATCTTCCTCTTGTCAAAATGTCTCTTGGGCGCGCTCCACCTTCTCCTTTAACACACATTTCCAGAAAATATTTTCAAAATGCAAATTGGAATTGGTTCACCGAATCCCCAATAATATTCAAGCACACGTAATCCACACTCCTCACGACGTCGAAAGGGCAGTTACTTACTTAACTTCCGTTATTACTAACGCAGCTGAAGCCTCAATCCCCCATAAAGGGAAGAGGTGAGTAAATCGCGAATTTATGACATAAAGGGACTCCGCTCTAGACCAAATGTAATTCAGCATTCACCAAACAAATATAGGTCTCCTTTACTTCCAAACTCAATTATAAAGACGTGAAGAATTTCTTGCACACTACTCAATCAACTTAAAACTGGCACCACATAAATCCTCAAGGTAATCTAATTTCTTGCGACCAGAGTAAGGTCGAACATTACCGCCTTCACCTAGAATCCGACCGAATGAGTCCTTATTCGATGACGCCTTTAAAAACCGTCTAGGGCAAGACCTTAATATCCTCAGCCATCCGACATCTAGCGTTGTAACAGTCTTTACTGCATTCCTTGATTTACTATTAATTGTAGGTAATCATTCACTTTGTTCTACCATTTTATAATTTACTACGAATTAATTTGCGTTTTAAGAAGTTTTATTTACTGGATGGTAGGCTACACATGACACTTAGGCTATAACATCAATGAGAATAATAGCGTTATTTTTTCATTTTGAACCTCTTTAAACGTTCAACTAGTTTGTTCTTCAGCTAACAAGATGTCAACAAGATGGATATTTTGCCTAATTAAAATCCCGGCTTAACACCATTGATCACAGAAGAAAAAAAAATTGGTCGAACTACCAACGCTTAAACCATAAAATTGTTTTCAAGTGCACACAGTTTGAAAACAACCAAAAAGTTTTGACTTGAAATCTTCTTTTTCAGGAAATTGGAAAAAAGGGGGCTTATTAAATATATGGATAAGACGTACAACTGTCCATTTTTAATTTTACACGCTCTGGGGGAAGATGGTTTTATGCCATATGCTAACGTTCAATGGAAGTGCACGTTACTTTTGATCGAACGACCACAGCGATCTTCTCCCTAAAAGTTGAGGGTTTTTGCTATTCTGCAATTATGCTCACTCTTGACGTTTTGAATGGAACCTTTCTGTTCACCTACTGCACCTAAAGCGTCCCTTTCTGGATTTAATAGCATATTTTTTTGAAAAAAAACAAGGTTTCGTAGAATGAAAAAGATTAATTACCCGTGCCCTAATATCCAGTTATCTACTCCACATTTTTAAAGCGATCGTTGTTCTTTAGAAATGTGGAGAAACCGTTAACATTGTAACCACCAAAGGTATTCAACCCCTGCTTGATATGAATTATTGGAAATATTCAAACATCTTCAAATTACATCTTTAATCGTTTCTAGAAAGCCTATAAAGTCTTTACCTTTCATCTTACCATGATTGAATTTATTTGTCATGTTCCAGTTTTTGTGCTGTAATTTATCGTATTATAAAATTGCAAGGGAAATATATAACTCACTTAGCCCATCTCAATTAACCCGTTTTGGTCATTATTTTTATAACCCACACATGTAAGAATTTACTAGTAATTAATACTGCTTTAGTAATTAACCAAAACAAACAGAAGAAAACCGCACCGTATCTTATTCATACAAAAGCAAGAACTTCGCTTAATGATCCGGATTGGAATCCGTTCTGGTACTTTGAAGGTACTTAATGCAAGAAATTATCGACCGCCTTACATTCCTTGCTTTAGCTGTAAACGTAAGCGTGGTTAAGTTCTATTTTTTCTTGCGACTGTACTTTAGTCACATGGCTCAATACCTATTCTCCTTAATTGGAAGCTCTAGGATATTTATTTGACTTGTATTTAGTACCGTCTGCCCTGATTTTGTTGTTATTATCAAAAATAGAAGTTTGCAATGTTTGCATTCACGTACTACTTTGTTGGCCTGGATTTTATCATCTTCTTTTGACTTATAGCCTAACTTCGACATTTCTACACTTTTTTTCAAGGTCTCACACCTCGCTCAATACTATTATACTGATATATTTCGTCAACGGTTCAGTGGCGTGTTTAGAATTTTTCTAGGGGGTGCAGTTTTTGAGTAATAATATATACTTGCATTTTTTAAAACGGGAATCATAGTTGGCTTGGCAACCATCAACTTTTGTTCTTTCTTAGCTTTTCAAACGTATAAATATAGAAATTCCTGAAAAATGCATTCCAAGTAATTTTTTTGAACAAGACGGCGCCCCAACTCATAATGCTTTGGCAGTGAGGAATTACTTAGACTGCAACATTCGGTTGAGTGTTATGGCTGCCACGATCTCCAGATCTGTCAATACTGTATTTCTTCCTATGGTGTTCTTTGAAAAACATAATTTATCAAAACCGTCATAATACCGAAAAGATTGTTGCAACCCAACCATTTGGGTAACGGTTTTCTAAGTAATTCCTCACTTCGAAAGCATTATGGGATGTGGGCACCGTCTTGTTGAAAAACATATTTTGAAGACATTCTTCAGGAATGTCTATATTTATATTTTTGAAAAGCTAAGAAATAACTGCAGCTGATGGTTATCAAGCCAACTATGATCCCCAATTAAAAAAAAAGTTTATATTATTACTCAAAAACCGTACCCACTAGAACAATTCTAAGCACGCCACTTACTACGCAATATATAAGTGCTGTTGACGAAAGATATCAATATAACAACATTAAGCGAAGCATAAGACCTTGAAAAAGTGTGTAGAAATGTCGACGTTGGCTATAAGTCGAAAACAATAGAAGACGCTAAATAATTTTGCCATGAAACAAAGTTTAAAATCACATCCTGACACTATATTTATTTATAGTCTGTAATTACTTATGGTAATTGCGTCACTAATATTAATACTGTCAGGGGACGCTCATATTGTCCGATTGTGAAAAATAACAGTTTGACAACAGTGAAATCTCAGCTTCAGGGGTTATGTTTATTTTATCACAACACTAAAATTTAAGTTATGTTATGTCAAATGGTTAATGTCAGAAATGTTTGACAACACCGGACGGAATTTCCAACTTAAATCAGTTCTATCTGCATCGTCTCGTGCACTATACGCGGGTTCTAAAAATGGTAAGGAAACAAAGTTGCTTATGACGCAACTGCGCTGACTCGTGAAAATTGGTGTAACCAAATAATAATAATTTCAGTTTGAGAAAAATTTCGTTATTTCGGTGCTTTAGCTAAACCTCTGACCTTGTATCTACTACAAATCGGCTTAAGTTTGTTATCATTATTGTGTTAATAAGACTCGCAAGACTTTTTAAACATATTCTTATTTCATCACAATATCAATTATTAATTGTCTAATATGGTGAACGGCGTATACGTCGCGTATTATTATAAAATTACTGAAATCTGAAAATTTAGTGTAGTATTGAAATTATAGCTGAAAGGGGTAACAACGTATAAGTCGAGATATGATAATGCTAGACTACTATCTTTTCTGTTATGGATAATGGACATGAATGAATATCTACGATTTCCGTTAAGAAGACCGTACTCTTGAAATGCTTATTGTGTCCAAAATTTAAAATATTTTCTTTGCTACTAAGGTTTTACTGTTTAAATTAAGAAAAAACAAAAGTAAAAAATGAAAAGAGTTAGTAACTTCGCTCTTAGAAACCTAACCCCGTTCTTTCCGATCCTATCCTTATCGCACCCATTCTTAGTCCCACCATGCATACATTCTTAATCCATGCAGGTATGTTGGTAATCCTATACTGTGACTGAAGGAGCTTGGAAACCTCAAGCAGCTCACCCCTCCCCTTGGGGAGGGACGAAACGTTTCCTTTTTCATCAAATGCATCTGAATTAAGGGGCTTAGGCTGGTTACTTATAATTATATCAACAACTAATGCCATATTTTTCATTTATTTTCAAAACGTTTTGGTAACGAAGTGTTATATACCACATTCGTTTATAAATTAGTAAGTATAATTTACTTTAATTTGTAGATTCTAAGCCAAAACTAGTTGATGATCAAGCAAACTTTGATTCTAAATAAACTTTAGATACAGTTAGATCTAATTACTATTTTATATTTTTCAAACGTATTTATAGAAAGTGAATACCTCACAACAAAAATAAATCGATTAAATTAACATAAAATGTATCTATTTAGAAAAGGCTGTTGCACTGGTCAGAGTACGCATTAAAAAAGTTATGTTTATAAATAAGCATTTTAAATTTACTTTTATTACCGAATTATTGACTAAAGAATTTTATAAATTCACTACTCAGTAAAACTAGATTACCAATGATAGATGAGTATAAACTGGTTTGGTTAATGTTTGCTACTTTTGCTGTTTACGTTTCACCAAATGTGATGAATATTTCGCTCAGAAATATAATTTAAGCACTTAATCACGTAACTGATTAAACACAACATAATGACATAACTGTTACAATAATTCAAAGCGAATTTTTTAGTTAGGTCGCAAGAAAACATAATATTGTCCTTAACAAACTTTAACCTTACATAATGTGAAAATAATATGGCCTTAACATACGAAATTTTACTTCGGCAGCGTAACGGTACAAGTTAAGTATGATCAATTTAATGTTTTTATCAAAGGAAGTGGCAAATGCTAAGGAACAATCAGTAATGCGCCTTCATTTGTGTTAGTTGTATTGCAATAGTGGTCTTTTGTTAACGTTATGGTAAATTAGTCAAAATACTTTTTATTTACGATTAGTATAATGGCAATTTATTTTCCTTTCTGTTTGGCATATAACGTAAAGTGGTGAATATTTTCGCAGAATATTGACTTTAGTGGACTTTACACATGACCAGTTCATTGGTTACACACTTTGTAATCAATTAACTAGGCACCAGGAGCTGTCCACAATACGAGTCTTGTTTGTATTACACTGAATCAACCACGCATGGTACCCGTGAATGTGGTATTGGATGAAACTGGTATCATCGAGGTTGTACCACTTTCACAAATATCACAGAAGGGAATGTGATGTGATATGCTTTATACCAGTTTCATAGAGAAAAACTAGCATAAAGAGAAAATGGTATATAGGGAAGGTAGAAGTAGAGAGGGAAAGTGGCTCAGAAAGAAACTGGTGTAAAACATATACCTGAGGAAAAAGGTATAATAATAAATTATATCACTTTCCCAAAGGAGACACGCGATAATATAATATTTGGGGAAACGGGTATAACCGAAAGCTGGAACATGTATGGAGCGAAACTGCTATAGAACTAAGCGATATAATTCGAATTATACCACTTCCCCCTAGTAAGAGATTTAGAAATTGTGATATCCGGGGAATTTTGTATAATTGGTCTAGAGAGAATGTGGTGTAGAAAGAGCTTGGTATAGAAGTAAAGCCAATATAATATAAATTATTACCACTTTCTTAAGACAGAGAAATTAAGTATCTGGGAAAACTAGTATAATAGGGGAAAAAAAGTGGTATAACACCCATTGTACCACTTTCCTTATATCATACGTTTATCATAATGCCTTTACAAAAACAGTATACAGAATTTGACCGTTCAGTCCTAAACGAAGTAACGAGAACAAAATCAGTAAAGTGCAATGACCAAGATTTCCCAATTGAGGTTTAATTCGTTTCAGCACCCGCGGTCTGTCCTCATCGACTTTCCATCTACTTTCGGAAACCGACAATGTTGGATGATCGAAGATTTTATTTTGATAAAGACCTTTAACGCCTACTATGAAGCCCTTGTAAGTCGAATTATGCAATGGAGTAGGGTTGGAGAAAATGTTCTAGTTGCCCCCGTCCAATATGCCTCGAAAAATAATTTTAATTACTTTTTACTGCTAAACCTGACTAAGGTTACATTGTATATTGATGAGTTCATAAGGAAGAGGTGCGGTATAAAGCGTAATGCAAAAGTATTTGACATTCATAAGGGAAATAATATTGCTAGTAGAACATGGTGATTTCTACTTTTTAGAATAAAATGAGCAGACACCTAAAAAAAAGTTGGAGTCTTTTGTTGCGGAAACTGGAGCAAAAAATCTGCACTAGTTTCGAATGAGTGAAGCCTAGTTATTTAAAAATAGTTTTTAATACTTTGGTTATAGAATGCTTTAGTCCAATGCGATTTACTACCGGATATGAATATCGAAAATAAAAGATATTGTTGCTTAAGCGTTATGCATAGATATATATTATTAATAATAAAATCTGTGATATAAATGAAAAACGATTGAAATTTTATTCATTTTTGGATTTTGCCCAAATCATCTAATAAACATAAAAATACCGCACAGAAAATTAAAGAGCGGCTACAATATTCTCTTTTCAGAGGTTAAATCGCCTACACAAGATGAATGTGTTGGCTGCTGCTTATATTTTTATACTAGAACCATAAAACTTAAGAATGCCTCTTGGCAATAACAAAATGTCTAAAATCAACTGCTATATCGAACGTACTATAAGTTTGTTCAAAGAATTTATGCGTCTTGTTATACTTGATTGTATACTGTTGCTGAAGAAGCCGATTCCGTAGGTGATGCTGGTTGTGGGTGGTTAAATTCTCTTGTTCGGCTATTTTAGAATTTATAGAGATCATCGCAAAAAGAATTATATTTTTATATCTACAATATAGTTAGGTGCGTTCTTATGAATAATTTATATGTAAATATTCGATCTGTGTTGATATTACTAGATGTAGGTATTCAGACGTGATTGAAACCTATTAGAATCTTAGTAATTTATTTTTCAGTAATCTTGTTTTTAAACCTTAACGGTAATGTGGTTATAGAAATTTCTAGTTGTAACCTTTAATCTCATTAATTTATAATTTTTTAATTGTTAAAAGTGTGCATGCTTAAACTAGTTAAAACCTCACTTTTATTGAATTGGTATTAGCAGACGTCCAAAAGAGATTAATGAAAATTCCGTTCATAGTATAACAACTTTATCGAGAAAAGGTCATGGACGACCATCAATTAAAATTTAAACTAACAATATAGGTCATTAATTAATTATATATTTTTATACATGGCACTTGTTAATAGTCACTTATTAATTTTATGTTTAACCACAAGGTAATTAACTATGACTAAAATTCTATAACTGCAGCAAGAAGAACAACAAACGTGTTTTTTATTGTACGTTTATTAGCGAAAATTTTTCGGAAAAAATCGGTATTTAGCATTGATGATGAGAATGAGCCTTTATTCTATAAAACACATAAAATTCTTTTACACCACAAACAGCAAAGAGTACATCAAATGCAAGAATCAATTGTAATAAATTGATTGAATAAAAAATAATACATTAATGGATTAATAATTCAATTTTTCATCATTATGTATTTTTTAATTAATGATTGTAAAGATAAAATATCTAGTGTGGAACAACACACGACCTTCCAACCTACAAAGTGGAAATTAAAAGTAATTAAATTACAATTGCTTTAGGGTAATTATGCAACCTCTTTTAAAGTAAGTTCATTACGAAAATAGGCAACAAAAACAAAAACAGTAATCTATGTCAGTTGGATACTTAAAACTTCGTCAGATAGACGTTAATAGACATACGGATGCGAACTTAAAAAAAATTCCAAAGCCGCCCGCTTCTATGAAATACAATATAAGCATTTTCAATCCTATTTAAATAATTAGTTAAAAAATCATAACTTTCAAACTGACGAAGATATGATAAAATGGCAATTCTGTATGTTTCAGCCGTTACCGTACACCTTTAAGTTTAAAGGAGGCTAATGCTTTGCAAATGAACTCATGTAATTAGTTAGTCTTGTGTCGTGCAACGTAACAGAAACTGAAAGTGTTGCCCTGTTCTGACACTTGTCCAAAGTGATACATTAGCACAATCTGCATCTTCTTAATAACAAGTGGAGCATAGGTAAACATATGGTACGTTATTGTCATGCCATAGGTGTGAAATTGAGTGATATATCCTGCACAGGAGTGTATCTATAGAGATACTGGCTCATATGCTTATGTGTAAGATAGATATGGCATTACCACAGGTTTGACAGAAAGAATGTTTTAAGGTCAAGATCATGTCCTGAGTCACGTCTCAAGGTCGTGCATTATTGCTACTTTAAGTCAGAAACAAACCTGAAGTTCATTGACTTCTTGGTGGAGGTGGAAAATATAATTCCAGTGATGCAAATTTTAATGTCTCCCATCACTCCTACCTAGTCGAGGACAGTCAAAGTCAGTCGAGTATAACAATGTTCTTTTTGAAATATGCGTTACCCTGTCGTGTTAATCTGGTGTTGTCAACAGTATTATTGGACACAACAAAGGAAAAAAGGTGTTTCTCTGATATTTGGAAGAAAAGTAACACCGGCTAATGAAAGATTTAGACAATGGTTATTATTGTAAAATTTGGACAACCGGGTGACAAATATTGGTGATATCGTACTTTCTAAATTGGCATTTGTTTGCGGTAAACAGACACCTGTTTGAAATTACCAGTAACGCAGTTATTTGCTTGTAACATGCACATAGGCATGTTCATTATAGTAAGAGTGGAATTTTCTGTTTTTCTTTCGAGTCAGAAATTAGATATGTACAGGCTCGAACTACAGTACATAACGGGTTTTGCTACTGTACGTAATAAGTTTAATTCACTTAATAACCAGTTCTGTCCCTTCCGTAATTTCTTCTAATTTCTTGCAATCTCATACTTTAATATGTCCCTATATTTCTTACCGAGCTTCGAAAGCTGGTTTCCATTTGATGTTGTTAAGCTTTAAAAAAGACTTTTTGATCAGTAAGGAAAATTATATCCAAACTGTTATTTTGTATTGCAAAGTGTCCGTGGTTTTAAGTTGTTCTTCTGTATCTACCAAAAGCACTTATAAATATATTTTTGTAGTAATCTTTTGCAATGTGTACACCTTCCCTTCCTTCTTATTCTGCGAGAATTCCTATGTATGTAAAATATCCTTAAGAACTCTTTAAGAGCTTTTCCAATTTTTTTGTTGTTTACATTCACTTTTCTCAAAACTAGCATTTGTTTCGAGAGGACAATACGTTCAATAAGGAGATCGGTTAAATTTTTTACTGCATATGATACGCGAGCCTCTTGATTACGTAAGTTCTCTTCCGTAAAGCTTTGGGAGTAATGTCATTTGTAGAAACCAGTGCTGCCTTCTGTATATCTATATTTCCTGGTTGTCTTTGCTTTTGTAATTTTCTACAACCTCTATATAATTAATAGGCATATAGTTCTTTAAGTTAATACGGAAATTACATAGTTTATTATTTTTTCTCTATTCTTGATATTTTCTGGTGGGTTTAAGTATACGCCTGTTAACTAGTTAAACTCTTATCCCGACAGCTGATAAAATCGATAATATGATCACCGATATTTTTGTTAACACTCAAATACAATGATATCAAATTGAAACATGATTTAATTTATTTTACAAATTGCTACTAACAATTGACAATTATGTTATGTTTAATATGTGTTGTGGCAAATGGTTACTAACGACATGTTGCATAGGAGTGGCGCTACCTTTCTTTCCACTCATAAATATTAAACGTCAAATGTCAATTTTGAGGTTATATTTAGTACGGGTGGTATTATCACGTATGTTGCGGCAAACGGTTACTAACGTTTTGTTTCACAAGAGCGCTGTGTGGAGTATTTTTGATCGCGCCCTATGTTGACAATTAGATTTATTACATATATATATATATATATATATATATATATATATATATATATATATATATATATATATATATATATATATATATATATATATATATATATATATATAATCATGCCCCCCCTCGGATATGTGTTCTACAATTAAAAATAAGACAAAAATGAAGAATACTAAAATCCCGAAAGCTAAGCCGTTTTCAGGTACAATTGAAATAAAAAATTAACATTTTTAAATTTTTTGTTTATTCTTAACAAATCTAAATACAAAAACAATTGGAATATTAAAAAAAAAAACTATCTGAGTCGAGGTAAGCAAAACGAAAATAAACATATAATTCCTTAACAAATCTTCAAAATTGTTACCATTTGCATTAATGCATGTATGTGACCTACGGGTAAAGTTCCTGGCCACAGAAGCGAAAGTGCCATGATTTATTTCTGCTACCGATTCGTGAATCCGGGCAATAACGTCACCCACTTCGGCAAAGGTAAAGGAACATCCTCTAACAAACCTGGCAAAGTGTATTCCAGAAAATTACTGTAATTTTCACCATCCAGTGTTCTTGGTAAAAAATATGGACCAATGATTCGTTTTCTCAACATACCTACCAAAACATTTACATACCAGCGCCTTTGCTGATTTCGCCGAAGTACAACATGCAGATTCTCATAGTGCCAATAATGAAGATTGAGAATTCTTTCTTCATCAGTAAATAAAACATTATGGAAAAAGTCGGAATTATTTTGAATTTCGTGTAATGCCCAAGTACAAAAATTTATTCTAAATAGGTTATCTGCTGGATGTAACATTTGAACAGGCTGTAGATGATATGGATACAGGTTGTATCTTCGAAGACATCTATGAACAGAGGATTGGGCGTGGCGTCTATTTCTTGACAACCAACGTGTACTGGTAGTAGGATTATTCTCAATATCCTGCAATAACTGTTCCTCCTGTTGCCATGTAAGTTTTCTAGGTCGGCCGGCATGCAAAGAACGTTTTGGAGCGATACATGCTGTCTCCACAATACGTGTTTCTACATTCTGGATTGTTTTGTGATCTGGATGACGTCGGTTCGGAAATCGTTCGGTGTACAAACGCTGGGCAGCACGGGCATTATCATTGCAAGCGTCTAAAGCTTTTATCATATCGACGTATTTTCGGTTAGTATACTATGGCATCTTGAATTTAAAAATACTTTTGAAGCTTCCAATATTCACTAAATGGTACAAGTCACATAAACATAAAAACGTTAAAGTCAAGTAAATCCATGGCAACTAAATGTTTTGTCTGGCACCAACTTACTCAAACACAAGTTCTTTAAATAAAAAAAGAAAATGATAAGTTTCTGAGCGTATATTACGGAAATAGTGAAATTCTGTTTTCGTTTCGGTTACTCGACCCAGACCGTTCTTCGTTTTCAATATTTCAAGTTACTTTTTTAATTTGAATTTATAGAAATTAAATGCAAAATTAATAAATCTTCATTCTTCATTCTTCATTATTTACTCACCCTATATATATATATATATATATATATATATATATATATATATATATATATATATATATATATATATATATATATATATATATATATATATATATATATATATATATATACAGGGTGTTTAAAAAAGATGCGGCAATATTAAAGGGGGTGATTGCCCAGGTGATTTTATACAACAAAGTTTCTATAAACATAGGTCCGCAAACGGTTCGTTACCGATCTACAGCGTGTTGAAGTTTAATTTAAAAAAACAGTCAAAATTAGATTTTTCCAAAACGGCTTGAGATATCAAAATGAAATTTTACGAGTGTCAATAGCTGTGGGAGACCCATACTTTGCAATACAACACGATGTTTCAGTCGTACCATTGGCGCGCGTATTGGCACGTCACAGGCTATTTTTCAAGAAAAAAGTAGGATGCCGCTGATTTCTCTAAAAAAAAAAATATTTTTTGATTCTTTGTTCAATTGTGAAGAGAAAAGCTCTCTTGACCTTTTATAGTACGACGTACCGTTTTTGAGTAACAAAAACATTTTAGTGCATGTCCATTTATCATACGTACAAAAATATTTTTAAACATTTCTGTATTATTCACTGACATATCACTGACATATTGAATGAGTCTCGTGATTAATAATTTTGTATGTGTCGAATATGTTGAAGTTCCTTATCGTGAATCGCTATACGAATGCCGAGATGACCGACATGCACTACATTTATGGACTTGCTGATGGGAATTCATTAGAAGCTAGGCGGTTGTACACTGAAAGATTTCCGGACCGTATTGCTCGTGATAGAAAAACTTTCGAATGTATTCATCGGCAATGGGACTATTTGGCACATTCTTAAGGAAAATTTGTTGTATTCATTCCATATACAACGCGTTCAAGCATTTCTTCCTGCTGATTTTCCTCCTCGCATTGCATTCTGTCAATGGCTTTTGCACAAAATGGTTCAAATCCCACAACTCCTGATGTTGATTCTGTTCACCCATGAAGCAAGTTTTTCAAGAAATGCAATACGGACTTTCCATAATAACCATGTATGGTGTGAAGAAAATCCAAATTAAATTGTTGAAGATCGTTTTCTACATCAGTTTTCTTTGAACGTTTGGATTGGGGTTGTGGGTGACTGCCTAATTGGACCGGTATTTCTACCCGGGAGACTTACCGGAGAGGTGTATCGCAACTTTTTGGAAAACACGCTCACTGGATTTCTAGAGGACGTACCATTAACAATTGGAGATGCAATGTGGTATATGCACGATGGCGCACCAGCCCACTTTAGTCAAGTAGCTCGTGATTTCTTAACACAAGCATACGTAAATCGTCGGATTGGACGGGGTGGACCTCACTTATGGCCTGCACGATCCCCGGACTTAAATCCCTTTGATTTTTTCCTGTGGGGCCATTTGAAGTCCTTGGTGTACGCTACTCGATTGGAAAACGTAGAAGACTTAAGAAATCGAATCATTGCTGGGTGCAACTCAATTAAAACAGATACTGTTGTTTTTGAGAGAGTTCACCAGTGAATGAGGAGAAGATTGGATTCTTGCATCCGAGCTTGAGGTGGTAAATTTTTGGTTTGGTGAACTATTTGATTTTTAAAACTTTTTTTCTGTAATAAATGGACATGTACTAAAATGTTTTTTTTTACTCAAAAACGGTACGTTATACGATAAAAAGTCAAGAGAGCTTTTTTCTTCACAATTGAACAAAGAATCAAAAAATATTTTTTATTTTTAGAGAAATCAGCGGCATCCTACTTTTTTCTTCAAAAATAGCCTGTAACGTGCCAATACGCGCGTTAATGGTGCGACTGAAACACCGTGTTGTATTGCAAAGTATGCGTCTCCCACAGCTAATGACACGCGTAAAATTTCATTATGATATCTCAAGCCGTTTTGGAAAAATCTAATTTTGACTGTTTTTTAAATTAAACTTCAACACGCTGTAGATCGGTAACGAAGCGTTTGCGAACCTATGTTTATATGAACTTTATTGTATAAAATGACCTGAGCAATCACCCCCTTTAATATTGCCGCATCTTTTTTAAACACCCTATATATATATATAAAAATTATTGGATAAGATGTTAAAGAAGTTAAGAAATCCTTTTGAACAGTATTGTCATTTTCCACAATTACATTACATTAAAATTATTGTTTAAATAATTTCTCTTTTAAATAAAAACTTTGAGTAATATCTAAATCTGTCAGTTTATCAATTAAATTATAGCCATTTGCTTATTACTTTTACGAAAAAAATGGAATTTAACCTTAACATCGTGTACTGTAGATACAAATATATTGAGTGTATGTACCTCGAAGATAGCTGTTACTTTTCCATACACATCTCAGTTTTCCAAAGAACAAATTTTTGAGCATTAAGTTGTCAGAGTATGGGTTTGTAATTGGAACAAGTAAATCGGTATTACTACTTACAAGAACCTGGTCATTCAAATAATATCATCCATCACCAATCCATTTGTTAGTATACTTTGTTTTTCTTACAGACAGCTGAGAAACCCCTACATTTCTTGGTAGTCGTTCCCACTTCAATTACGGATTACCGCTAAACCATATGCAATAAAGTAATACATATTTATAATAAAAGATCGTTTTGCTCGGCTGACTTCAACTGCCCTCCACATTTACAAATTTGAAGAGAAACTGTATAATTGGTTAAATACTAACTATACAGCGATAGAAAGGTTTTAAATATCAAGTTAAAAAGGTTTCCGTCCATGGGCACTAAGTTTTTTTTTAAATGGTGTACCATTACCCGTTTCTGAGATACGGTCGATGTGCTCTATGAATGGCTTACACCGTACAATGCTTGATTGCAACACTGTTTTGAATAGACCACTTTCATCAGATTATGGTGTATAAGAATCTAATGTCATTTCGTATTTGTATTGATGGGCCGACATCTGAACACTACTAGAAATCTCAGGTATCTCTATGAGCATCAACTGCTAATGGTTAATAGCAATACCCCACCCTAGAATTTTTACCTAATAAACGAATTCTATCTGCAGTAAGAGATTTTCAATGTGTCCAACATCGTATTTCCAAGAGTCCTACAATTTTACTTCCTATCCCAGAAGAAGAAGTGCTTTGGTTTTTCACCATTTTGGAAAAACGGCTATTTCAGCCAGGTTTGAACCCTCGCCGCTCGAGTGCAAGGTAAGGCTAATCATTCCGAATCTAATGTTATGATTTTGTTTTGTTTACATAGCTGCAACGAATTCTGTATATTGAGACCTTTATATAAAGTTGAATTTAATTTAAAAAATTCGATTGCATTGGGAGAAAAAATAATATATTATCAAGTTTTACGTTTGAATATTATTGGACATTGTTCTGGAACCACCACAATGAAGTACTTACCTTTTAGGTATTAAATGGCGTATTTTTTATTTATCTTTATATAAATGTAAACGTTTCGATAACAGTTATTGTCCTGAGTAAATGGTAATACCTTCAAGAATCGCTCGAAATGTCAAAATAAGTTTATGAAATATGAAAATTGAAACCGCAAATATAAACCTCCCTTTAATAAGTTTGATGAACGTATAAAGCCAATTATAGAATCTTATTTTATGTTAGCAAAAATTAGCTAGATTTTTAATAAATTAAATATGTAAATAGGTTTTGGCCATTATATAATTAAAAAAGTACAATGGTACATGTTATTTTTAGCTTTTGGCATGTCTAGTTTTTTTTTTGCTGTTTTTTCTAGATCTTGAAGTAAATGATTTGCCAATTAAATATGTTAAGTTATCACAGCATTACAGTAATTTAACATGTGCAGTTAAAATTAGAGGTCATATAAAAAGTGCACATCGTGTTTTCACATACAATAACATTATTAACCCAAAAGCTTCTTTTTTGTTAGATTTCTGTTTATGAATACTTTTATCAATCTCCATTTAAAGCTTTTCACAACTTTACACTTACATCATAACTGGATTAAAATTTGTTCTTTGATTATGACATTTCTCACTGTTAGCCTTCGTCCGTTAGAGGGTGTTCTGATGTCATCTTCAAGGAATTTTTTTAATATTTAATTTATCAAGGATCTAGTTATCCTTTACTAAAATTAGATTTCATAGTTGGCTTTATACGTTTATCGAACTGTTATATTAATAGCAGGCTTACATCAGCGTTTTCAATTTTTATGTATTTTCATACACCATAATGAACATTTATATTTATAGTTTGTTTTCATATGGAAAAATGCTAAGTTATTTTTGAGTGACCATTTTGATTAGACAAAATCGGTTGTCATATTTTTATAGGTATTTATGGGCAAACATGCCGTTTTACGATTATGTATAGTTACACACAACTTAAACGGACCATACCAATTTTCTATTTTTATGGTTCATATATTATAAAGGTGTTCGTATTTTGTGATCGACAAACATACTAAATTTAGTTGTTTATGCTACTTCACACCATGTTGATAGTCGTTTTATCCAAATTCTTACTGCATTTTTGTTAAGATTACAATATAAAGAATATATTTTGCAAATACTTGAATTAATCATAGCAGCTGGAACAAAATGGAATAATCACACACAGTGACGAATTTTAAATTCACGGCCATATTTTCACATTTCAAACACACATTATAAACTGTAAATTAGCTATAGCTATATCGATGAATGTGTTTAACACCAGCATAATAAAATTATGTTCGTTAATTTTGCAGTATGCTGTAATTTAAATTTGGTATATGTATTGGAAAAAATACTAAAACTTTTAGTTTTCTTCCATTATTTAAATATACGCTGGATGAAAAAATTGGTTAAGAGATATAAAAAATGGACCAAGGTCTCTGGAGCTTCCATTTAATGAAAAAATCACTGGCGCAAATAGAACTCAGCTATCTCTAATCGTTTGTCCGCTAGGAGGCGTTTCTCGACTTTAGTTGATTTCTTTAATACCCCATAACTTTCTTATTGTTAAAGATAATTGATTTTGGCAAAATCTTTCTTTTAGCACTTTTTTACGTAGAATCCATCACGATAGACAGTTATTTTGCAGGGTTTGATTTTTTATACGACCCTAACCTAAATTTTTTCATATCCCTGTATATTTTAGGTTTTTTGTAAAGTGCCTAAAATTTTCAAAATTTTTATGTATCACTTCTTAGTCAAATATTATTTGCAATATTGCGTTTTATACCTTAAAATATTTTGCTTACAGACATCTAGGTATCCATGGCTAACATAAGAAGGCAGCATGATTTAAAATGACAATTTCTTCGTTATCTGTAAATTTTTATTAGCTCTAAATATTTTTAATTTGAAGTAACGAACAAAAAACAACTAACGTAATAGAAAACTTACGTGAATAGAACAAACAAGTATTAAATAACAAAACATAAGTAACTTATTAACACTAATCTAAATATACTCAGATAAATAGTAGCAGTAAAACGAATTAAAAAAAACAGCTTATGTTCAAAATGTCTCCCCTTCTGTTCCAAACCGATTCTACACCTTTTCCTTACCCAATTTGCAACGTTTGTTAATTCCAAAGGTGGGATTTGGTTAAATGCACCGAGCAACGCCTCTTCTAATTCTTCCCTGGTATTAAAAGGCTGCTGCTTGTATGTGAGGTCTCTGATTTTACCACAGCGAAAACAATGAAGGGGTGTTAAATCTGGAGACCGAGGGGGCCATTGGATAACCCTTTGATTCCGTATCCAGTTTTCTCCAAACTACCCATTTAGATAATTGTTGATGATTCCTGCACAATACGGTGGTGTCCCATAGTGTTGGAAAATACTCTTTGTAATAAATTAATCGGTAGGTATGTCTTCCTGTAAAACGTGTAAATATCGCCGGGTATTCAGCGGTCCGTCGTATATATATATATATATATATATATATATATATATATATATATATATATATGTATATGGTCCAATAAATTGTCCTCGGTAAATACCCACCTACACATTAAAACTAAACCATGCTGCCGTCTTTTGTTAGCCACGGAAACCTAGATGTCTGCAAGCAAAAAATTTAATGTATAAAATGCAATATTGCAAATAATATTTATTATAGATATAACAAGTTATGCATCAAAATTTAGTAAATTTTACGCTCTGGTAAAAAAAACCAAAATATACAGGGTGGTCAGCATAAAAAGTCAATAACCCTATATAAAAACTGTCTATCGCAATGCATTCTACTTAGAAAAGTGCTCTAAGAAAGATTTCTTCGAAGTCTTTAATAATAAGGAAGTAATGGGGAACTAAATAAATCGACTAAATTTGAGAAACGCCCCCTAACGGCCAAACGATTAGAGATAGCTGAATTCTGTTTCCGCCAGTGATTTTCTCATAAAATTTGAGCTTCAGACACCTAGGTGCATTTTTTACCACCTCTTAAAGTAAAGTGTGTTTCCATAGGAAATTATTCAATTTGGACAACCGGGTACACTCATAACTTTTCTATATAGAAAGTTGTAATTTATTCAATTTGGACCACCCGGTACACTCATAACTTTTCTGTATAGAAAGTTGTAATTTGTGGAACTTAAATACGATCATGAAAACTATTTATTGTGCAGAGTAGCATCCATCCTACACTTCCATAAAGGTGTACGAAAGGGGTGACTTGTAAATATTAGGTATTATTTTTATTGAGAACGTTTACTTTGATCTTTTTTATCGAAAGTTATTTATTACCATACCTAAGGCGTGGTAATCCAGGAAATAGTCTGCAATAATTAACGGTCCACAAAATAGAGCATGTCATAAAATGTCATAAATTGACTAAACATTTTAATTAAAAATTATTATATTGTCGAAATATTTCGGTGGATATAATTAGGTACGTAATGCAATGAAACTGAATACCATATATTTAGATTGCTAGCTAAAGCTTTTAGTTGGAAAATCGTAGTGAACTTTATCAGAACGCATTCTTGTTTTTAAAATGAGCTTGCTCTCAATTGAATCGTCATAAAATATAGGGTTTTGAAGGTAACTGCACTATCTATTTGTTCTAAACTTATGAGAGTGTATTCACATCTTTATTTTGTCTTGTACTGTTTAATATAGAGGATAACATAAGATCAACGCATAAATTACAATACTTATTTATGTTACAATACGAGACAGAGACGTTTCCATCATCGCATGAGTTAGCTTTCACTATTCATTTTTTCCGCCTGTCGTCATGCAGAATATTCTATTCACTGCACCACCCCAAGGGCTTTAAATTGCATATTAAGCGACCTATCTCAAAATATGAACAAAAATAAGTTAGCCGTCATTTTTAGCTTTGGCCTTCCGAAAGCGCTTGATTTAGTAGATCACCGAATCTTGTTGGAAAAACTAAAATATTACGGTTTTCGTGGTACTACATTAATACTAATTGAACCACATCTCATACACAGACAAAAATTAGTAGAGATTAAAGATTTAAGTAACAATAGCGATCTTCAAGTGCATCGTTCATCCTTGGAGAGCATCGTTATGGGGTCTCTCAAAGTTCAATTCTTGGGCCATTTGTATTTATTGTCTATGATTTACCGTGTAATATCATTGCTGCGTTACGATTTACGCCGATGATACTAATGTAACCATGTATGGAGACAATATTCAGGAATTACGTACTAATAGTGGTCAAACACATCATACAAAGCTGGCTCAACACTAATCGTCTTGGAGTAGACTTAGATAAAACATTAACGATACCGTCTCTAAGTTGCATAGACGGAGTAGCTTTCGTTTTAAATAGTGATAATATGGAATTAAATAAAGTAGGTACTTCAAAATCTGTTGGCTTAGTAGTAGGCCGCCGGCTTCTTTGGAAAGAACACATGGACGAAACCACTCGCAGATTTTTTGTGTCAGACGACTAAAACGTATTTGTGAATTACCATCTTAAGTTTATCATGGCCATTTTGTATCAGTCGTTACATGTGGGATAACAGGAAATTCACCATATTTAACACACACTTTTCAATTACAAGAAAAACGGCTTTAAAAATAATTTTCAGTCTAAAAAGCAGGGATGGCTGCAGCCAACTCTTCTAACTACAAAATACTCTTATTGATTAATCTGTATATTTTTGAAACTCTATATTTGTATTTATAAGTAAGTAGATGTTCAAGAAAATTCAATATTCACCATCACAACACACGGAACAAGTTCTTCCGAACTAATGCTGCAAAAACTGCTACACATTTTAGAAAGTTGGTGTTTAATTCCATAAAAATTTATAATAAATTACCTACGATAATAATGAGCATAGATAACGTCTCATTTTTTAAGAAGACTTTGAAAAAATATTTACTGGAAAAGAACTTTTACCCACTAGTAGAATTCTGGGAAACTTGATTTGTTGTTGGTGATCGAAATCAAGCGCGCACAAAATAACATTTTTTTTAAATACACACCGTGTAGATTATTATTTTTATCCACAACCGACACATTATCATGTCATAATTCAACTGCTTACAAACGCATTATAAACACTATAAAACCCTAGTGTTTTATATTCATAAAACACTAGGGTTTTATATTCATAAGACACTGTAGCGTTTACGAATCAGTCACTATAGCAATAAATCCATGACCACCCATAAATTCAAATAATAAGAAAATTGAATTAAAATTAAATTAACTAGAATAATTAAGTACATTTCATTATAATTTATTGTCGGTTGTGGATAAAGTTTTGTATTACATTCGGGTCTTATTAGCATATAAAACACTTAAGAAAATCAACGCTCGTGCTAACGCTCTCGCGTTTATTTTCTTGCGTGTTTTATATGCCTAATAAGACCCTTATATAATAAATAACTATTAAAAAATCTCCATGAAATATGAAATAAAAATGGTTATTGCAAACCTTAGCTAGCATTAATGATAACGGAGTTATAAGAACCTAAACCTAACCTAATTCTAAACTAATTTGGGAGGCTATGGAAACATCACGGTATTTATAATGAAGTTACGAGGATATAAAAAAAACTAAGTTTAAAAAATACCAAAAACCATTAATTTCATTATCAAACAACATTTTGTTCTAGGTTCTAGCTCTATAACTCTATTAAAGAAGATGTTCAAAAATTTCACCTCGCTCCTGAAGACATTTGTCAGCTCGTTTATGAACATCTTTTACACTTTCCAAAACGGTCCGGCCATGTATTTGACAACATTCTTCTCGAACTGCATTTTTGAGAACATCAACATTATTGTATGGTCTTAAATAAATGCGAGTTTTCAGATAACCCCACAAGAAGAAAATCGAGTGGGGTCAAATGAGGTGATGTTGGAGGTCATGAAATGGGTCCATTAGTTCCAATTCACCTATCAGTAATAATATTATTCAGATGATTACTAGTTTCTCGATAGTTGTGAGCAGGTGCTCCATCCTGCTGAAAAATAACATTTTATCTGTTAATTCATTTAAAAAATTTTCCAAAATCTCTTACATAAATTCCACATATCTTTCGCCGTTGAGGCAACACCAAGCGTTAAAACTAAAATGAATCTGAGGAGCTTTAGGATGTGCTTTCAAGAAGTTTTTCTCTGACCAGTAATGATGGTTTTTTTCTGTTAAACATTCCACAATTAGAAAAGTACGAATGGTCACTCCATAGAATATTTCGATAATTATTGGCATTTTGTTGACAATAGTTAATATACCAATAGAAATAAAACCGTTCCTCTTTCAGGATCTTCCGGGTGTAATATTTGAACAGGTTTGTACTTATAGGGGGAGTATTTATATCTCTTCAGTATTTTGTGAATAGTACCATGTGCCAAATTCGAATCTCTAACAATGTCCCTTGCCGAATTATTGGGATAAGCTTCAAAATAACAAATAACTTCTATTTCAACTGCTTCACTAATTTTTAACCCCTTTTTATTAAAAACATTCTCGCTAGTTCCAAACTTCCGGTAGAGTTCTAGAAAATATCGACGATTCGGTTGATCAGAAAATGGGTATAACTACTCGTAATATTCTTTTGCTCTTAGCCAACATATGTTATTCACCAAGTAAGCTTGCAACATGTCACATTTCTCACTATGAGAAAAAGCATTTTCAAAACACAAAGGACACAATATCATCTCTATTTTCAACATATATATATATATATATATATATATATATATATATATATATATAGGCATTATAGGCAATAGGTATATATCATTGTCTCAAAAACTGTGGCCTATGTATAAAATTCCAAGGTCAAGAGGAACGTTAGTGGCATTGGTGAACAAGTACTCCTAGTACATTTTACTTCACATCCAACGGATGGGAAGTACTGTATCGCTAAAAGAATTTACAAAAATTTGCTCAATCGCTTTAAAATGTTCAAAAACGTCAAAATCAAAATTTGAGCAAAAAAAATCTTTTCTATGTGTCTGTCTGTGTGTATGTGTACTCCATAACTTTCGAAGGACTTAACATATCAACTTGAAATTTGGCACACATATGATGTCAGCTACCCAAAGCGACTGATTATTTTTGGGGTCAGTGGGGTATGGAGAAAGGGGTAAAATTGGGGGGTAAGTACCCCTTTTCAAATTTTTATTTTTTCCTTTTAATATGTGGTTACTAATATAATTGTGAGTATTTTTTGTTCCTATAATTTTTCTGTACAACAAACGGTTTACGAGATAGCAAGAAACCGTCACTTTAAAAAACCGGTTTTTTCTAAATATCTCCGGAACTACTTAACATATTTAAAAAGTTAAAATACCATTAGATAGGAAATAAAATTTCTCTTAAAAAGTGTTTTTACAATTTTTTCGAAAATTTTGTCAGTTTCGATTTTGGAACCCGCCCACAAGATTTTTTTGAAATTAGTGTTAGAAAATCAAATTTCTGATCGAAAAGTGTTCTTATAATTTTTTTGTAAAGTTAATCGTTTTCGAGTTATTTACAAAACACCGATTGTTCGATGTGGAAGTATTGATACAGTTTGCAGCGATTTTTCTGAAAGATTCAAGAGACAAAGAAGTGTACCATCCAATTTGAAAAGATAAAGACTTTTATAAGGTTACTAAGATGACTGTCGACTTGTTGAACCTATAAAGTTCAAAGATATTCACTATTCACCATTATTGTTGCGCTTATGCAGAGAAGGATTCACAGCAAGTAAAATTGGTATGTGCAATGGGATAGTCGGAAACTATAATTGAGGAATTCGTGCAAGGAGTTTGGATTGAAATTACTCAGTCTTGAAAATATACATTCCGGAAAATGTTAATTCTAAAACGAAAATTTTTGTTAACCTTTCAGTGGTCGCGCACGTTGTATGACACCGGGTGACGTTTATTGTGCCTATAGGATCGCGAGCAGTCGTTGGATCTCGTTCAGACTTCCAGTAGCTTCCTAAACTCAGCTCATAAACATCAGTCTAGCATAAAATTTAGTGGAAGGGTACTCGTATTGTTTTTCTAGTAAAGCCGGTGTTCTACACCGGTCGCAACCTTTGGTTAATTGATTTAGCAACTGAAATTTTTGTTCACTTTTCCTTAAAAAAGGTAATGTATTACTTTATTTTTTATTTATTTTTATTTTATCATTTTAATTTTGCAGTTTAATGTAAGCATGGATTATGAGGCTGAGCAAGCGAGTCTACAAAAATTCTTAGATGAGGTGGAAAGAAACATCGAATTTGATGATGATGCAAGCGACATGGAATTTGATGATGATGCAGAACAAGGGGAACTTGACAATATAGAAGAAAGATAATCGAGTAATACCGAACAAGAATTCAATGAAGATGAGCAAATCGAAAGTTCGGGGTGAGCAAATAGAGCCAGCTTTCATTGGTAAAGACAATATGTGCAAATGGTCAAAACATGCGCCAAGAAGGGCTGTCAGAACAAGAGCAGAAAACCTAATTACTCAACTACCCGATGGAAAAGGAACAGCAAAAAATTGGAAGACTCCTTACTCTATGTCTGAAAGGTATGCACGAGAGAGGGACGCCAAACAACCAATTCAGTTGAGATAAATGCCTTCTTCGGATTGTTATACTTAGCAGGAGTAAGACATACCAATCATGTGAAAGTCAAGGATATTTGGAAGACAAATGGTACAGGAATCGAAGCTTTTCGTTTGATGATGAATTCTCAGAGATTTCGATTTTTACTCAGGAATTTAACTTTTGAAGATATTGACATCTGAGAAGAACGTAGAACTATTGATGGCCCTAGTAAGATTCGTGGTGGAAAAATTCAATACCAGTTGTAAGAAATAATATAGTTACTCAAACTTTGTAATAGTAAACGGGAAGCTCGAACCTTTTAGGGGCAGATGTAGCTTCAAACAATATATTCCGAGCAAGCCCAATAAGTACGGGATTAAATTTTTTGTTCTATCGGATTCCAGGATGTTTTATACAAGCCACACGTTATCACTCAACCCAATGATCCCTACAAACAAGATAATTCTGGCAAAGCTGTAGTAGAGCGTCTTCGGAAACATATCTACAATACCGGTAGAAATGTAACCGTAGATAATTGGTTAACGAGCATACCGCTGGCAAAACCTTTACCAGAAAAAAGGTTATCACGGCTTGGTACAATTAGAAAAAATAAGCAAGAATTGCCGTTAGAGTTTACTACACAAGGAACTAGATCAATCAATTCGAGTATGGTTGGGTTTGAACAAGATTGCACTCTGGTATCGTACATCCCAAAAAGGATTAATTTCGACAATGCGTAGAGATGATAACGTGGTTTTTTATAGTGTAATGAATGTGGCAGCAATCAATTCAAATGTTATATATGTATCTAATAATCAAGATCTACCAAATAAACGTAGTGACCTTTTAGAAAAGCTGAGTTTTGGGTTGATGTACGATTATCAGCAAGTTCGTGCTGCCTCAAAATATATACCTCCAGCGATTAAAATTAGATTGCAAGAAATTTGTCACATTGACACAGAACCAGAACCTACCGTCCAGCATCAACCACAAATAGGACGTTGTTCCAAATGTAACTGGAAGAAAAACAGGAAAACTAAGTATTACTACAAATTATGCAAAGGTTTTGTTTGTCTAGAACATTCAGTGATAGTTTGCGACAGTTGCTGAGAAAATTATTTTCCAAATTATTATATTGAGAATTTACATCAGTTCTACATATACAGGGTTTTCCACGGTAGGCGTTCGTTAGAAGTTTATGTGGTTAGAAACAATTTAGAAATCTGAAATTTTTGACTTAAGGGTTATTTAAGATTCCCTTTCATTCTAAAATATTTTCAAGGCCATGTTACTTCCGGTTATACCGGAAGTCGCCACTAACTTCCTTATTTTAAATGGAACACCCTGCATATTATTTTATTTTTGGATTCTTGACAAAATTTTAGTCTTATAAGGGCTTCCTATACCTTTTTTAACTGTTTCTTAGATATCTTGATTTTTCAAAATTTTGAAGGATGTAACCCTATTTTCAACACTGCTTGTCTTACTTATTTTTGACTGAAGGAAAGTGCTTCTAGAGTAAACAGAAGCATAAGAACTATACTTTTGAAATACTCATTGACAATTGATTTATTGCATACATGGTGTTCAAAATTTGATGAACTATTAAACAATTTTCAAAGTTGAAAAACTTTGTTAATTCAAATGTGACACCCTATATATTATTGGATGAATAGATGCAGTATTTAGTTATGCATCGTTTGGCTATAACATTACCTATACCTATTATAACAATTTTCTTGTTAATTAATATTTTCTACTTTAATGTGATTTTTGACAGAAACTGAAATGTTTTTCAAAAATAAAATGAACTTAATTCAAACTACACAAATTCTATTTTATTAAAACAATGAAATAAAACAAGGAGATAATAAAATTGAGAGCATAATAACAAATGAAAAACATAACACAATTATTTGAACATAACTAGAAGAAAAGTGATAAAAAAGATAAAATGAATCATTACAAATGTTCCACATGACCGCTAATTTGATTTAAGCATTTTATAACTCCGTATTTTTTATAAAAGGCGATAAAATTCCAAAACTGTAATCTAGTGAGCCTTGATTTTGACACGCATTAAAACATTGTTGTTGATTTAATGTCAAATCAGTACAATTTAAGTGATTTTGTAATTTTTTAAGTATTTTTTTAAGTACTGTTTACAATGAAATGTGTTCAAGAATATTCTAACAATGATTTATTAAATTTGTTTTACACGCATGGTGAATGTGGACGAATTGTTAGGCGAACATGCAGGTTGTTTAACGAACGGTATCCACACCTACCATTAATGACACCTGGAAAATTTGCAAGAATTGAAGCTCGATTTATTGCAACTGGAAGTATAAGGGCAACTCGAACGCATTTAAAGCCAGTAATAGATAATGAAGTTAACAAGGTGAACGTGTTAGCTTATTTTCACGCTTATCCACGAACTTCAATTACAGCAGCTGCATTGGATTTGGATATTTCACAAACATCAATCCACAGAATATTAAAGAAGTATAAAATGCATCCTTTTTCGGTAATAACTGTGCAAGGATTACATCTTGGTGATCAGGCACGACGAGTTAACTTTTGTGAATTTATTCTTGTACAAATGACCGAATATCCGAGATTTCTTCACAACGTTATTTGGACCGATGAATCAAAATTCAGTAGAGAAGGAATTTTCAATCGCCGAAATAATCACTACTGGGCACAAGATAATCCTCATGTAACAAGAGAACGTAATCACCAGTTCCAATTTAGTTTTAACGTTTTTGTTTAGTTATGGATAATAGAGTGGCATATCAAGTGTACGATGAAAATTTGAATGGGGCGAGATATCTTGAAATTCTCCGTGGATTTGTTATGGATTTTCTAAATACTCTACCTGCATGTGACAGGGCAAACAGTTGGTATCAGCTGGATGGTGCTCCCGCACATTCCACTATAGCTGTACACCAAAAGTTGACATTGATGTTTGAAGATCGGTGGATTGGCCCAAGGACCTCGGAACTGGCCACCGAGATCACCCGATTTGACGCCCCTGGACTTTTACCTCTGGGGTCGTATAAAAGAATTAGTGTACTCTAGGCCAGTTCAAACTAGAGAGGAATTGCTAAATCGTGTTCACAATGCATTCAATAGTACGTGTCCACACGAAATTCAGCGATCTATTTCGCAAGGAGTATATGATAGAGTTATAAAATGCTTAAATCAAATTGGCGGTCATGTGGAACATTTGTAATGATTCATATTATCTTTTTATCACTTTTCTTCTAGTTATGTTCAAATAATTGTTTTATGTTTTTCATTTGTTATTATGCTCTCAATTTTGTTATCTTCTTGTTTTATTTCATTGTTTTAATAAAATAGAATTTGTGTAGTTTGAATTAAGTTCATTTTATTTTTGAAAAACATTTCAGTTTCTGTCAAAAATCACATTAAAGTAGAAAATATTAATTAACAAGAAAATTGTCGATAATAGGTATAGGTAATGTTATAGCCAAACGACGCATAACTAAATGCTGCATCTATTCATCCAATAATATACAGGGTGTCACATTTGAATTAACAAAGTTTTTCAACTTTGAAAATTGTTTAACAGTTCATCAAATTTTGAACACCATGTATGCAATAAATCAATTGTCAATGAGTATTTCAAAAGTATAGTTCTTATGCTTCTGTTTACTCTAGAAGCACTTTCCATCAGTCAAAAATAAGTAAGACAAGCAGTGTTGAAAATAGGGTTACATCTTTCAAAATTTTTGAAAAAATCAAGATATCTAAGAAACAGTTGAAAAAAGGTATAGGAAACCCTTATAAGACTTATCATAAAATTTTGTCAAGAATCCAACAATAAAATAATATACAGGGTGTTCCATTTAAGATTTCTAAATTGTTTCTAACCACATTAACTTCTAACGAACGCCTACCGTGGAAAACCCTGTATAAAGACAAAATTTACATCGATTGGGGCTTGAACATTGATGGCGCAGTTGGTTAGCGCGGTACTGTAGCAAAGTACAGGTCGTAGGTTCAAATCCTACTCGAGGTAAACTTTTTATTTATGTATTTAATAAAATTAATAACAATTTTTATTTTCCAAATAATTAGGTTTTATTTTGAAATTGTTTTTCTTATTTTTGCAAATTTTTGGTTCATTTTTCTAAATAAAATCCGTAAAATATTCACTAATTGTATGTTTGTACCAAATATTATGAAGCAAAAATCATTTTTGATTTAAAATAATATTTTAAAAGTCACAGTGTCTCAGATCGGGTGCGTCATTTCGTGTCCAAATATGAGTGCGTCTACTGAAAGGTTAATAAAACTATAAATATCTATAATAAAGTATTTGATGATGATAAGCAATAAGTGTTTGAGATTTCCACGAGTGTATTTCCATTTATTCCGAGTCCATGATCTCGTGTGTTGATAAGATTCTTGTAACGACGTTCCTTGAATCGGCAATGTTTCGGAAAACTCCCATTTGCAATCTTCAGGTCATCAATAATTTTGTTCTGCTACGCGTTGTTCGAATTGAACTAACGTTCCTTGTTAATTATACCTTCGCTGGCTTTCAATTTCTCTACTTTCTCTACCTTACTTTCCTTTTTCTGGAATAACATCACCTAGTACTCATTCTTAGTTACCTGAAGGTGGAAAATGTGAGTTTTCCGAAACGTCGCCGATTCAACGAACGTTCTTACAAGAATTTTGCCAACACATGAGATCGTGGACTCGGATTATTGGTTTGTATTGTTTAAGAAATCTTTTATTTGTGTAATATGTTGTCCCCTGTAGTAGTATTAAGTAGTAAAATATTTAGTATTTGAGACCCAATCAAATTTTATAATGGGTTTTTTATAAATACAACATAAAAGTTTTTCGATACCGCAAACAAATTACATACATTAAACATCTTTGTTTAGATTTAATAACGTACATAGAATTAGTATAAAATGTTTACTTGGCTACAGAAGGACTTACTTTAATTTCGCAACTGAGCATAAAGTAAGTAGTTCAGATTAAGTGGAAGTTACGTACCGTTAAATTTGTCAAGTGCTATTTATTATAATTTACAACACGCGTTTAAAGAAAACAACTTAACTGGTATTGACTAAACGAAAGAAAAGTAGTGCGTTAGGCAATTAGTTGAATTCCAATGTTCGCGTGCCTGGGCCGCTATTCCTTGGATTAATTTTGTTAGACTACGTTTATTATAACCATATATGCACGTGCATAGAAACCGACCCAAAGAATTGATGGATACTTGTGTAACCTTTTGCTCTGCCATACCTAGACTAAGTATTTATGAAAATGTAATACAGAAGGTTATAGCAATAATTTAAAACGAGCATTTATTACATACGTAATTACTTAGTCACTTTAAATGTGTGCTCACCATTACGCACCTACTATAAATGTTTGTCTTTATTGAAAGATCTGTCGCAAATACGATTAATTAATTTTCTTATGTGTTAGAAATTGGCAAACATCTTTATTAACATTGAATTGCCTTCGTAAATAATTAAACAGCATGCTGTGCTATAAAAATCGTGCCGAAAATAATAATAATAAATCATAAAAAAATATAGCTCGATTTGACAAAGTTTATTGCTGAATTTTACAATTTTCTATAAGAATGGTGAAGTTAATCAAATTTTAGTATCACAGCTTGATCATCTACAAATTGTATGTTATAAAAGTTGTGCATTAAGAAAAAAATACTGATTAATGGTTAATAAATTAGACATCTAATGTACTCTCCGATTTCTGCGATTACACGTATATTAGTAGAGTATGGTTGATTAAAAATATGTTCAAATCAAATGATTAATAATACTTTATGATTTTAATTAAAATTTTGTATAAATTGTTTTAGTAACGTTTCAAAATATCTAGTTTTGTGTAGCACAAAACTTAAACATTGCTCAGCTAGTCCTTGATCACTCGGTAAAACGACAATCGGTTTAAATTTACGTAACCCAACACGTGGATATTTAGGACTCTTGTGAATTGTAAATTTCAAACAGATTAGTTACTACCGTTATTACTAATTAAATTCAGTCATGATTACGCTATATTAAACTTTATGATAGTTTGATGGTACATTTTGTAGTAGAACAAGTAGACAGATAAATAAATATTATTACTAAATAGATTCGTGTCTGGATTTATGAATATTTTGTAGCACCCTATGTTAAATTATATGATAGTATTTTCGTGCAGAAAGTATATGATAGGATATGAAAATGTAAACTTTCACCATTGTTACACATAATAAAATACTATTTTTTTGGGTTTTTTAGTGGTGTATGTTAAATTATATAATCCAAACGTTATCTTACAGTTATCTTCCTCAGTAATTATCTATTAAAATTGTTAGAGATGTTGAAACAATTTTGTCAAAATTGAAAAATTAAATCATAAACATTAGACTGCAATTAATATAACAGTTTTAGAAACGTATAAAGCCAACTATACAATTAAATTTTAGTAAAGAATAACTAGGTCATTAAAAATTAAATATTGTTAAACTGCCTTAAAGATGACAAATCAGAACACCCTCTAAACGGTCGAAGGCTAACAATGAAAAATGTCAGTCAAAAAACACATTTAACAAAATTTAATCAAGTTATGATGTAAGTAATGATAAAATAATCCAGTTAAATCTAACAAAGAAATAGCTTAGTCAATAAATGCAAGTGTTATTAACAATGAAAAGCATAATGCATAACGTTTTTTTTAATTTTTAATTATAATTGTAATTTTATAGTGCTGTGATAATTTAACATATAATTGGTAAAGCATTCGCTTCAAGATCTAGGAAAAACAGCAAAAAACATAGACACACCAAAAGTCAAAATTAAAATCAAAATCAAGACGTACCATTATAACTTTTGTTAATTATAAGATGCCAAAACTTATTTGAACGGAGATTTTCTTCTGGTCTATTAAAATTATTAGGGTGTTTATATATCTCAATAGCTTCACGTTGTAAACGAACATAATAATGAGTTTGTCTGGACAATATTTCCATATTGTCAAATTTAATGTCATGATTTAGATTATTTAAGGCATGGTCAGCCACAGCAGACCTCTCTGGTTGACCTAATCTACAAAATCTCATATGTTCTTTACGTTTATGTTTTGTGGTTCCGATGTATACTTTTAACAAGATAGCTTATACACTCCGGAAGATGATAAGGGGTTTAAAACAGCTTTAGGTGATCTTAAATGTTCTTTAATCTTTCTTGTACGTTTAAAAATAGTCCTAATGCCATATTTAATTAGGTTTTTTCAATTCTATCTGTAATATTAGCTACAAAAGCTAGAAAAGCAGTACTAACATCAAGAACTGTTTTTTCTTTAAGGTTATGTTATTAATATCTGTAATTGAATCTCCATTAACTTGTAATGATTTTGTTAAATATTTATATTTATCCTTCAAAAATTTGTTTTGCTTGACCTACTAAAGGTTTAATTACACCAATTTTTTGACGTGCATGGTGGTTTCATAATTTATGAAGGTATCTATCAGTATGTGTCGGCTCTCTGTAAATCTTAAAAGATGGTGAATTATTATTTTTAGATATTAATATGTCAAGAAATGGTAAACTTCCATTACTTTTTTTTTTCTATGGTAAACTGAATGCTCGGATGTATACCATTATAAAAACCAAAAACTCATGCAGTGTCTCTTCTGCATGTCGCCAAATAACAAATGTGTCATCTACATATCTATACCAAACTAAAAGTTTTTTAGGTGTGTTTTGTAACGCTAATGTTTTAAATTTTTCCATGTAAAAATTAGCTACCTATAACTGGAGTAAGGGGACTACCCATTGCTACACCATCAATCTGTTCCTAAAATTTACTATTCCACTGAAAATAAGTTGTAGTAAGACAGTGCTGAAAAAGAATGGTTGTATCCTTTGGAAAGGGATGATCAACGTATTCAATATTTCTTTTAGAGGCACTTTTCTAAAAAGCGGAACAACATCAAAACTGACCATTATATCACCCTCTTCAATTTTTCAACAATGTCGGCAGAGTTTTTAATGTAATGGGATGTTTTACCTATATGAGGTTGTAATAAAAATGTAAGATGTTTTGCAAGATTATATGTAGGAGAACAATAGGCCTTTCGCTTCTGACAAATATAGCGACCCCTTACCTGGGAGCCAAATACTTTTTCTGCGATAAAAGTTGTTACTAGTGGAAATACTGCTTTTTATATGAATTATTTGCACTATTGTTCATATTTGTATGATTTACAGCAATTGTTGTTATGTCACATGTCAGCGCGTGATCGGCACTAGTGGAAAGTTTACTTAGTGGGTGACCAAATAGTGTGCTCGTGTTTGCCTCGAAAACCGTGTAACTAACGTTATGTTGATTTATGTAGATTTATCACAAATTAATCACAACATAACAATATAAAAATTTATTTACAAGCACAACAAAACTAAAATGTTTTCTCTTTACTACCTACCTACTACTACCGATCAAAATCACTCACAAAAAAATCGTGTGTGATCTTGGCGCAGTCCAGGTAGTATCCAGGGTTTCCAGGTAAAGTGGAATAAACCTAAATCGTGTCTTTTCGTTATTCCATTTAAGTAACAATTTTTGCAACTGTTTTCTTACAATTTTTCCGGCTTTCTTTCTTCCTTTTGTTTCAAAATGTGATCAAGACTTGGAAGGCTTATCTTTTAGCAATCCTTTTATCACAAACATATGAAAATTTTCTTTCCAGAATATTTATTCCATAGTTGATGTTAATTTATCATCATCAGTTGTAAGATATGGGCAAACATTTTGATAGGCCACCTGATCACCTTTCTATCGCCCGGGTAGTAGACACACATCTGATCCCGTCTGCCTACACCAGACTTATATTTATTATATTTAATTATAGACAATGGCGTTAACTTGTTCTCCTGTCTTCTTGTTAGGATTTCCACCATGTCATTATTATCTTGCGTGGATATATATGCAACGCCCCTTTTATTCTTCCATTCTCCTACCATTACGCCATTCGCATATTTTGCTATAGTCTCATTTCGTTTTAATTTCATGTCCTTTACTATTTGAGGTGATGATTTTCTCTTTGTTCTCATTGTCCCTGTGCAATACGTCTGTTTATCAGCAAGATGTAGCGTCAACTCACACGAGTTATAATAGTTATCCCTATAGGCGCTTCCGTTAATTTTAGGACGACTTTTTCTGTGTGCGTCCTTCCTCCACTCTAACATGCATGTGTAGACTATAAATTTTAAAATTAGTCCTCCAGCCGTCGTTAACATACATAATTTGATTCCATATTGATGGAAAGCTGAGACGACCGCGCCACAATGCCATAGATTTGTCTATAGAAAGTTTACGACCCCTGGACAATGTATTTCAGACATTCGCGAGTTGAAGAAATTTACAATTCTCCTAATTTTGTACAGCCGGTCCCCTTGAGTTGGTTCACCATCACTAGGATTTTGTGCGACGTGTAATGACCGTAGCAATATGAGAAAACGATTCCTACCCGTGTTGCCGGCAAAGACATTTAAACTAAATAGGTAATCAATTTTCCAGTAATCTTGAAGTCGGTTTAAGCGGATATTTCCAATCTGTAGAAATATTGCTGCGAATAGGAGTAGTTTATCTCGACGAACATCGTACCAGTTAATGCGCGATTTTTCCTTAGTAGTAGTTGGACGCAAAAATATCTCAATAGCATACCTGTTCGTTTCTGTGACTATTTCATCTAGTAATTGATCGGTCAGAAAATGTCTAAAATACCAAAAGATAAGGTAGCATTATTTACCTAAAATAATGAATGATACTCGGGAACAACTTCTAGTAAACTTTCAGTCTTCGTAAAAGGAAAGAACTTTATGTATCCTGAATCATCTTCTCACTTTAGGGTTTCTGCGACATCTGGTACAGGAAGTGCTTGAGGTGTAGGATTTTCTGTTTCGCTTTTCGAGTCTGACGTTTCCGAACTGTAACTGACATCGCTTCATCTCAAAAATTGCTAATATTTCTTCCTACATACCTTTTCTTTATAAAGTTTTTTAATATAACGCAAGGTAAGTCTAAAAATTAATTAAATATGCATGAAAATGGTTAAACTGTATTATTGACATCTTATAGAAGCGGGAGGCTTTGGAATTTTTTTTTGTTAACATTTATGTAGTATGTAGTAATTTCTATCTGATATGAAGTTTTAAACATCGTTCTGATTTTTTTTTGCTTTTACAATGTTGTCTGTTTTCGTTATGAACGTATAAAAAAGAGGTTGCATAGTTACCCTAAGAAAATTATAATTAAAATTATTTAATTTTTTTTTTATTTTTTAAGTTAGCATCTAGATGTCTATTAACATCTGTTAGACATGAAGTTTTAAACGTCTGTTTGATATAGATTATTGGTTATGTTTCTACAATGTATCATATTTTCTTAATTAACTTATTATAAAAAAGGTTACATAATTATCCTAAAAAAATGTTATTAAAATGATTTCATTCCTTTTAATTTAGCATTTTGTAAGTTGGAAGGTCGTGTGGTGTTCCACACCAGATATTTTAGCTGATTTAAGGTCAATTTAAAGCTGAAATAATCGTAATCGAGTTATTATATTTGTAGTTGGACAATAATTTTAACCAAACGATAAAAAAGTTAAGTTAATACACAATACGTAAGTATATAAATTTTGTATTAGTAAATGTCAATAGTATAAGAGTAATTAAAATAATGTATTATGAGAACTAATAAATGCTTTATATTTTATGTGTCATTAGTGTCAAAAATTATTTTATGTACAAAATTTATGCTGCAAACTGGCATATAAAGCTTGTAACACGTTTACGCGTTCATAAAATACCCTGCATGTGCTCTCATTATTTGCAACGTTTGAAAAATATCAACCTACAGTTTTTACGTTAAAATTGTGCTGATATAAAATTATTTGTTAAAACTGGCGACGTTGTACACATGGTATAATTGCTGTTAAACATCTGCTTATATGTCTGACTACCTTTCTAATAAATAGTATTGCTATTTATACTCTTTTCCATATTTAGTTATAAGTTATCATCAAGTTTATAATTCTATTTCATTGATTTTTCTCGTTTAATACTACTGATATTAATTTCATTTCAAATAGGACCTTCGCAAAAATTGAATTACAGTTATTTATTTAGTTATTGTACATAATGTGCTGATATTTCAAGATCCCTTTAGTGGCATGATTACCTTTCAAAACGCTTACCCGTAGTACATTTAGGAGATATAGTCATGGCTCCTTCTACCACCATCAAGCTCGTTATTGTTGTTTTCATTCTGTAATATCAATAAGTAAAACGGTAGATTTTATGCTAAAATTATTGTCCTTTACGCTTCTTACTTTGCATTGAAATCTCTTAAACTTGTTGTGATAATACACATGCAGTCTTGTGTAAGCTAGATCATAATTTAGCATATAATATTACTAGACATCATTTGAGCTAACTTGTCTTCAACAATTAAATTTGAATTAATTTCTACATGGAAAAAGATAACATCTAAGTATGCAAATTATATTTTTAACAACCTATAAAATTGCTATGCTCTCAATAAAATCAGCTTGACAGTTGTGTCTGTAATTTGATTATAAAGAGTGTATGTAATAGGGTAATTGTATGCACATATACGGATAGCGTCCTACTTTATGCCATTGCCTTTATGTACAATCTTACAGCACTTTAAATATGTAAAACATGGTATAATTAAAAGATTCACGATAGCATCAATTGAATTTAAAAATTAAAATTATACTTTATTTATTGTGGTGATAAACTAAAGTTTAATAAATGCTTGTTGATTTCGTGGCGTCGATGAACTATAAAAAGGAGCAGAACGGACTATATCGAATTTTATAAAACACTAGCTTTCAGGTTTATGATGAAAAGTTCTCAGATCAGGAGCATCCTTATAAACACTTTCTCCAAACGCTTTTAGCTATAGTTAGTGGGGCAGGTACTGTGGTATACAGATAATGATAGATATTGTAGCTAGCTACAGGTAACGATAAAGATTAAATTTTGTAACTGAAAATGCAAATATTAGCAAAAACAATATTTCGGATGTTATTCGGACACATATAAGAAGTAGTTTTATCGAACATATATATTGTCCTGAACTATATTAATGCTTACATGAATATAACACTGATTTCTCATAGATTAGATTTTTCAATGTGATATACAGAAAGCATTTCTATTTGACGTTATTACAGAACAATGGTTTAGTTACCACTACTTTGACACTGACGTATGTCTTTTATGGTCATCTAAACGACTGCCAATTTGTAACGTTTTTAAAAAGAGATCTAGGTAATCTAGAAAATGTACAGTATGATATTAGCATTAGGATGTAGTTTCAATCAGACAGTGCTTTGGCACATTTGAAGAAACTCATACGACGTTACCTGAGCAGACCGTTTCCCAATAATAGATAAAACGCAATTGACTATTTTATGTAGGAATTTTAGTTCACGCATGTAACATTATACAAATAATTAGTATGAATGCAACAAATTGGATGTGTGTTCGAGATAATTACTTCAAACGTTTTAGAGAGCGTTAAACATTCATGTAGAAAGATAATTACGTACTTAAGAAGGCCATCGTTGAAGCATTTCTTATAATTTTCTAAGTTGTCTTCTTTGAGTTGAACATCAGGTATCAGATATTAATTATTTAATAATTAATGATTTTCCGTGATTAATAGAGGCCAGGCCAAAGAAATAGTCAAATTTTGTCCTTTCTGCCTTTATTTAAAGAAACCGTTAAATATTTCTCTATGTCGGAGTCCTACTATTTACCCTGCCCACGTTAAGGTACCAGTAACACATTGAAATTGGATCGGTAACAGCTAAAATGACTAACTATTGATACTATGGCCGGATCCCTGTAATCCTAGATTATTTCAAACATGTGGTATATTTATTCTTTAGTAACATGAGTTAATCCGTGGTGTTTGTTCAGAAATTTAGCGTTCAGCAGGGTATAATACTGTTACAATGCATAATAACATTACTTAAGCTTTAAGTGTAATTGCAGTTTTGTACAACTTATGCTACATCTTCTGAAATTATGACTTGACTTTACTTGAAAATGTACTGTATGGTATATTGTGTTGCAGGCCATACAATTATTTCGACAACATAGTATTCGGAAGCAGTGCCAGCTACTCAGAGATGAAAGGTTGTGGATAATTGAATTTTAGGATAACAGATCACGTTAAATAAAATATCTAAGCCGCTTAAACTGTTAAAAGTTAAAATTTTATATTTGTCAATGAGTAACTCTTGTTTAAAACGTCTAATACGGACATAATTTAACATATTAATTTCAATTCTTTATGTTCATATTCCTATTCCTTTTTTCACTGTCATTCTCAAGTAAATGCTGTTTATTAAAGTAATCAGGTTAAGTGTATGGATACTGTGTTTAATGTACGAGGGGTCGTTTTTATATTCCCGGACTAAGCAATTTACAATGATAATGTAATTTTATTGTTTTTAAATCACATATGCCATGGTAACGTGTTTGACAATTTACAAAACAATTGCAGCATTATTAGTTCTAATATCTGTCAGTTTGTGTTGTAACGTCTCAAAATGGACAAACTTGAATATCGAGCTGTTATAAAGTTTCTTTCAAAACAAGGAAAATCTCCAAAAGTTATTCGTGAAGAAATTTTGATTGTATACGGGGATAATTGCCCTTCCAAGTCGACTGTTTGTGAATGGTCAAAATTGTTTAAACATAGCCGAGAATCTCTAGATGATGATCAACGTCCAGATCGGAATGTTTACATGATTACTTCGGATGTTATTGAAGAAACCGTGTTTGGTAGTGGAAGATGCAAGATTAAAGAAGCGACAATTAGCGTTTTTATTAGGAGTTTTAGAAACCAGTTTTCAGAATTTTACATGGTTACCTTGGCATGACAAAGGTCAGTGCGATATGGGTTCCGCGATTGCTTAGGCCTTTTCAAATGCTTACTCAAATGGAGAAGTGTGAAGAATCTTTGGCGCTTTGTGGGGACGAACCAGATTTAATTGTGAATCGAATTATCACCGGAGATGAAACTTGGGTCCATCATTTTGAACCTAAGTCGAAACAAAATCGATGCAGTGGCATATTAGGGGTTCCAGTCCTCCCAAAAAGTTAATTTTTTTGAGATTTCCAAGGAATTTTAATAATTGATTATCTGAAGCAAGGTGGTACAATCAGAGGACAGTATTATGCAGGCTCAATGCGTCGCTTCAGAGATGTTATTAAAGTGAAGAGACGCGGAAAACTAACGCGAAGTGTCCTGTTGCTTCATGATAATGCACCAGCCCATAAGTTAAGACTTTCAAAACCTGCCGTTGCTAAATATGACTTTGTCCCCCCAGTGACTATTTTTTGTTTCCAGATCTCAAAAGAACACTAAGGGGAAGAAAGTTTAGGGACGATGGTGAACTTATAGCAGCTGTTGAAAGTAATTTTGCGAGCAAACCAAAGGAATATTTTTATAATGGGTTAAGGATGTTATTGAAACGATGTAATACTTGTATTGAAAAGCAAGGGGCCTATATTGAAAAATAAAGTTCTGTTGTTGTTCTAATATACTGTTATCATGCCCAGTCCGAGGTTATAAAAACGACCCCTCGTATCACAATTTAATTGATCGTTTTTACCTCCCAACCTACATATGCATGCGTAGGTATATGCGTAGGTTATGCAATTGATTTTTCTTCACAATCGTTAAATCGACGTATTACAAAGTGTCGTCGATATCGAACGCACTGCCTGTTTGTGTGTGTGTGTGTGTCTGTGTGTGTATATGTGTGTGTGTGTGTGTGTGTGTGTGTGTGTGGGTGTGTGTGTGTGTGTGTGTGTGTGTGTGTGTGTCTCTGTATATATATATATATATATATATATATATATATATAGTGTGTGTGTGTATGTATGTGTGTGTGTGCGTGTTGTGTGCGTGTGTGCGTGTGTGGTGTGTGCGTGTGTGCGTGTGTGCGTGTGTGCGTGTGTGCGTGTGTGCGTGTGTGCGTGTGTGCGTGTGTGTGTGCGTGTGTGCGTGTGTGCGTGTGCGTGTGTGCGTGTGTGCGTGTGTGCGTGTGTGCGTGTGTGCGTGTGTGCGAGAGTGCGTGTGTACGTGTGTGCGTGTGTGCGTGTGTGCGTGTGTACGTGTGTGCGTGCTTGTGTGTGTGCGTGTGCGTGTGCGTGTTCGTGTGGGCGTGCGTGCGTGCGTGTGTGCGTGGGTGCGTGAGTACGTGTGTGCTTTCGTGCGTGCGGGCGTGCGTGGGTGCGTGCGTGCGTGCGTGCGTGCGCGCGTGTGTGTGAAAAAGCTGTATAAAAATAGACCTTAAACATACCGATTGATTATCTTCCATGCTATTTTACTGTATCCACTTTATGGAGAAATGTAGATTAAATTTTTAAGGAAAATTTAATTTTACATAACTTTTCTTTATAAAATTTTCAAATACGAAACCAATTAAGTGTAAAGATGAAAATTAAAATTCTCAAACTGTATTATCGATATTTCATAGAAACGGACGGCTTTGGAATTTTTTTTTAATTAGTATCTGTACCTCTATTAACCTCTATCTAACATGAAGTTTTAAACGTCCATCTGGCATAGATTCGTGTTTTTGTTTTTGCAATGTTGTCTATTTTCATTACGAACGTATTAATTATCCTTAAAAAATATTATTATTAAAATTATTTCATTTCTTTTAATGTCCACTTTGCAGGTTTACAGGTCTTCTGTTGTTCTACACCAGATATTTTAAGTATGACTTGAACCTTTATTTCTTGTGGTACACAGTTTGCTATTTTCTCCCTTAGAGTATTATTACACGATCAAACTGTCCTTGACTCGTGTAGTTCATATCAAATAAGCTGCCGTTGAAATACAATGAAATGGGGGTGGTCGTGGTAAGACGTAAAGTAGCTCATTTTTTTAAACATCTTACATTTACCATAAAACATCCCCAAATTGGGGATAAATGCCCATAGAGCGCCACCACAATCCTAACTTATCTTGATCATTAACTTTGGCTGAGATTTTAATCCTCCAAAATCCTGCACCTCAGAGTGTTTGCTTACTCGGTACTTAACTGAGTTTTCAGTATAGACCTTTGAATGTAAAGTAATGCATCTGGTTGTTTTTAAAAACTTGGACCTTCAATACTTTCATTTTAGTACAACTCACAATTTGTCCGTGATCACTTCACTAACAGTCTAGGCTTCTTCATTAATACTTAATGTTCTATATTTACACCTTTGTTAACCTTTACATTTAATATTCACATCGGGGATATAGTTTAACCTTGCTTTATTCGTGATTCAGTACGCTGACCTTATTTACACATTAATAGTTCTTTGTTTAGTTGCACAACATGCACAGCCACCACAAAGTTCTTATTAATCGGTTAGAGCCACTATTAATTTAAAATATAATTCGAAAGTCCTTCGAAATTTGAATATTTTTCTCAGCACCATGATTAAGGCTAAGTACAAATTTCACTAAAAGATCTTAAGCCGGGGATCCATAATTAAGATACTACACTACAGTTTGTGCTAAATTCACGTTTTACAATCAGCAAAAAGCCTCGTAAACTACACACTTTGTCCGCATTTCACCGAACAATCAAACTAAAGATTGGCTGCATGCCCTCTAACTGCGCGACTGACTTAACTCCTTAAATAAGTACCTCGCCATCTTGCAAACGTTAATTTTTATGACGAGAGTAAAGTTTGGAACGAAACCAACGCAACCAAAACTCCTAACCCTACGCCATCTTGAAATTTTAAAAGAAAAATATAATAACTATGAAATACCCAGATTAGATTTTCAAGTACACTCCATAGAACGCCCAAAGCTGAGCTAAACTTTCTATGATGATTAAATTAAGTCGTTTTAATATTAATTGCTATAACGTATTCTAGAATATTATTTTATAAAGAATTTTATTTTGAATCCTCCTACAAATGCCGTTGTAATTTGAACAATGCATATTGAATGTGGGAAGCCGACTCCTGCATTTTAAAGGTTTGACACAACTAAATGATATATTTAATAGGGCTTGCTCAATTTTAAATAAAAGTTAGTAATTTATTTATACTGAATCATCACTTTTAAGGTGGCAAATATTAATTTGATATTTGTAACATCATAACCGTCTCAAATTAATTTATTTTAAAGTGATATTGTTGCTTTATGGGTTTTACCATAAAATTCCACTATATTACATACAATGCTATACAGAAGAGGAGGTACAAACTCTGTTATTTTTTTGGTTTAAAATTTTACGAAATTTAGAAGAATTACAAGTTGATGTGCTATGAGATAAAGTTGGCCTTGTGTACTCACATAATTTTATTTTGATTAATAGATTCTCGTTCGAGTAATGGGTGTGAATTTTCAAGAAGTAGAGTAAATTATTTTGCTATTGTGTGAACTGACCATTTATAGCGTAGCGTTTTATTTTAACTAAATGCATAACTTTAGCACATAGATATTCAGTAAAAAACTTATGCCGTTAATACATCGTAACACGTGTGAGGAATTTAAGTGTTGGGCCAGTGTTCGTCCCATTTTCTAATGTACCTTACGTACGAAATAAGACTGATTTCAGATACATCTTCACTAGCCGACCGTGCCCTTTCTATAAATTTCCTCTAATGTACCTGTACCAAGGTCTCGCTTGCGTTCATGGTGGTGCTTTCAACCAACAAAGCAGAAATTAAAAAAAACTTAATGATTTTGATAAAATTTTCTTTCAACCTATTTTTTAATGTGTTCATTATGACAATAGGACATTTTAAAAGAAAACAATAATCTGTCAGATGGACGTTTAAAATTTCATGAGATAGACGTTAGTAGACATATTTCTATTAACGTCTATCTGACATAAAGTTCTGAACGTCCTTCTGACAGATTATAGCATTTGTTTGTTCAATGTTGCCTATTTTCGTTATGAACGTATTAAAAAGTGGGATATTGCCATACATAAATTTAGAGATGAAGGCGCCTTTTTTGTATATTTCCGCATTTGAGTGGACTATATTGTATGTTGCTGGTTGTGGTTACGGTTTTTGAATAATGACACTCCGCTTTTGCTGATTTTCTAACTGGTAGCCTAAAATTACACAATGATCCTCTAAGCCCCAGGATTAAGAATTATAACGGATGTAGTCATCCGTTAACAACGTAAATCTGTCAAAAATTGGGCAATTATTTCCTTAACATTTGTGCAGATTTTTCCAGTAATACACAGTCTCAAACTAAACTTTCAGGACTGGAGATAACTTTGGTTTAAAAAATTTTCAAACCAAATGTCTTAGATTAAATGAAAATTAAAGATGTGTCATTCAAATCTCTGCTTGATCCACCCCCAATGCCAACCCGTTACGTTTGACAATAACCTTGTTAAAATTGACGATTTAAAAACTTAATGCCTCGAACTACTAAGGATGGAAAATTTCCTTAGTGTTTCTGTTTTGGTAGTTATTTAAAACTTCGCCTTATGCCGTAAACTCCTATTAATAGAAAAGTAAGAAGGTTTATACGTCTTTAAATCCATCTTATATAATCTTTAAGTAATCGTTTTGTTTTTACATCCCAGGTTATGGGATTGCAAGTAGTGGATACTTCTTTCTTGCACTTGGGATGATTATTGCAAGCAAATTTTTTGCAGAAAGCGGAATATTTATTGTCATTCCCACGGCAAAAATCACAGCGTTTACGTTTTTCAGTTTGTTCGGTGGTTTGTTGTTTCACAATTGCTCTTCCTGTACTTTCGATGGCTCGGACTGTTTTCTTGGAAATTCCTCTACCATCCTTAATCTTTCTTATTCTTTCGCACCCTCTGTCAATTTGTTCTGTTACTAACAATTACAATTACAACCTGATATTTTGTTTCTATCTGAAACACAAGTCTCCTCTGAAAGCTCAGAGTCACCCGACTTGCAATTTCCTCAATACCACCTTCACTCTAACTTTCGATATAAAGGAGGCGTATGTGCCTACATCAAGGGCAGAATTGCTTCTGTGAATAAATTATCTGTGATTATATTACGGCCACTTCCATTCCAAAATGAGCTCAAAGTTTTGACAACACGAGCACCTTGATTTTTTCATATACATTTCCAATGTTGCCTTGATAAATTTCAAAATTGCTGCAATAGAACGAATTCCCATTACATAGGGCCCATATTTTGGTACAGTATATGCCTGGTTTATTTGGCATATGCACTAGAAATGAGCAGCGTCCACGAAACGATACTAGTTGTTCACCTAAAGTCCCATAGGAGGAAGCGTTATATGATTCTCTGCAGTTCTTAGCAAAAATATCTCTGACGACACGGATAGGAGCTAATTTGTCTGACTTTTTTCTTTCTTCACGTGTAGATACGTCATTGAATCGAATATATCTCAATATATCAATAAATCTCTGTTCACTTATTGTTTCCTGATAAATGTTCCTACCGCAAGTATTAGCTGCCTTCCACAAATTTCTAGGGTCCTCTCTTGATTCACGAAAACGACAGGCCAAAATTAGGATACCAAAAAAAAAATGTATTTCAATTTTGTCTACTGGTTGTCATTTTTAATGCTTGGAAAGTTATTGCGTAGAGTTCCATTTATCAACTTCTACAACGGCCTTAAAGAATCACGTTCCATACAGTCCTCAACATCGTTGTCAGTTATCACTATCATCGAGTAAGGCAGCATATGCAGCCTCAGCCTCTAACTCCTTTTCAGTCAACGGTCTTTTATTTTAATTCATTATTGCACTTTACTCATCGATACACTTCACAAGACTGGAATAATGATGCTTACGTAGCTTTGCATGTCGATGTGCACAACTCGCATAGACCTGTACAGACTTGCGTGGAAATATAGTGTCCAAACGTACAGCACCGAAATCGGGTCATTCGTGACCCTATCAATATTTTTATTAATTTTTCCCAAACCATGTTTTATATAATGATGAATTTTATTAGAAAGTGTTGCAAATGTTCTCAATGGAGCATTCCTAGACACACAAATCGTAACAAACAAAAATAAAAAATATATGAACAAAAATAGTAATAAAATACTTACCTTTTTTGGGGTTTTTAATAGTGTATTTTAAATTATACAATCTGAAAGTTTCGATAACACTTAAAATCATATGTTGAATTACCACAGCACTATAATTTAACATAAGTAGTTGAAATTAAATTAAAATTAAAAATTACAAAAAACATTATATTTTTCATCGTTAATAACACTTCCACTTATTGATAAAGATATCTCTTTGTTAGATTTAACTGGGTTATTTTATTTGATGTGATGTTTGAATTTGTGAATGCTTCTATCATTTTAAAATTGAAGATTTTCACAACTTTACACTTACATCATAACTCGATTAAATTTTGTTAAATGTGTCTTTTGGCTGACAAATTTCATTGTTAGCTTTCGCCGTAGAGAGTGTTCTGATTTGTCATCTTTAAGGCAGTTTAACAATATTTAATTCTTCATGACCTAGTTATTCTTTACTAAAATTTAATTCTATAGTTGGCTTTATACGTTTCTCAAAGTGTTGTATTAATAGCAGACTGATGTTTTAATTTTTCAACTTTGACAAAATTGTTTACATCTTTAACAATTTTTAACAAATATTTCTACTGACGAAGATAACTGTAAGTGTTAACGAAACGTTTAGATTGTATAATTTAAAATACACCATTAAAAACCCCAAAAAAGATAAGTATTTTATTATGACTATTAATGGTGAAAGTTTACATTTTCATAAAAATATTAATGTTGGGTCATATGTGACCCAGTTTAAATGGTACAAGGAATAGGTTTCCTAGTTCTAGTAAGACTATACACTTTCTTTCAAACTTGGGACATATTAGAGGGTGAGTTTAAGATTGAAATAAAATTGCACTCCTTCATTTTGCTCATTACGCTTCTTTTGGACGTGACGGTATGTATTTGACAGCCTTTTCTTCTTTGTTAGTCTCGCTAATTTCGCGAAACCACCTTGAAAAGGAACATTGTTTAGAGTATCTATAGACGAAGGGGGTAGAAGATTGTGCAGCTTTTAATATTACTTTAGTAATATTTTTGAATTGCATCTTTCACATCTCCAAAAATGCGGAATGCGTCACGATTTTGAGTGTCATTTCTGCGCAGGGGCCATGCTAATCTCCGTATTTTTGCAATTTTAGTGTATATACCGCCTGTTAACACTACCGTTGCTATATCGAACCAATTGTTAGTATTAAAAAATTTTGAAAGGTACAGATTAATAGAAATAAACAAAAATTCTCAATTTAGGCAAAACTATTACGAACAATTATGTACTTAATCATACCTTAAAGTATAAAATAAGTGAATATTAATAAACCATTTGTTTTCCTTGTAAAAAAAGAATAAAAAGAATGAAAGAAATCTATGTAGGAATCCTTACATCTTGATACGATTAAATAGTCAAGAGTTAGTTTACTCACATAATACAGCAGTGAAGCACGTTAAAGGTGAATCTTTCAGAATTGATTATAAGACATAAAAATGTTTTTTCTTGTATGCTGTCGTCATGTATTCGTTATACATTACCACGTTCTGCAATGGTCGTATTTTATTCTGTCATGTAAGTTGCAGATGTACAAATTCTATGCCTTCAAAGTTTTATTTGGATATAAAGTGTATTTAGAAAACAAGTCAAATTAGACAATTTTCATTGCTGAGCGTAACAGTACAGGAAATTCTGCTCTTATCGTTATTACCCATCTAACCAGCACTTTAAAATATCTCTTGACCAGAAACGTTAATACGAACTTGTTAGATAAACCAAATTTAAACGTTTTACAAGATTAACTTTATACACGACAAAAACGTTAATGGTTATTATCATCATAAAATAGTATTGTTTTTTTTAAATTAATAAACACATAATTAAAAACTATTAAAATTAATAATAATTTTTAATTACATATTTACTTTTGAACTTATTCGTTCATAATTTAATAAACACATATTTAATATACTTAATATTTGTATCCTTATCTTTCTAGAATAATTACTCAAACTTGTTTCTAATAAAAATATTTAAATATATCCATAATTAGTTTTTATCTTTGAATTACTCCCCAAATATTAAGAAAGAGTTATAGCTTAATTATTCTCTAAACTTAAATTGGTATCAATTTCGAGACTTCATAACACGTGTAACCAGATTTTAATTAGGAATTCCCCTTTACATTTTTGCAGAATACGAATTATTACAATTATTTTGCTTGAATTCTATGCTAGTAATAAATTTTGCTAAAATTTAACATTTAATGTGTATCTAAACAGTTTTTTAATTAAAAATTATTGTGTAATCTAAAAAGCTTAACTTTATCCAATCTTTTTTTTTAAAAAGAATCTTAAAATTAATGTAAGTCACAATCCGTACGTACAATAGAACGGCTGTATTTTTTATTGCATGTTCTAATATATAAACGTGACTACACGTTTATTTTAACCTTTTATTATTAATAGAAATTAAATCTAGGTTAATTTTATTTTGCAATCAGAAACAATTACGCCGTGCTACTCCCATAAAATTTTAAAATATAAAAAAATCATGGATACAAGTTGGTATTGAAATGCGTACTGCAAAGCATTTGTTACCATAAAGAATGTTGTTAATTTCAGTGATCCTTAAAGTATAAACTAGCATAAATTTCAGTCAGCCTACTGATGTTGCATCACGTATACTTATTAACATAAGAGTTGGTAATTTAAAATGATGAATGTGTAGTTTAGCATTTTATAAAGAATTACATTTTTCAGTTTAATAAGGCATTACGTTCTGTTACGATATGATATCATATACTTAGTTTAAGTGAGTTTACTATATAAAATATAAGCTGTCAATCAAAGAGATATGGAAACCCGTACAAGTTAATTCCATATATCGTTAAATTAAGATTATTAAGGTAAGTGTTTACAATTCTACGCAGGTGGCATTTTCATTTAATAAGGACCGTTTATCAATGAATAACGAATCTTAAGTAACGATCTCTTGCTGTTAATCGATTTACTACGTTATATATTCTATAGTTTATAACCGTTAATTTAGATAATAGAAATTTTAACGCATTTGTTTAGCACCGTATCATCTTCGTTTAATTTATTTTAACTTAGACAAATAGATTTAATGGATAGGTTCCTTATTTATTTACATTTAGAAAAGAACTAGATAAAATCGTACTAAATGTAAGAGTATAATTACACTTCATTCAAAAGTCATAAATCTAATATTAATTTATAAATATGAAAGGTAAGTGTAGGAATTAATCTTATTTATAATGAAAATTAGATCTAATATAAGATTAATTAAAGTTGTTTTCAAGAGTTAAAACATCAACCGTTAAGTTTGCCAAAACACTTTTGGTTAACGTAAAGCTCCGTATAAGCCACATCTTCTAACATGTAGCAAATCGTTAAAGAAAAATTAATGTAATATCATACCTTTGTTAAAGATTGTGATAAATGCCAAAACTGAAGCTTTCAGTAAGTAATCTATTTTTCAAGTTCTCATATTTATTCAAAATAGTTTGGTTTGTTTCAGTTTATTCTTATCCAGTTTAGCCAAGAAATGCTTGAAATGATTTCAAACCATATCGAGAGGTGAATGAATATAATTCAGAATGGTGAAGTAGTTAAATTTATTATGCAGCGAAAGCTTTAACCTGAGGAACTTATTGAGATTGTTCGTCCGTCCGAGTGTGTTTATGAAGGAAATTACATACCCTGCTGGCGTCTAAATTTTATACTGTGATACCTTATATCGTATATACGTGCTAATCAATCACCATTGAACACAATATGAGGATATTTGGCACTAGAAAATAGTTCGCACTATATAGTATATGTAACGTATCATTATAATCATGTAAATGTGTATTTACATACTTTTTCTTAATATCTCACGAAACGCTACGCTACTGACAGTTTGTACTATTGCATAATATAATTAACAATATTGTTATAACTTAAATGAAAACATTAACGAATTGTTCAGAATTTTACGAAATTTAGATAGAGCCCAATCACAGGAGTATAACAGAGAGTTTAGCTTATGTCAGTATAACGGTGAATGAATTTGACAATATGACGATGTTTCGGAAAAGATTTCCTTATTTTCCCTTCATAATAATATGGCGGCTTTAGTAGTATATATGATGCTTTTATCATTTAAGCAATAATATACATTTCTAATTATTTCAAAATAAGTCTTTGAAGTATAGGGAATGCGGAGGAATTAGCAAACTTATGAAATAAGCTTTCTTTCGTGGTGTAATTTAAGATTGATTAAGAAATGTGTTGTAAAAGATTCGATAACCTTTTAAATTATTTATTTTCCTTCATCTGTAAGAGTAAATCCAATCGATAGTCTTTAGTTTTTGTCACCTTGTAAATAAATTTGTGATAAGTTGATTTTAAATTAGGAGCCACTTCCCGATCACATGATTTTTACGTATTAAAATTTGGGTAGAAGGGTAGAGAGTTACAATTGATTTTAACGAGAACACGTAAAGAGTATTGTCGATTTCTGCGTAAGGGTTACTTCTGTTTGCATGATTTCGCCATAACGTTACTTAAATATCAATTACGGCTTCATCATTCCGGGATAAAGAGATATTAAGTTACGAGTGACTTCTGAAATAATTAGTGACGGAAATTGTTTTGTAAAGTTACCACATTTTCAATATAATTTTACGTGGTTGATAAGCTTGAAAAGTAATACAGAAACTTAAATGATAGGTGTATTGTGCGACTTCGCGTTATAATTGGAAAAGTAAAAGAGATATTTTCTTTACATAAAGTTTAATAAAGAAGTTGCAAAATTAAATACAAGCGTTTGTTATTTGGAAAAATGTTAGTAACAATATGAACATAGAATACCAGATTGAATGAACAGTGATGTGAAATTTAAAAATCCTAAGTTACAATTAAGAATTAAACCACATCAATTGTAGTATCATAGGAAAAGTACTGTACCGTTGAGGTATTTTCTTGTTTTATCTTTCTCTAAATTAATTAACTATTTAGGGAAACCTTTGATATTTACTAATGGTTGTATTTGGTAAAACGGTTAAGTTAGATTTTTAAACAAAAGGAGGGCTAGTGAAAAGCTGCATTTATGAATAACTAGTGTAAATTTACAAATATTATATTTTAATTACCCAAAACACGTATTCAATGTGTTTCTTTGTCTCCAATCCCACCGAACTATAGTTTTATCCTTGAAGGTGGCGTGTCAGTTTGTTACGTTTCAAATTGAGTTATTAGTCCAAGGCCAATTATAAAAATAAATTATAACAATGGCTTGCAATTTAATTCTTAAATGCCATACCGTACATTTAATTTAGAATGCTTAGGTATTTTACAGCTTAAAATAAGTAAATTGTTCACAAGCTCACCCCTCTAAATTCATTTGAATGCTATATATTTTCTCTGAGCTTACGCACAAAACAGTTGTCTATGACTGTTGCATTAATAGGACATTTAATAAATTTGGTGTATTCATAGTTCATTAGAAAAAGTTTATATCTTAATTACCCTTCGCTAAAGTAAATTATCACTCAAAACTGATACATCATTACGTGGATTTTATTTAATATTAAATCATTTATGTTACAAACCACTTAACTAAATTAATTATTACCATTTATTTATAACTCTTGTTTTTTTCCTTATTTCATGCAGGTTGATATATAGAGTGCTTCATAAAAAGAATTTGATGGTTAAAAATTTTAACTAAATTTCAGGTAGCGTATTTATTATAATGCATTTAAGATCTAAACTTCCACTGTTGGTCCGCGATTGCAAATAAATAATTTTTATATGCAGGGTGAATACGGACTTACTTTAACTGCGATAGATAATCGTTTGAAGTTGTCGATGCATAGTTCCTACTAGCTTTACTACAGAGCATTCCAGAATTCGATCTCACACTCTGTTTATGAAGTTATTTTCTGTAGATCCAGCTTTGTTAATATTTTTACATTTACAAAATTTACTTAGCAATTATTTGTTCATTATTCTGAATTCAAATAAACTTAATTAGCTTATTTAACTTAGTGGTTTATCTAGTGGGCACTTATCTTGTTCTCTGCGACCACTCAGGATTTGTAACATCTCGACGTGGTTGCGCCTTATACCTATATTACCGAATTTGAGTCATATTTGAGAATTATTGTAAATTTTTAAGTAATATTTCAGATATTTTATATCTAACTAAAACAAATTTCAATAAGCCTACGCCATTCATAGTGTGGATTGACCGTGTATCAACAATTCCAATCTTTAGCACAGACCACAAGCAATGACAAGCATGTGGACCCGATTAAAATATTATCAATTTTTAATGAATTAGGATTTACTAATTTCGTCCAAACTATTGATTTAGGAACTTTATGATATTTTTAAAACGATATTACATTGGATGAAATTGTGATTTATGATTTTACGCTGTTGCTAATCATTCGGGACCATAGTTTCTAATGACCAAAAATTAAGTTTTATTGTTTTGTGCTGATGCTGTGTGTGTGTGTGTGTGTGCGTGTTACAAAATGCTTTATTGTTGCACGATTGAAAAAATAGACACATTGTAAGATGTTTGCGGGACAAGCGTAGAAATGATTGAACTTGGTTACTGGCTACATGAATGTGTTTCGACTTCTGTTAGCTTGTAATCAGTTACCACCAATCCAGTGAATGAAACAGGCCAGCATTGCACATATGTCTACAACAGTAATAACCTTGTATACGTACATATGTATATTCAGGTTGGAAGGTAAGGATGGCAATGGAGAGTAGTTTAGTTCCCTTGGAGGTCCACCGTTACAACAAGAAAGCTGCAGGATTACGATTCAGATGTAAGTGTGCACCTTCACTTTAGTGTAACTGTATTTTAGACTAATGGATTTATTAATTTCTTTGGAAATAAGTTTTTCACATGTTTAATTGTAAACGATGAAATATTTAAGTTGACGTATTGTGTTTTCGAAAAATTTTGGTGGCAAAATAAAGCAAAAATTAGTAGTTTTTGATTAAAGAAATGTTAGTATTTCAGTATTTTTTATTTAAAATGAGTGAAAACACTTTTAATTGCGCAATGCGCCGATAAATTATGAGTAAAAGTTTGTATTATAACTCGCTGATTAGTCACAGTTGGGAAATGTGTTATCTTTTTTTTTTCATTTTATTGCCATACGTTTTGCCGTTATAGGAGCTTTTGCATCTATTTGTCTTGTTTACGAATATCGTGCTACTTAACGGATGCTGTAATATTTTGTAGTTACGAAACATTTTTCGCGTGCTCCTTGAATGCGCACGTCTACTACTCATTGCGTCTGTTCAATGGCGGTAAATTGTATTTACAATGAGAAAATCTTTGAGAAATCAATTTGTTTGGCATCAAAACCAAAACTGCGTATGGTGTTTCCACAACGTCATCATCAGCTGATTATGCACTTCAAATGCAGGACGCCTTTCTAAGTAATAAATTGTTACTGCCATTGATTTGATTGTGGAGATTGTCACGTGTGGATGAAATTTTTCGTAGATATTTTTGAATATTAGTATATTTGAATAGCATGTGTATAGAATCTTAAATTAATGTTAAGTTACCTGAAATTTTTATTTTAAAGCGTGTTATCGCAGTTTCGATAAAAGAAATCAAATGTCATGGTGGCTTCAAATGTGCATTATTTAGTTTTAGAATGGAATATTTTTTTATTGTGCCGAATAAAAGATGGTATGGTCTTGTGGGGAACAGGGAGTATGGTGTTGCGGTTAGTTAGTTAAAGTTAGGCTGTGAGAGAGAACAGGTCGAAGTTGGAGGCATACAGAATTTATCTACGTTCGGTTATTTGAAGCTATCGTGAGGAAATCTGCCCGTTCACATTGTGTGGGTTATAGAAAGGATTCAGCCATTCGAAAGACATTTTTGTGTTGTTCGTTGGTCAAAAGTGTTTATTTTAGTGTTTTCCTCATTTTTGGGAGTAAAGTCTCGCTCAAGCGGATTGTGATAGCCTGTCGGTTGGTAAATTTGTTTATGCGAAAGTACATTATGACGCGTCCACAACTTGTTTAGATAGACAAAATGTTTCAGTAAGTAGATATCGGTATAATAAATTTTTTGTATATAAAAGTCAAAAAACGTTTTGTAAATAAATATAGCCTGTGTAGATAAAGTCAGGTGAAGTAGTTATTAAATCACCTGGTCTTAGATTAAATATTTTCGCCGTTAAATTCGGGTATGTAATTTAAAAAGGGTTGGTTAGTTGAGTTTGAAGACAGAAAAGTTGCCGAGTCCTGCAGAAGGAGATTGAAGAGTTATTGGTATCCGCCGATCAATTTACGAAGGGGCAATTTCACGAGAATTGCCTTTACTGCTGCGAGATGGAAAGAAAAAAATTAGACTAAGGACATCTTGTGCGAATCAAGATATTTAGTTTTCCGTGTTTATTTTTGGTAATTTTGATTAAGTTGTTTTTTTCTGTATTTGTTTAGACCGATTAATACGCTTTCTTTTGTATATAGTGTGGCATAGATACCCTTCAGGCGGTTAAGATAATTTTACCGAAGTGTATTCAACCGTTACTCGTAATATTACACATTGTGTGCTATTTTTTACCCTTATCGAAAATTTGTCAAATTTATGTTTTCTACGTCATTATTATACCCATAAGGTGGTAATTAAGTTATAATTTTGAACCTTTCAAAATTCACCCCGAACTAATATTCAAAATTTTACGTTGGAAATGTCGCCATTTACTTCCTTCCGGGAGTAAATTTATTTATCTGTGATTTGATAGTACCTGCACCGATACTCTGATTATTCACTTTTTTTTATTAGTAGCATAAAATATATATAGTGCTAATGAACCTGAGCGTATTATTTCGTTATTGTTATATATAAGTACATTTGATTTTTGTCCTTACTCACATTATCATTAGTTACGAGTCACCTAAATTTAGAAGATATTTTGGTTATGTTCATGCTACTGAGGTGTTTATTTTTATGGTGATTTTTGGTTTTCACGACCTTACAGCGCAAATGTTCATGTATATTTTTGCTTATTTTTATTATTTATGATTTTGATAACATTCTTAGCACAATAATTTGTTAGATCGTTTACCATTTTTTAATTTTTTTTTATTTTTAGGATATAAAATTTCACTGATAAGATTTAGCGTAAAGTAAAATGAGAGTAAATAAGGTTGATCCATCTGCAGGACTATTAGCATGTCATTTTATTTTGATTACGTGCAAGTATTTTGGAGCTTAACAGGAAACGCCGGACCAAGGATTTGACGTAAGGTAAGCAAGTTTTTTGTTTGTTTTGAACTTTGCTGTTGAATACTCGCGTTTAGGCATTTATAACCCGATATATTCTCGATTATAAACAAACTGGCGCCTTTTAATTTATGACTTTCCCCTATTGCGCCTTATGTATTACAAAATATCCTAATTACAAAATTAATAACACGCCACCCCCTTCACCACGGAGCTACCGGCAGCCCCCTATCTGTTACCTCAGAATCTACTGCCATTTTCGTCCTTAACAAGATGTTGATACATTATTCAACAAATAAACAATGTTTTGTGCCAAAACATTCAGTTTTTATAGCACGGAATTGAGATGCCATCAAAATTAGTTTAGACGATTAAGTGCTAATTTATTAAGTATCATTTTGTAATAAATGTTATTAACACAACGTTAATTGTTTAACACTGATACCATAATTTTTGTGTAGGATGTATAAAAACACTAAGCATTGCGTTCTAATAAAATAAAGTTATATAATCGAAGTATAAAATACTGTAAGAAGTCAGCATTATAAGTGTACTTACCGAGTTGAAAAAAAACTGTTGGAAAAGGTGCCTTACTATCCTTATTTGAATCTGTAATAATAAAAACGAAAAGCTGTTAACATACATTGGCTGGATATAAGCAAAAATACAAAGTATAAAATTCGATTGGAAAAAGCAAAATTTAGTCTGATAGATACTTGTTTTGTAAAGATAATTGATAGTAGTATTCTGCCGTGCAACGGAAAAGACCGTATATCGTATTTAACTGAAATTGGGAATTTTATATTTTTGGGTTTATCGTAACAAAATCTACCAGAAAAAATCATCACCGTATGCAACCACAAATGGTCTTTATGCCTAGTAACGAACGAAACGGCGTGCGACTAATTTAGTTGCATTCCAGACGTACGTGGGTAAATAATTTTATTATATAATTTATTTCCCAAATATTTCTTGTGAAATAATTTTCAAAACTTGCTCAGGAGGAAGGAGAATGGTTCTTCAAGTGCTTAACGAGAATAATAATAGTGATTCCAAAAATTTAAAGAGTGAGAATATAAATGATTCAGTTGACAGTATTTCAATAAGCGACATGATTTTATTAGATGAAAACATGCAACCCCTTTTAACGCCAAGTTTTATTGATGAAAATAATATTTGTTTCACGGATGTGAGTCAGTTAGTAGCTTCTACTGAAAATATGGAAGGTAAGTTACAAAAGTTCTTACTTAGATGAATTAAATTAGATATTGTTGTGGTCATCTATTTAAATCCCAATTTTGTACTGAGGCGGGGGCAAATAATAAATTTCTTACATTTCTTGTGATACAATGAGAATAACTATGATTACTTTAACATCATTACACCCTTACTTTCTGGAAATACCACAATATATTAACGCAAAATATGTATTGGTTTCGCCGAAACAATGAACTGTTGCGATGAAAATATTAAAATAATTAATTCTGATATATTTTTATAGACGATCTTTCAACTTTGCAACTACGTGAACATCTTCAAGTTCTAGTAGCAGTTCAACAAGGAAATATATCAATGATAGTTGATTGTGATGCAATTTTAATGGGGTCGGTAGGAGATACCCATAAACAAGAGAGCTAAATAATGAAGAAATATGTCAAAAGAACAATTAAGAGGGTAAGATATAAAATTAACATAATTAATAAGTGTAGAAAGGAGTCCAAGAAGGGAAAAATGATTTATTATGTAAAAAAGTTGTGTATAAAAAAGTGGTCTAAAAGACTACGTCACAAGGTGCAAAAACGGAAAAGTGGAATAATAATTAGGCCTCCGTGCCGACGTGCCTGCAGCCTAAAAATATTAAGGGCGGCAAAATTATTATAAAAAAAAGTAGTTTTAAATATTTAGGCCGATAATTATTTTAGCTGATAACTGTGCAGCTACAGCAAATAAAAATCATAATATCAATGTTTTCTTTGAATACTGCTATTAATTAGCAATATCTACCTATTTACTATTTCCGCCCATTCTTGCAAAAGGAGCAATAAAAACTATAGATTAGTTAATATCTAAAAGTTGGCCGCTTGTTGATGAGTCTTAGTATTTCTTTCTGCTCCCACGTGATCACGTGAAATTGTTAAACAGAAACAAATTAATAAGATCAGGACATTTTCGGAATTTTAAATGTGAAGTTGTAGGTGGAAAGCAGTTGCTTGTTTCGCAATACAAATTTTAGTGTTTTTTTTACCTAAATTTTTGAAAATTTCATTTTTAATTAACACAATATGAGTATTTGATTAAATATTTAAGTAAATAGGTAGAATGTAACATATTCCGTCCGATAGTGACAGATTTGAGTACCCAATTTACACACTTATGCCTGGAAGAGTGCTGAAAAGAATACAACAATATGTGGAAATTTACCAGTTGAAAAAGAAGGTGTTGGTGCGCCAGTTGCGCGCCTCTGACGTGTTCGTTAAATGATTCATTGATATAAAGTAATTTCAAAAAGTTACATAGGGTGGGCCAAATATTAAATCCTATAATACATAAAGGAAGATTTCGCCGAAATAGATAAAGGAAACAGTGAAACAGTTGGAGTAAATGCCAAAGAGAATTATAATGATATTATAGATGATAATGACAACATTGTGCTAAATTAAGAAATGGAGAATAATTTGAGCTCTGAACGAATTATATGGATTTAGATGAAAGCTGTACTACCAAAAAGGATAGAATCGAGATACTTCAGAAGAAAAAAATTGAATGTCATTAAGTTAAGCCTCCTTGTAGTTGTAAAAAAAATTGTAAGGCTAAATTAGGCACAACAATACGTCTAGAAATAAACAAAAAGTATTGGAAAACAAATTTTACAGAAAAGAAAGCATTTTGAGCCATTACATTGAAACGGTTAACGTAACAAAACGACGTGCAACTTCTACTGAAAATTCTGGAAAACACCCCACAAGAAAATATTTTATTAAAAAATATTCTCCATCCATTTCCTATTACAGTCGGGAGCACGCACCAAATAAATTGTACTTACCCACTGACATCACCATTACTAGCACGTTTCAAGACTTCCAGGAAATCTATCCAAATATCAAGGTATCCTACGAATTTTCAGAAGATATGAATATTTCATTCGCAAAGTTGGGTTACGAAGAATGCGAGAATGTGAAATATTTTTATTGCACGATGTTGCCCATACGATGGAAAATGCAGCAACTAACAACGATTGTACTATCTGCGGTATGTGGCTGCAGCATGTATAGAAAGATGAACTATCCGGAGAAGAACTCAGGTGCGACAAACAAAAAACCGATGAAAAGACCATACATTATAGCACGGATATGCAGTAATTAGCGCATATTTCACATTTTTGACGACCCACGCACGAGACAAGAAACTTGTTCTATGGGCTGGTAACTGTAGTTGCCAGAACAAGAACTAGTCCTTACTGAGTTTTTTAATTTATGTAGTGAATTCAGACCACGTCTTTGCCGGAACAATAACAATTAAGTATCTTCAGGCCGGTCATACGTTTATGTCTTCTGACAGTTTTCACCACCTCGTAGGAAAAGGATTGAAACAGAATTCAAAAGTTTATGATTTTCAAGATTTTAGGGATAGGGTGAAAAACTGTACAAAAAATAACAGTGTTGATGTGAAACCGATGCATTGTTTTTATTTTAAGTGCTGGCCCAATTTAACAACAAACTATCAGATTCAGAAGCTAAATAAGATCGGCCGCTTTTGAAAGAAATTGTATTGATTGAAGCAAGACGAAGTTGTAGAAACCTGTATTATAAACGGGGTTTTACCGAACCTGAATATACAGAGTTAAATATTCTTTCAAAGAACTTAAATGAGCCAGAAAATTACACATCAAATAGAGGTAACTTGTACTTTGCATTTTGTACGTTTTATAATGTTTATACAGATCATTTAGTATCTAGAGATAGCTTAATTTAGCATTTGTATAAAGTATGAATTTATTGTTTAAGTTGACGGTTGTATGTTTTGCAATAGAATACTTTTTTAATATTTTTTAGTACAGGGTGGTACTTACAAAGTGAATATATATTTTTCGTATACATATTTTTTTGTGACAAGTTATTCATGAGTTATTATTGTTGTTAGCCTATGTGGTAAACCATATCCAATCCTAGAAGATATTTGTCGAGAATTACCTCATTTCTTGTTCAATTTCAAATATATGTATATATATATATATATATATATATATATATATATATATAGTGTGTGTGTATATGTATACAGTTTAGCCCACTTAAAACCAGAACACCCTGTAAAATTGTTATTTATGAATCGATTTTAATTTTTTTTTACAAAAATTAAGAGGGCAAAAAACTGTACATAAATTTATGAAACCAAGGCCTACAATGGCACTTTTTTAGGGTCAAAAATTAAGAAAAAGTGCTAGGCATTTTTTTATTGAAAATATTTCTACGCCACTGCCTTCAACATCTTTCAAAACAGATGGATACCAATTTTCGTTGGAAAATGTCGAATAGAAAAAAAATTATGAATTAAGAACATCTGCTAGAACAAGATTTATTGTAACAAACAATAACTAAAATGAAACAAAACTAAACATTATTTTATGTATTATGTTATAATGAAACAAAGAAATACTAAATTGTAGAAGCTTCCACAAGATCTCCTTGAAGTTCAATGCATTTTTCATATCGCCTTAAAAGATTTCTGTGTACCGTTCTAAGTTGGCCTTGAGTTATTTCGGATCTTGGATTGTTTGAGGCCGCGATTTATACACTTTATTCTTGATCGTACCCCATAGGAAAAAATCTAATGGGGTTAGGTCTGGAGATTACTACGAGATTATTACGACCTATCCAACAATTCTCAAAGTTAGTATTCAACCATTCCCTCACCATAGCGGCATTATGCACAGGACTCCCATCCAATTGAAAATGTAAATTCATATGATCTCGTAGTGGAATATTTTCCAAAGCGTTCATGAAATCATGTTCCAGGAATTCCAAAAAAAGTTGTGAATTTAAATTTGGCTCAAAAAAGAAAGGTCCAATAATCCTTTCGTTGAGAATGCCACACCACACATTCACCTTTTGGGAATATTGACTTCTGCAGTTAATTACCCATTCCGGATTTTCGTTAGACCAATGACGTTGGTTTTGAGATGAAAGCACTCCATTGTTAGTGAAAGTGGCTTCATCACGGAACAGAGTAGATATACTACCCCATTCCTGTCCCACTTTTGTCACTAGATTTGTCACCAGATTTGTCACCAGAAAAGTCACTAGATTTCTAGGTTGGTAACATTGCTGGGTGCTAAGTCAAGGCCACGTTGTTGGTAACGGGGCTACGTGTTAGGTTGGTAACCCTGCTAAGTCAAGGTCAAAGGTAAAAAGTTGCAAGGTAATCAAAAATAGTATTCAAGGTCGAAGACTTACGGTGGTGTCATATTTCTTAGAAATATAAAAGGTGAAAAGCTAAAAATAGAAATTGCCAGGTAATCATAAATAATTTTCAAGGTCAAACTTTTTAGCGGGAAATATAAATTTTTGGAGCTGATCATCATATTTATAGTCAAGGTCGACAGTAGGTATTTAACAAGTTTAAGCATGTTGTAATATGTAGGACGCATATTTCTTATATAAATTGCAGCGAGCTGTATGTTGAGATCAGTCTGCAACACATAATTGTTAAATATGGAATTAACAGGGTTAAACCAAAGCACCTATTGCAAACCCTTTAAAAATGCGTGCGAGCTCGATATATCGAGAAAGTATAAAGTAACGAATATGGATATAATTAATACTAAGTATGGTGAACGTATAGTGATAGAAACGGGTGATTTTAAATGTGTATTGCCGGAACGCTTTATGTGTATTTTAAAAAAAGAAGAAACACGAATTGAAGAATTTAAAACACTCCTAAACATGAAGGATGTGTTTATAAGTAGTTTGGGTGCAGCTGGCAAAACAACAAACATAACATTTTCTTTTTAATAGTAGCACCCCCCACCATATGTAAAATTGAAATACTAGAATTATTTTCTTAAGCGTTTAGTCATAGTGAAATTGTGGGCAAGTAAAGTCATGCAAGTAGCAATAAAATCATTTCTGGAACGATCCAAACTCAGAAGTTCACCGTTATATATGGATACCTCACATCATTGCAGTAACGATCTGAATAATTTAACATTTTGTTGGTGCTGTCAAAATAGTGATGGTAGTAGTAAAAATGAAGAGAAACACGATGAAGGTTATTCTTCTGCTAAGGCTGACTGGGCATCATCATTTCAATATAAGGATGAAGTGTATAAACAAGCAGCTAAGGAATACTTAATCGATTGTACTTATTATAAACTATCGAACGATACTCATCATGCAAAACATCTGGAAATTGGATACAGTACACACCTCAACCTTGCACCAGTGGTGCGTATTGGTGTGGTAATTGTGATCAATGCAATAATGTAGTGTTGGATATGAAAGAATGGAATGAGCTTCTAAGATGGTATTCATATGTAGAATTACAATTTTTCCGATCTCAAGAAATTGAAAATGAAATTGATTGGTCAAATGTAAATGAAGAAAAAGATATAATCTATGATCAACATTATGAATCTCTATCTAGTAATCTTGGTATTTATTACAATTGGGAATTAATTAAAGGATATGACAGAATTTTGAAAACTGTTATGATAGAAAACTACAAGTGCTGTTCTTGCACATTCAACTCACATAGTATAGAAGAACTATTCAATTTAAAGGATATAGTAAGCTATAGATTGGAATTTCTTGAATCTTACAATCTGGTGTGTTTTTATGAAAAGTTCATACAGCAAGTTGTTGACTACCGTCGTTTTCGTGAGAGAGAATTCGGTGATGATGACATTTATAAAGATATTGATGATGTTATAAATGCTAAGTATAATATTAATTCACATAACACTGTATGTTTAATGGAAATTTTGTATTATCGTTCTGCTTATCTAATGTATAGCATTTACTGAATAAAGAAATAACCATGATTTGTTTTTTCTCAATTTAGGTATAAATACCCCCTTCTATCCATCCATGTAAACAATGCTAGTTAAGAAGCGAAAGAGTGTAGGTGGTGGTGGTTTGGTGAATGGTCTAATCAATAAACTTCCGTTTGAATTGCATTTACCCGGTTACCAGTATTGCGGTCCTGGTACAAAGTTAGAAAACGACTCGCACGCGGTGACCTCGGTATTAATCAATTAGATGCTCAGTGCAAACTTCATGATATCAGTTACAGAGATTACCGAGATTTAGAAAGTAGACATAAAGCAGATAAAATTTTGCAAAAAAAGCTTGGGAGCGCTTTAAATCATTAGACGCAACGCTAGGTGAACGAACTGCAGCTTTAGCAGTCAGTACCATCATGAAAGCAAAGAGAAAATTGGGAATGGGGTGTAAACGTCGATCTAATATGAAGAAGAAATGCAATGGTGGAAATTTATTGCATTTACGAAAGACAATAGCTAAAAAATTAAACCTAACGGAAATTTCACAGACACAATAAAGTCAGCGCTTTCAACGGCAAAACGTGTGGTAAAAATTTAGGAGGAAAGAGAAACATTAAAGTTCCTAGACTAATTCCCCTACCTAAACAGGGAGGGTTTTTACCATTTCTTATTCCGTTATTCGCAGGATTATCAGCAATCGGTGCTTTAGCTGGCGGTGCATCAGGAATTGCTAAAGCAGTCAATGATGCTAAAAATGCTAAAAAATTGCAGGAAGAGACATCGCGCCATAATCGCATGATGGAATCGGTCGCTATAGGCTCCATGAATAAGAAAGGCAGTACACTATATCTAAAACCAAACAAATCTGGTGGTGGTGCATTATACTTAAAACCGTTTCCAAAAAACTGAATAGATTACCCGAAAGACCGTTAACGGATACTGATTTAAAGAAATACTCCAAAACGTACCGTACTTTAGGGATATTTTTATGAGAGATAGCATGCCTAAATTGCCACGGGAAAATGAATCTGGAATTATTAACTTAGATAGTCAAACAGGGCCAGGTACCCATTGGGTTTGCTACAAAAAGCGTGGTAAAAAGGTATGGTATTACGATAGTTTCGGTAATATTCGACCACCAAACGAAGTGATTAACTACTTTCGGGGGTGTAAAATATATTATAATTACAACCAAGATCAAGAGTTTAATACAATTATTTGCGGACACCTATGCCTACAATTTTATATAAATAATCAGCACAACATCAAATTTTCTCAGTTATGTCAATAACATTCAGTTTAGAAGGTGTTGGTAACACAGCTAACTACAACTTCTATCCACCGATAGAGCTAGATTTGGGGAAGAAATACGTTATTGGATTGGTTGGATTTTACGGCTGCAACAGCATTAGAAACATTTATGCAGACAACGATAGATTTTATTTTAGAACAAATCCATCTCATTTGCAAGTGATTAATATTCCACACGGTGCATATGAGTTAGATGAAATTAACGATTATCTAAAATCTAAAATACCCACAGAAAAGTTTAGCATTAGAGCAAACAACAATACACTTAAATGTGAGATAAACAGTTCATTTGAGATTGATTTTACTAAAGAAAATTGTATTGGGCGCATGCTAGGGTTTGAGTCTAAAATATTAGAACCAAATATTTTACATACATCTGCGTTAGACATCCAAATACTTAGACACACTAATCTACACGTAGAGTGCAACATTATAAAGGGATCTTATCGAAACGGGAAACCTGCTAAAGTATTATATGAGATTGATGTTTCAGTTCCTCCAGGTTATCGTCTAGATAAAACTCCAAGCAATACTCAATATTTAGAAGTAAACACTGACATTATTAGTAATATAACAATTAATTTGACTAATCAAAAGGGTGAATTAATAGACTTTGGTGAAAGTGAACCATTCACTGTACGGTTAGAACTAAAAGAACATGGGTCTGAGAATTAATCCAGGACCAATTCCATCTTTCAAAAACTCATATAAAAGACATCATCCCTACAGTAAGTCATTAATTAGTCATCAACCTTCATTGCGGTTAACATCTGCAGAGAAATACTTTTTAACGTCAATAGGTTTAAAAGTTCTCAACCACAATGGCAGAATCGTTAAACGTCTTTCAAAACGTACATTTTGATGATACTATAATTAAATCAGATATTCACACTTATCTTCCATATGGATCTTCTAAATATGGACCTTCCGAAGAAATACGTATCTTAATTCAAAGTCAAGATCTAATTACGGCTACTTATGATAGTTTTCTGTACATAGAAGGTAAACTTGAGCTCAAAAAGAAGATGAAAGAAAAGCATGCAGCTTAACCAACAATTTCCCGAACTTTCTTTTCGAAGAAATTCGTTATGAGTTAGGTGGTCAGAGAGTGGATGTTTGTAGAAATCCAGGAATAACATCTACGCTTAAAGGATATATTTCTTATACGGCAAGCAAAAGCAAAGCACTAAGTCATTTAGGATGGTCACCAAAGAATGAAGAACCATTACAAGTAGAATTCGATGAGCAAAATGGAGAAAAATCTTTTACAGTATGCATACCATTGAACCACATATTTGGAATAATGGAGGATTATCGTCAGGTAATCGTGAATATGCGCCAAGAGTTGGTTTTAATTCGATCTAGAAGCGATACAAACTGTTACTATGGTGAAGTCGATGCCGCAATAACCTTAAATAAAATTCAATGGAAAGTACCACACTTAACACTTAGTGATGCTGCGAAACTTAACTTGTTTCAAGGAATCAATAAAAATTCTATTATTACTGTTCCATTTCGACAATGGGAGTTGTATGAATTGCCTGCTTTAAAACAAGCAACCTCAGACATATGGCCAATAAAAACATCAACGCAACTGGAAAAGCCACGTTGGATAATTGTTGCATTCCAACAAGGTAAAAGGTATACGAGGTCAGCAAGGGCTGGAAATTTTGATCACATTAACATCAGAAATCTTAAAGTACATCTGAATTCTGAGTATTATCCATATGAAGCAATGCATTTGAACTTCAGTGCCAACCAATATATACCTGCCTATCGCAATTTTTTGAAATTTCGATGTGATTACTATGGTGAAGATGATAAAGATGCATTATTCAACTATTCCGAATTCAAATCATGTCCAGTATTCGTAATGGACTGCTCTAAACAAAATGAATCCTTAAAAACTCAACAGTGGACATCAAATTAGAAATGGAATCTCTAACACCTTTCGATAATGGAATCGTTGTATATGGTCTTATTCTCCATGATGCTATTGTACAGTACAGTCCACTCACCGGAGAAGTGAAAAAATTATAATTATTATTGTAATATAGTCTAATATATAAATAAAGATGTTGTAATTATTCGTTTAGTTTTATTTCATCCATCAAAGATGAAAGTAGTTGCTCAGAAACAAAAACTCCCAATTCAAAATCATGACGTTGACGACGAAAAGTCTATTACTTCAAAACATGGTGATTTACTTCCTAATAGTATACGTGGTATTATATGCGGTCCCTCCAATTGCGGTAAAACAAACGCAATGATCAATCTGCTTACTGAAAAAAATGGTTTGAAATTTAAACATGTATACGTATACTCTAAGTCATTGAATCAAAACAAGTACAAACTTTTACAGGAAATCTTACTTCCAATGAAGGACATAGGTTACTTTACCTTCAGCGACAATCAAGATGTGATTGAGCCTAATTGTGCAAAATCAAACTCTATTTTTATCTTCGATGATATCGCTTGTGAAAAGCAAAATAATATAAGGGCATATTTTTCTATGGGTAGGCATAACGATATTGACTGTTTCTATTTGGGTCAAACTTACAGTAAAATTCCAAAGCAATTAATTCGTGACAATGCGAATCTAATTATATTATTTGAGCAAGATGAATTAAACTTAAAACATGCGTATGAGGATCATATAAGTCCCACCATAAGCATGAAATTGTTTCGGGACATGTGTTCAAAGTGCTGGGTAGATCAGTTTGGTTTCATGGTCATAAACAAGGATGCTGAAGTTAATAATGGTCGCTATAGGAAAGGATTTGATGAATATATAATACCTTAAACTGGTTTCAGTAGTAACCGATCTGTTTAGGTATTAACAGCTATCTGTTTAGTGTAAACAGCTACCTGTTCAAGGTGAACCGGTACCTGTTTGTCGCAATGGACAACAAGGAGAGGATATTGAAGAAAAAAATTATTCGGGCTCGTAAAATAATACGGCAGAAGTATAACAGTATTAAGACTGCTCGCATTGATAAGGAAAGAACATTCGAAAGTACTTATAAGCTTTTAATAGAACCTCTAACTGAAATAGTAAATAAAATCGATAAAAAAACACCTAAAAAGGATGAGGTCATTGATGTTAAACCTAAAAAACCACCCGTATTGATATTTCCAAGAAAGCATGCTACTATCCCCACTAGTCCGCTAGCTCAAGTTCAACGGACCCCACGTCTCACTCCATTAGGTGATTCAAGTAAGGGTGCTACTAGTCCACTAGCTCAGCTTCCGTTTTTCAAAGAAATCCTCCCCAAGTCTTCCATCTTTCTTAGAAACATCCGTCATGGGAGAGATTAATACTGGGAGGAAGAAGAAGAACTGTCTAGTATCGCAGATGATTCCCATAATGAACCCATCTCGGAAGAATTTCTCGAGCAGTACAATGAATTGCCGCGTATATATGTTGAACGTATTTTGAAGAATGCTGAAGGTGATATTGATCATACGTATGGAGTCCACTATGATACCAAAACTGATAAATGGACAATTGGTAATACACCCATCACAATTAAAGGAGACGATATAATTATTAAAGGTGTCACGTATAAAGGGACTCCTGGATTATATGATCTGCTTATTATGAATGAACCCGACTTAAGTCTAGTAAAGTCAACAGATAGAAAAAAATATAGAACTATTTTAGAGGCTACGAATGTAGTAAGGCGAGATTATGATGTAAGTGCACAGATTCGAGGAAGCCGCAGCAAAAAGTATACACAAATAATCAAACCCTTGCTGTCATCATCACCCACCACAACCATGGGAGGAGGTGGAGCTATGTTTTTTAAGGAATTAACAAACAGACCCATTGAATATAAATATTGGAATGATATACATGAACTAATTCGTGATCTGGAAGTATTGTGGGCAGAAAAATTAGCGGAAACACAGGTGTTGTAAATGACATAATATCAATTGTAGAAGAACTATATGAAGATGGATACATTGAAAAACCGAACAACCGCTTTTTAAACAATATAAATGAGAATGCATTGATGTCGACATGTCACAACTAAAATGCCCTTGACAAATTTGGACGTTCATATGTCCAGTATCAATTAAAGAAACTAGCTTCTCGTTTAAACAGATTGATGCTAATCAATTTGATATTGAGAATAAGAGACTCAGCAATGTGGCCAATCCCATAGATCCTCAAGATGTCATCACTAGGCAATATTATGTATCAACAAGGTTCGATTTGGATGGAAATCGTTTGACACAGTTAGCTGACCCTGAAGAAGATGGTGATGCTATAAATAAAGGATACCTTGATTTCTGTTTACAAGCAGTTCGGAACACTTTTAAAGGAAACGCCAACGCTTATCTAGCGCTGGAGGAAAACTACATCAACTTAAAGAAATTGTGGATAAATTAGCACCATGTCCAAATTACAACTCGTCAACGAATTGCACAAACCTGCACGAAAAAATTTTAAACGAAGGCGAACAATAATTAGAGGTTTTGATGATCTTTGGCAAGCAGATTTAGCTGAATTTAACACATATGCCAAACAAAATAAGGGTTATAAGTATATATTAGTGGTCATCGACTGTTTTTCGAAATACTTATGGACTAAAGGATTAAAAACGAAAACAGGTCAAGAAGTTACCAAGGCCATGCAAACAATCTTCGAAAAGGTCGGAAACCTACCAATTTGCAGACAGATGCTGGAAAAGAATTCTACAATGAGCATTTTACTAAACTAATGCATCGTTATGGAGTCAATCATTACTCTACCTATAGCACAAAGAAGGCTGCAATTGCTGAACGTGTTATCAGAACCATTAAAGGTGCTCTATATAAGTCATTCAGCCTGCAAGGTAAATACAAATGGATTGATACAATCGATACCATAACTATGGATTATAACAATCGTAAGCATAGAACTATTAGAATGAAGCCCAAAGATGTTGGTAATCATACAAAGCTAGAGGCTTACACTAACATAAAAATATTCGATAGGAATCGATATTCTGCGGGTGACATAGTACGAATCAGTAAATTTAAAAATATTTTCGCTAAAGGATACACACCCAATTGGTCTAGTGAACTATTTAAGATTGTGAAAGTTCGCATTACTAACCCCACTACGTACATGCTGGAAGACATGAAGGGAAATCCTGTACTGGGAGGGTTTTATGAACATGAATTACAAAAAACGAAGTACCCTGATGTATATCTAGTAGAAAAAGTGCTTCGCTCCAAGAATAATAAGTTATTCGTAAAATGGTGGGGATTGGATGAAAGATCATGGATCAATAAGGATGATATTGTTTTATAACATTTAACCTGTACTTTGTGAAACAAATTACTTATATTAGTTATATATATATAGTTTGTAGAAAAGGATGTAGCTCTTAGATGAAATAAAACACACACAAAAAATAATAGTATTTTATTTTTTAAATATTACATTTATTTTTAAAATTTCATTATCTTATAAAGTGAACCTAAAGTACTTATATAATCACTTAAATTACTGGATGGCCATATACCCGAATCTGGCCCACACCTCCATCCCAAGCAGGAATTTGAATTTGTTTCACCTTTATTGATGTTGTCTAGTATCCAGTAATAAATTTTGTGGTGCTCATCGTTTTCCCACGGTTGAAACTTATAGTTGATATTTTGTTCTAATAATATTTCAATCAAAATATCGAGGCACTTGTAGTTAGCATAATATGCCGATTTCTCAATACATTCAGTTATAATAAATACAGTGTCCTTGTAAGCAATATTTTCTAACGTAGATTTAACATTTGTTGAATCATGAACCCTTAATAAATTATATAGATACATTTTAAGCGGTATGTCACCAAGTACACTCATATCGTCTAAGATCCTATCTACTTTATCAAAAGTTAATGAATTGTAGCCTTTATCGGTACACAATTTCATAAAACTTTTAATGGTATCGTCTAATTTAATTTTTTTATCAAATAATGTCCTAATAATAATTTCATTTGTACACTTTGAGTTTATAGCACACCAGTAAAAACACTCATCGGGAATAACAATATTTTGCAATATATTCAATATAAATGTATAGTTTTCAGGTGAGGTCAAAGAACGCTTCAGGTACTTTTTGTAGATTTGATCACTACTGCACTGCAGCTCTTCCTGCAAGTTGACTTGAAGACTGCTCATTGTTTACTGAAAGTTATACCCCCATGGTCTAGTATCAGTGAAATCAAAATTTACTAAGCGTTTATCGTCATAAGGATTGAGTATGACTTTATTTTGTTTAATGGTAAACACATCATGTTTCTTTGATCTTATGAGATGTTGATAGCGCTTTATTACACCTCCATCAAACAAGACCTGTTTATAATCATTAATCGTGATCTGCCTCACGCTTGCTTGCGTAGAACCCTTTGATTTTTTTACAACCTTTTCATCAACCGCGTAAGCATACATTTTTGCACGAAGTCCTACAAATTCAACCATAATTTCACCATGGTTTTCATCTTTCATTAAGCCGGGGACCTTTTTGTTTACTAATGGGAGTCCAAAGATGTTGTTGGGACTATAATCAGATGTATCGAATTTATCAATGTCCTGTTTAATACATTGATAGATATCGGGAACCGAAAAGGCGTATATGAGACTATCCGTATCCGTGTACAAGAGCTTAGCATTATTATGGAACTTGGGTAGCGTGTAGCCGTAATGAAAATTATATAAAAAAGTTTTTGAAACGTCTAAAACACTGAATCCCGCATATATAGGTTTATTGAAATATACTTCAAGCTTATTCATTTGAATGATAAGCATATCATTGTCAAATATTGTACAACTATGAAAATTTGGTTTTGATATGTAAGCACGAGCACCATAGCGACCCTCCCATTTCGTTACTAGCCGTATGTCCTTATGTTTACGTACATTTTCCATCAGCTTCCCGAAAACACTATTAATCATTAATTTATAGAAATTTTTATCGAATTCATTTTGAGATTGCTGACGCATGGTTGTATTTAAATCTATATATTTTTTTAACCACGGAGACTGTTTAAAACGTAATATACGGTGTACTTTCACCAACTTCAATCCATATTTTAAATATACTTTCAAATTTCTGTAATGAGTTACATAATTACGTTTTGGATACAAGGTAAGCAGTAATTTTTTCATTTTGGAATCAGACGTGGGTGGAACCATATGTTCGGGTGCTAGCGGTAGATCACTGTGACTCTCATGTAATTCTATAGGATAGTCTAAATCACACTCGACTATATAACCAATTTCCGAATCATCAGGATGGTTTATTACATCTAAAGTTTCAAAATTAGCTTCATCAACAAAAGAAAAATCGCCAAATGGTAGAAATTCTGACATGGCGGCTCCATATAAATTATTCACGTCGTAGTACATTAAATACACACTTTCAGAGGTAGGATCAAATTTTTCCCCCATGTACTTATTGTTAGCTTTAGCATACCGATTTGAACATTGAGCTACACCACCTCTAATCCCTCTTTCAATAAACATTAACATATCAATGTCTGTAAATAATTCTAACTTTGCTTGTGTAATTTTAAGCATAGCATCGAATGCTAAACCGGGAGCTGTATAATAGTGTAGAGGATCAAGCTCGTAAGTACTTATACAAGTTTGCCGAAAGTTCTCGAAAATATCCGCTAAAAGTAGAACGTCTGTTTTTAAATACAAATCTGAGTATTCCCCTAACGATTTAATACTAAATTTGTTCCAAACGTTAACCGCATGCTCAAAACTCTCATCACTGATTCCCTCATTATTAAGATGACTAAAAAATGCTTCTTTAGGAGGGAGCGTGGTCTCGTTTAATTTCTCCCACGTATCAATATACTCATAAGGAAACACACCTTTGCGAACTACTAGAGAAAATTCCTCATCATTGTTGCAACTAGCGTGGGAAATAATTTTTTTACTATCCTCCAAATAGTCTGACAACTTTTCAATACTACTGCTCATAAATCTGAAAGAGTCAATAAATCTAAACTTAATTTTGGTGCCTTCCATTACCTTCGTGAAAGAGATATATCTTTCTTTGTTTATGGGCAGTAGTGAAATCGAACCGGGAACACTAGCCAATTCTCTAATGATGAAATGAGAATCATAACCCGATAAATTATGGAACACAACTGGCAGAATGTTGAGTCTGTATAGTTCAGGTTACACGCCTGGTGCGCTGCCCCCCGAAATGTCCCTGTAAGATGATTATGGTCTCTAACTTTTATATCAGAATTAGTAAATGGTTTTCGACAAATGTGACAAATTGTGGCGATATCAAATTGCTCAACCTGACTGAGACTTAAAGTAGCCATAGGAATTATTTGATTGATTATTTTGGTAGCCCAATGTGCAATACTTTGAAGCTCGTTAACAAACCATCGAATGCAATCCTTTCCTCTATAAAGCGTAAATCGGGATAAAGAATCATCATATGAACACTTCAAATAGTAAGCAATGCTGAAAGGTGTATGTTTGGAGTGAAATAAAGTATTACTTTCGATACCATTTGCACACTTATCTAAAATACTTTCTAAATCAGCATAAATGACAAATGGCACCTTTTCTTGAAATGCAAAATTTTTGAACTGTAAATTCATTTCCGCTTCGGTAGGCAGCCTAGTAGAGCATTGATTAAGTTGACTGCAATATGTTAAATGTTTTTCTAAAGCTACATCCGACCAAAAATGATTCAAACACCGGTTACAAATTACTTTCTTATGACCATCCTTTGATATCTGTTTTGAAAATAAAGCTGACATATTTTTAATCCATGTGAAATGGTGTACAGTGTCATCCCCGGCCGAAAGTATTAAAAGATTTATGGGTTCTTTATCGCTTTGCTGATTACTCAATACGAAGGGTAAAACTTTTTTCCCATTTATGCAGTACAAATTAATTGCGAGGTTGTTTAGTTTCTCAAATTTTTTTACATCATCCAGCTGAATGGGGAAGTGAATTGAATCAAACTTCAAAACATCCAGAAAATGAGGATAACTAAAGTTCGGTCTGATTTTTGTGAAGCAGGATATAATGCCGAAACAACAGCCCACAGGAAGCAAAACTCATCGTTATTTTTAACATTAACAACAGCATGCTTTACTTCTATGAAGCGTGGAACTTTAACATAGGTTGAATGACCGCCTTTAAGTGGGACATAGCTATTAATATTCACTTTTAAATGTAAAACTTCATGTAATGCCCAACCGGAATCCCTTTCGGAAAACTCCTCTAATTTTATCCGTAACTTATCATACACGTTTTCATTGTACCAGACACGTACATTGGTTGAAATATCAATAACGCAATTTTTGTGGCAAAAGTCTTCAACTCAATAACATGATTTTGAGGTTGCATGAAATTGCATACTAAAATGACATTGACCTTTAGCATCGTTTGTCTCAGCATTACTTTAACCTTTCGCGCAAAACTATTGTATGCATTTTGTAAAAAAATAAGAGGGTCCTTGATGTTTGCTATATTGACTATAATTCCAGTAAGTAACCTACCATTAAAACATGAATCTAGAGAGTACCAACTTAATTTGCATGTACGCTTTTTAGTAACATTTCCACTACCTGTTTTCTCTGAAGCGCTCTTTAACTGTTTAACTCTTATAAGATAACACTTTAGCAATGATAAATTACTTTCGAGTTTAAGCAAATTTTCGCATGTCTCTAAATAAATTTTATTTTGAATTATATCTCGCAATAGCTTAATATTAGTGTTAATTATACGGATGTGCTTTACAAATTCATTTTGGGTTTTCAACAATGGAATAATATTTCTTGTTAAATGAACGATATCACTACTGCTGGGTATACCGTTACTCATAGTTACCTTCAAAACTGTATCCAACACTGCAAGAAAATATGAAGCACACGCGCTGCTGCTTATATAGTAATGGAAACAAATATATTTATTATAAAAATTTAAGTAACTATAGAAGTACTTTAGGTATACAATTGCAATTCTAGTCGGGAGTGCAATATACTGACTGGTACAAAACTGCTCTTTATCTCCTTATATAGTAATATAAACCCGGCATTCAAGGTCATTGCTTACGTTGGAAGGGATGGGTGTGTGATGTTTTTTCTTTTCATTGTACAAAATAAATGTAAATTGTTTTTATATTTTATTATTATTTTTCGTGAATTATTCTCAATATCCAAAAATTTTACTACAGCTAAAAATGTGAGTGATAGTACAAGTTGCGCTAGAAAAGTGAAATGATCTACGTTAAGGAAAAAATTAAAAAATCTGGAAGTCTGACTCACTCATGCATAAATTTCTACATCAAAGTAAAGCAGTCCTTTTGCAAATTTTAATTGCATGTTACGTTACAAATTTATAACTTATAATACGTTAAGGAAATAATTGAATCGTTAAGTCTTGAATACAAAATGTTACTTTCAAATAATTTCGTAATTATAGAAAATGATAACTTAAAAATACACTAAGAAGGTTATTGCAAAATATCATGCATATAAAGAAAGTGTAAAAATATAATACAGTTAAAGAAAGCTTGCATTAAATAAAAGTCAAAACAGTTCTCAAATGCATGTAAATCTGAAAACTTTACGCCATGTATTTATGCAATACAAATGACACAATTGCATTCATATTTTACAAATCCTGTTTCAAAGCTTGAATACAAAATGTTACTTTCAAATAATTTCATAATTATAGAAAATGATAACTTAAAATACACTAAGAAGGTTATTGCAAAATATCATGCATATAAAGAAAGTGTGAAAATATAATACAGTTAAAAGAAAGCTTGCATTAAATAAAAGTCAAAACAGTTCTCAAATGCATGTAAATCTGAAAACTTTACGCCATGTATTTATGCAATACAAATGACACAATTGCATTCATATTTTACAAATCCTGTTTTAAAGTTGTAATGTAAATTGATGATATAAAAATAGAATGTTCGCTAAATGCTTTCACAGCAAAATAACTGCGTTCATTATGCAATTATTAGTATTAATGTATGAATACCCACGCTGCACCGAAAATTACAAGTCATGTTTTAAAAATTGGGGTAATTTAAAGAGCATTTAGATACATTAAACGGATAAATTGCATGCATATGTTTCTTCTGAGCTTACGTAAGTACAAAAAGGTGTGTTTTAAGTGCTTTTTGTTGTTTCAAAATGGGATTGGCTAATTTAAGTGTAATTTTTTCATATTTTTAAAAATTATTACATGAAATTATAGATTGTCACTTCTAAAACACAACTGCGCTGAAAAAAAAATTTTTTTTGCTCAGAATTAGGCGAAAAATTTAAATTTTTACGAGCGCATTTTTCTAGGACTTTGGTTTCTCCCTCCCCCCAATCCCCACCTGAACCCCTGCACCGAAGCACGTCCTCGTCGACTCGTTTTCTATCTCTTTCCATACATATGTACATACATCTTTTCTTACATCACACACTTTCAAACATACATCACTTTCATAGTTCAAGTACACGTCTATCGTTTACACAACAATAATTGCAATTATGCATTCCATATAGTACAGTACTTGAATATAATATTACAAAACATACTATATGGATGCATTTTTGCAATTGCATTCTTTTTACTCATTACGAGTACAATCCATTTAACTTGAATTGCAATTGTGTATATATATGTAAGATGTCTGAAGATTCATTGTGAGCGTTATTATTACTTTATTTCATGAAAAATCGTTAAAATCTATTTTAGAAAAAAACCGTATTACAAATAGTTTACAAATTAGTTACATTAAGGTTTTATTATATCATATTTCATATTGCTGCCTAATTTATTGAGGAAAAATGTATTTTTAATATTCCAATAGTAAAAGAGGACCTTCAAGTTTTTCCAAATTTTTAGTTCTATCATTGGCGCTCTAATTTATTGGATCTGTATACGAAATTTCAGAATTTTTGGGTAAAGGATTATCGAGTTGTGATTTATTAAGCAATTAACAACTTTCAATTTCATATTGCTTTAGTTGGTAAAACTATTTTTTTTTTATCACATTTTGGGGAATTTTTGAAACTGCTATTATTGGCGCTCTTACTTATTGGATCTGTATACGAAATTTCAGAATTTTTGGGTAAAGGATTATCGAGTTGTGATTTATTAAGCAATTAACGTTCAGTTACGTATTAGTTTAATTCATAAAGCAAAATTTTTTTATCAAATTTCTTTTTTTTTTTTTTTTTTTGGGAATTTTTTAAACTGCTATTATTGGCGCTCTTATTTATTGAACCTATATACGAAAATTCAGAATTTTTGGGTAAAGAATTATCGAGTTGTGATTTATTAAGCAATTAACAACTTTCAATTTCATATTGCTTTAGTTGGTAAAACAAATTTTTTTTATCAAATTTTCATTTGGTAAAATTCATCTTTTTTTATCAAATTTTTTTTTGGTTTTAGCAAATTTTGAAACTGCTATCATTGGCGCTCTAATTTATTGGACCTGTATACGAAATTTCAGAATTTTTGGGTAAAGGAGAAAAACAAATCATAGTTATTTCTTTATTCAGTAAATGCTATACATTAGGTTGATAATACAAAATTTCCATTAAACATACAGTGTTATATGAATTAATATTATACTTAGCATTTATAACATCATCAATATCTTTATAAATGTCATCATCACCACCACTGAATTCTCTCTCATTTTACATATGGTGGGGGTGCTACTATTAAAAAGAAAATGTTATGTTTGCTGTTTTGCCAGCTGCACCCAAACTACTTATAAACACATCCTTCATGTTTAGGAGTGTTTTAAATTCTTCAATTCGTGTTTCTTCTTTTTTAAAATACACATAAAAGCGTTCCGGCAATACACATTTAAAATCACCCGTTTCTATCACTATACGTTCACCATACTTAGTATTAATTATATCCATATTCGTTACTTTATACTTTCTCGATATATCGAGCTCGCACGCATTTTTAAAGGGTTTGCAATAGGTGCTTTGGTTTAACCCTGTTAATTCCATATTTAACAATTATGTGTTGCAGACTGATCTCAACATACAGCTCGCTGCAATTTATATAAGAAATATGCGTCCTACATATTACAACATGCTTAAACTTGTTAAATACCTACTGTCGACCTTGACTATAAATATGATGATCAGCTCCAAAATTTATATTTCCGCTAAAAAGTTTGACCTTGAAAATTATTTATGATTACCTGGCAATTTCTATTTTTAGCTTTTCACCTTTTTATATTTCTAAGAAATATGACACCACCGTAAGTCTTCGACCTTGAATACTATTTTTGATTACCTTGCAACTTTTTACCTTTGACCTTGACTTAGCAGGGTTACCAACCTAACACGTAGCCCCGTTACCAACAACGTGGCCTTGACTTAGCACCCAGCAATGTTACCAACCTAGAAATCTAGTGACTTTTCTGGTGACAAATCTGGTGACAAATCTAGTGACAAAAGTGGGACAGGAATGGGGTAGTATATCTACTGAACAGTATATGATTTAGAAAATTGCCATTATTGAGATATTCCCCTTGAGACCACAAAAAAAACTCCATTCTTCTTTCAGCACCACCTAGTCGTAGAGTATGTAAAAACTTTGGTTTATACGGTTTAAGTTTTCTTCTTTTTAAGACATCTTCTTATGGTTTCTTTAGGCACATTCAAGTCTACACTTGCTACTCTTAAGCTGTGACTAGGATTGTTGTGGAAGTAATTTAAAATCACACGATCATTTTGACTCACCTGTTGACGTCGATTATTATTTGCTTTCAATAGATGTAGTGAAACTGTACCTGTTTCATCTAAGACTTTATTGATGTTGTAAACAGTACTGCAGTTTATTGGGTGTCTGTCTGGATGTCTATTATTAAATTCTGCAGCAGTTTCTCTGGCCGTACGGGCATTGTCTCCAGTTAGACGTATTATTTCAATTTTTTCACGTAAACTTAATTGTTGCATAATTATAACTCTTTATTTTCATAGAGTCTAATCAGTTTGACGTTTCAGAATGTTGCGATGGAATTCCATGGCAGGTTGATTTGGCCACTCTCGCTGTAAAACATGTTATATTGTCATTGAGATTATGATAAAGTAAAATCTGTTTTGAAAGATGCTGAAGACAGTGGCGTAGAAATATTTTCAATAAAAAAATGCCTAGCACTTTTTCTTAATATTTGACCCTAAAAAACTGCCATTATTAACTGCCTTGGTTTCATGAATTTAATGTATTACCTTGTCCTAATATACACTTCTTTGTCCTCTTAATTTTGGAAAAAAAAAAAATTAAAATCGATTCATAAATAACAATTTTACAGGAGTGTTCTGGTTTTAAGTAGGTCACACGTATATATATATATATATATATATATATATATATATATATATATATATATATATATATATATATATATATATAATCTCAAGTGTAATAAGTACATATACTTAGGTTAAGTGTATGAAAGTTATGTGAATTTAAATGTGGAGAAACATATGAGGACCGAATGATTCATGATAGAATTATAATCGGAGTGCATGACAAAAATCTTCAATTGAAACTATTAGATGGTCGTGATCATACGTTAATTAAAGTGCTTGAAACATGCAAGATCTTTTTAGTTGCTAAACTCAACAAGGATATTCTAGATTTGGAAACACCCGTTGTGGCAACTCTTGCAACAGAAGGTAAACAACAACCTGTGACTGTTGATAATAAATCGTTTTTGTTACACTTGTGGTGAACCATGGACGCCAAAACATCTAAATATAATCTATTTTTTTTGTTTGCCCCCTAGATTTGATAGTTATTTTTACAAATTTGGTATAATGTTTTTCACTAACGTCAAATTTGATTGTTTTATATTCACATGATTTACATATGTTGCCTTTTTTATTTATTAAAAATGAGGATTTTTTGAATTTTAATATTTTTGGAAATACATATTTTTAGCTGTATCAAATTATTTTGTAAAAGGACCCTGCACACCTCTTATGGGTTTTAGACCACAGTCAAATTTAATGAAACTTTAGTATGTTATAGATTAAAACTATCTGAACAATATTTGTCATTGGACCAACTTAATCTAATGGCTAGTTTTTGATATACAGGGCGTTAAAGTGGTAGTGCCTAATAAGCATTATGGCTTTTCAGTGAGTTTTAGCATGGATATACACAAGTGTTACAATTACATATTATACTATTTAGTAATTTTTCATTATTCTGTACTTTCTATCATTCTATACATGGTGTTTTAATAAAAATTAGTAGTTAATACTATTAAAAATTACAGATATAGCCATAAGCCTGATACATATCTACACTTTCGATTGTTAATAACAACCAGTTACTTAAAATGACAATGTCACCTGTAACTAAGTTTCCTTGAAGTCATTATTTAAGTTTGCATTAAAATGGCTTTTCGATTAAACTTTCAGTGTTATGTATGTGAAATAGTGGGGAATCCCAGACAAATGACCATTTTACGACAAAATGCCGACCAGAAGATAAATATTGCTCAGAGAAGACGACAGGAACTTTCATTTCCGCCAATGGACATAAATAGTAATACCAGGCTATGTACAAATTGCAATCAAGGTATCATAGATGAAATCCAGGTCTATGAAAATGATCCAGATCCAACAATTATGAAGCTTCTTCTAAAATATAGTGCTAATCATTGTTTAATATGCAATAATGCTGCAAATATTCAACATTTATCAGGACAGGCAAGGACAAATATTTTTATGCGAAAGGGAGTATACATACCTCGTATTTGTAAGGTTTGTCCTGTCCATGTTGATGCGAATGGTTTATTACTTTTTCCATTAGAAAATGGTATAAGGTCCATTAAAAAGCCATACAATTTAAAAGGGGCAGAGTTGGATCAGTTGTTGATAACAATACGAGAAAGTAACACAAAAAATGAAATTTTTTCGGATGAAAACAATTTCAGTGATGAGGAGCTAAGTGCGCTGTCATCCTTAAACAGGGATTAATTTCGGGAATTGTTCAACCTTTGTGCGAATGTTAATATTTACGGAAGAAGGAGAGAAGTTAAAAAAAAGATTTACTGTGTTTTTTATGTAAATTACGTCAAGGACTTTCAGACACGTTTTTAGCGGCGATGTTTTCTTATGGTAGCAGACAGAGTGTCTCATTGGCAATTCAAAAAGTTAAGGAATCATTATCCAATAATTTTGTGCTCCAGAATTTAGGACCTCGTGACATAAACCGTAACCAATTTATTGCTGAACACGTTACCAGATTTACAAATGAGTTATTTAATGAGGAACCTGAAAACCCAAAAGCCATTATTTGTATCGATGCCACTTATGTTAACATAGAGCGTAGCAAAAATTTTCAGACCCTCAAACAGTCCTATTCAGTTCACAAACATTGCCATCTTGTTAAGCCAGTGCTAGTTGTTGCCCCAGATGGATATGTTTTGGATGTTCATGGTCCATACTTTTCCGACCCAAGAAATAATGATGCGAGTATATTAAGATACCAATATAATCAGGATCAAGAACTAAGGGACTGGCTGCAACCTGGCGATGTTGTGATTGTGGATAGAGGCTACCAAGATGCTCGGGAATTTTTAAATAATATTGGCATATCTGTGCAAATTCCACCAGCGCTAGAAGGTAGACGTCAATTTCCAACTGCAGAAGCCAACGCTAGCAGAATTATTACTAAACAAAGGTGGGTAGTAGAAGCTCGAAACGGACCCGTTCAGTCAATATCTAAAATTTTTCGTAACTGCTTTTCAATTGCCCAAATACCCAATTTGCGGACATTTTTCCGTGTTGCCTGTGCCCTAATAAAGCGCTACCATCCACCATTACATATGGAAGAAGCAAATGAAGAACTAGCACAAGAAATGCTTCAAATGGTAAACGAACCTAATCATGTACAAGCTAGAGCGGAAAATGAAGGCTTGTTGAGGCGGCACGGCAGATGGGCACCTTTAGAACAAGACCAATTAGAAAATTTTCCAGTTCTAAATATAGCTCAATTAAGACGCATAACTTACGGAACTTTCCAACTTAAACTAGCACCTTCTTACATACAGGATAACAATCACCAAATGGGCAACCACTTTTTCGAAATTGATACGGCGTTCAACGAATTAAATCTCGTTCGGCTTAGAATTAGATCTAGACATAGAAATCAAATTAAATATCAAATAATAATTAGCTACAACGCTGTTCCTGATAATGATGCTGAACAAGAAGATGGTCCTATATTTGGCTACTATTGCCAATGCAAAACAGGAGCACGAACTATAGGAATGTGTGCACATATAGCAGCAGTTATTTGGTTTTTGGGCTATGCAAGGCACGAAGAAGTTATTAGGCTACCGCAAACCAAAGTGCTAGCCGCTACTCAAGATGTTTTAAACAGACATGCTGCCGTCTAAATGTTCCGTTTCTTGTATATAAGTCATGTAAATATTAGGTTGTTTATTCTATGTATAAGTTCCACTTTTTATCATGTAAATAATCATATTTAATACTAATTTTTGTTGAAACACCCTGTATAAAATGTTAGAAAGTACAGAATAAAAATTACAAAAAAGTATAATATGTAATGGTAACACTTGCGTATATCAATGTTAAAACCCACAGAACAGCCATTATTCTTATTAGGCACTACCACTTTAATGCCCTGTATATCAAACACTAGCCATTATATTAAGTTGGTCCAATGACAAATATTGTTCAGATAGTTTTAGTCTATAACATATTAAAATTTCATTAAATTTGACTGTGGTCTAAAAACCCATAAGAGGTGTGCAGGGACCTTTAATGAAAATCTTTTATTTCAATTAAAAGACACCCCAGAATAAATTTATGGGTAAGTTATAATACGACGGAACCCTACTTCTTCACTCAAAATTCCATAGGCTCCTTCTATTATTATACAGCGATCCGTGGGTACTATTCATTTCAATTAAATATGGCAACTATTAATTAATTTTGACATATAATCAGTTTTGAGGTTAGTGAGAACCTACCAGCATATTTTTTCTGTAACAATAAAACACCCAAAATCTAGGGGGCAAATAAAAAAATAGATTATACATGCAAAGCAAAGGATGTTAGGGGCCACACTTGTGAAAAACAGGGACATTTTGCACGATTGTGTCGTCAACGAGGAAGGAAGTTACAAAGTCAATCAAGATGGGACAACACAAACGGAAACAACAGTTTCAGGTACATTAGTTAAGGAACTATGAAGTGTACTTAGTAATAAATGTTATTTTAGAATAACTTAATGCTGGCTGAATCGGCATAAATGGGTCAAAGAATATCAAATTAACAATGAAGTGGTTAAATTTAAAATTGATACCGGGGCTGATGTTAACTGCATTCCTTTGACTTTAGTTAAAAAATTACAAATTAAAATGAATAATAAAAACAGTGAATTTCCCGTATTCGATTACATCAATAATAAAGTCAAAGTCTTTGGTACTGTTAAGGTAAATTGTATAGATTTGGGTTCTGAATTTGAGCGGGAAACGTTTCTGGTTCTTGATAATAGATTTGAACCCATACTGGGATTAAACAGTTGTTTTAATTTCGGATTAGTCAAACCGATGGCCATAGACAAAATTGCATTGCCAAGCACACCGCAATCATTTTTGAACAATACGAGGATGTGTTTCAGGGTTTCGGTAAATTTCCAGGCGAGTGTAAAATCTAAAGAAAGATTCGAAACCAATGCTTTACTACAGGAAGCGGATACCACATGCATTGAAATTAAAAACGGAACTTCATGTAATGGTGCAAGATGGGATCTTTTCACCGGTCGACTACCCAACTGACTGGGCAAATAATTTAGAAATAGTAGAAAAGTCAAATGGTAAATTGCGTATTTGCCTTGACACAAAGCCATTAAATGCATGTATTAAACGGGATCACTTCTTTATACCTACAATTGATCTCACATAAGGTTTGGGTAACGTACGTGTTTTTACTGTAATTGATCTTACAAGTGGTTTTTGGCACACTTCACTGGATAAGAACAGTTCACATTTAACAAGTTTTATGACACCTTTTGGTCGGTATAAATTCAATCGGCTACCCTTTGGCCTTAATTGTGCTCCGGAAATGTTTCAAAGAGAAATGATTCAAATATTCGGAGATATCTCTGTTGTCTATGTTTACTTTGATGATATTTTAATCTTTGCGAAACGTTTTGAGGAACATGATACTATTTTTGTAAACGTGATGGAATGTAAGTAAATCTATGGGAAATATCATATAATATAATCAAATTAAACCGGGTAGAAAATACCTTGAGGCAATCTTGAGCATGAAGAAACCAAAGGTTATGGTGAGCGTCTTGCGTTTTCTGGGGTTATTAAAATATTTGTCACGTTTCCTCCCAAATCTATCCAAAACGACGGCTGAACTGCGCAATTTCATGAAACATTAGTTGTTGATTTTGAATGTAGGGTGAGCCATGAAAGGGAATTCAAGACGTTATTAGGCGTAATTGTCTCTGAGCCTGTATTGGGAGTTTAAGATCCCAAATTACCAGTTATAATTCAAACAGATGCCTCCAAGGATGGTGAGGTTGTGTATTGACACAAAATGGGCAACCCATCCGTTTTGCTTCTTGTACACTTACTAAGAGTGAGCAGAAGTGGGCACAGATTGAAAAGGAACTCTTGACCATTGTTTTTGCGTGTCATCGTTTTCATTATTATCCACATGGTCGTAAATTTACAGTTAAGAGCGATCACAAACCGTTAGAAACATTAGTTAAACGAGATGCCAATGATGTCTGTATGCGCCTTCAACGGATGTTCAAGTTTTTGCTAAAGTATCCACGGATAATTGCTGACGGGCCCAATTACTGAAGGAAGATGAATTGGAAAGCCTCGCTGGCGTCATACATTCAGTTCTAAATCGGTGTGTTTATCTAAAGAAAATTTCAATTATTATTTTCACGTATTTGTAAATACGTGGAAAACGGCTGGCCAACATTTCATAAATTCATAAACATAAGTCAGAACTTTATGTTGAGGAAGGGTTGTTATTTCTGAATCGTATAAAATTACGAGGAAAAATGAAAAAGTGGTTACATGGATTCCATCTTGGAATTGAGAAAACTCTGGCACGCGCCAGAGAATTATATTATTGGCCGAGGATGAACACACAAATTAAATAAATGGTTCAATCGTGCATTGTTTATGAAAAGTTGCATAGGCATAGTCAAAAATAACCATTGGTTCAGGACGAAACAGCAAAGCATCCGTTTCATGTGGAAGCAATGGATTTATTTGAATATGTAGGACGTGATTATGCTCTTTTTGATGAGTATTCCAACTACTTACTTGTAATCTGGCTAAGTAATAAAATATCCAAAATATTTTATTGACAAAATCAATAAGATATTTCTCAAAATGGGTTTTCCAACCATAATTCAACGTGATAGTAGTCCATTTGGTTCTATAGAGCTTGAATGTTACGTATCAGAGGCTAATATTAAAATTAAATTTTCTAGCCCGCGTTATCCACAACGCAATGAATTAGCCGAAAAAGGTGCGGCAATTGCTAAAAGCTTATTAAAAAGTTTTTATGAAACAAATGATCTCAGCTCTTATCAATATCGAGTCTAGGAATACAATACGACACCTGCAGGTCTCCATCTGAGTTATTTTTCGGAAGATTTTTCAAAACAAAACTGCGGTATCGGATTCACTCTTAATCAGAAACAACTTAACGGAAAAATCGGTTCAACAAAAAATTTAAAAGAAAAAAGATAGGCAAAGATGCTACTATAATCGAAATGTGAACTCATTGCCGCTATCGAAAGTAGGTGACGTGGTTATATTTAAAAAAAATGGCACAGAATAACACTGTGGAATAATAGTGGAAGTTAATAAGCTATCGTACATAATTAAGGATAGTTTTAATTACCGCTTTAGACGTAACCGAAGATTCATTGCAAAGTCAAATAATCTTGCTTGCTAGCGATTTTTGCTTGAAGATAATGTTAAACGGGGTTGTGAAAATATGCCTGAAAGAAACATTGTGCCACCAATGGTTAACAAAGCTGGTAACCAGTCAGATACAAACGTTAGTACAGATAGTAATATAATCCTGGTGATGCGGAAGAATCAGTGGCGCAGATGGTGACAACACTGGTTCTGAAGCAGTTAGCCAGGGTGAGGGTAGGCAGCCCATTGGACAATATATCACACGAAAGTGATCTTACCGTTAGACCACCCAAAAGGCAGGTTGACAGATATTATTAGTTAAATAAAGAGAGTACTTTATATTGACTTAAAGCACCAAGCCTTTATATAACATATTTTAAATTAGACAAGAACTGGGGTTATTTAGGAAAAATCTCGTTTCTATAATTCCACACCTTGTATTGATTTTTATTTTACCGATTATTTAATCGGTGATTTTTGCACTGAACGTTACCAGAAATAAATTATGTACCTATGTTCTCACATACGGTGTTGATTACTAGTAAAAGATATAATTGCTGCTAATCCTATAATTGTATGTTCTTAACGTCTGACATACGGTTTCTATTTCTAGTGTCGAAATGTGTTTTGTTACTTTAATTATACGTATGGACACTATTTTTATTGATTATCTTGTAAATTTTTCTTCAAAACCAAAAATTGTAGAGAATTAAGTTAATCTCAATATTATTGATAGTTTGAAAGTTACGTTTATATGGTATGTACAGACCTTTACAAAATATTCTCACATTTGTCCATCAAAAAATTAAACGCCTTTCACTCAAAATTACGAAATGATGAAATGCGGTGTTTTTGCGGCAGTATTAATATTTGAACAAACACACAATAAAAATAATGTAAGCTGACTTAGGTTTCATAATATTTATTTGACTACCCAGTAAAGTTAATCACATAAATAAGACGTTTGTTTGGTTAATCAAATGTTATAAATCGTTAAAGCCTTATTGCTTAATTATTTGATTAACATTCCAATCACTTAAAACAACTTTTACGAAACCGAACACATAATTTATTTTCTTTAGTTTTACAAAAAAATTCATAATATTAAAAAAGAATGCTTTAAATGATTTTAATCTGTTAATAAATTACATGAGATGTCCTAAAAACGTTGTCAGATTTCAATAAAACGCGTTGCAAAAATTTAAGCAATAATTTTAACATCCCACACAACGGTATTAAGTTAAAAATGACAATATTATTAGGCCTGGGAAAGAGCTGTTTTTATATTTAATGAAACAAATTATAGGCCTTTAAAAAAGGAAAAAAAGAATTAATCTGTTTTAAAACAATGTGGATTTATCTAAAATAGAAAAGGTTATCTTTAATGAACCTAAAGTACCATTACTTTATCTTAATGGACAATTTGCTTTTTTAAACTACTTGAAAACGGTACAAATAAATTAAATGATGTAGATTATCACACAGTTAAAATTGATGTAACACTTTTTGTCAAAACTTTAGATAAAACATTGATAACATTTGAATTGCAGAAATTTAAGTAATTGGACGGGTTAGATAAATGCTAACTCTTTAATGTTATTTCCGATTTTTTATATTTATTCATTATGTTTCTCTAATGTCTCCCAGACTTTCGAGTTTCTTTATGTAAATTGATAATAGTGTTGGCGCGAAATTTAAATTATAAGTGTGAGAAGTTTGTAAGACGAAATTAATTTTCTCTATGACTATTAAATAATCTAGGCATTCTTTGAAAGGATCATATATAATAATTATATTAATTCTACACGCGCGTTGTATTTTCAACTGGAATACACGACCTGAACACCAATCATATTGTTGCATTTGTGGAATACAATGGGCGCATATTAATCAAATCAGTCTCATCCCCTTAGCAATGCATCGTCTCCTAGCAATCGATAATTAAGTTCAAAGTGTACGACATCGTTATTAAATTTCCGCAGTTTGTCTTTCATTCTTTTCAAAATAAATTCGGATGGCGAAAACAGGATTAGTGAAACATGTACACCGCCTGATATACTGCAAGCGGCAAAATCCACAGTAAATAATTTGTTACCCGAAAAATCAAGGAAACAATATAAAGAAACGTATCACAGATTTATGGAATGGAGAAGTATTAATAAGGTAGATTTAAGGGAAAACAAATAGCCACTTATTCTAATTTTCCGAGTGCTGAATTATACACTGGACATGCTTTTCGTAGGAATTCAGCTACTATATTAGTATATGCAGGGGGAGATATTACACCCTAAAAGGCATGGCGGCTGCAAGAGCAAATCAGTAGCTGAAGGGTACATAGAGGATTCCATGGCCAATAAAATGAACACTGCGAAGAAAATACTAAAATCAATAGAAATGGAGCCACCTACTTCTTCGAATATACTATCGAATAGTGCAATGGGTGCAGTAAATATAAGTCATAGTTCAGGTCTACCAGTTGTGAACAATACTAATTGTAGTAATGTTACAATCAATATTCACAAGAATTGATGTTTTTGATTATTTAATTATCTATTATTTCTGTTTAGTTATAAATTTTCAGTGATGTAGTTCGTATAAATTGAATATTTTGTTAATAACATATTTATTATAAAGTTTTATTATTTGTAGTCATAGAGAAAGTATAGTCTTCTACTTTCGTATAATAGGCTGTTATTCATTTGGATAACTAGGACACGTCGTGGCCTGAACTTTATCCTCGTGAATAACAGCTATCATTACACGCTCGTGGAAGAACATACTATTATCGTTATAGTTTGTGTGTGTGTGTGTGTGTGTGTGTGTGTGTGTGTGTGTGTGTGCGTGTGTGTGTGCGTGCTTGCGTGTGTGCGTGTGTGCGAGTGTGCGTGCGCGCTTGCGTGCGTGCATGCGTGCTTGAGTGCGTGCGTGCGTGAGTGCGTGCGTGCGTGCGTGTGTGCGTACGTGCGTGCGTGCGTGCGTTCGTGCGCACGTGCGTGCGTGTGTGAGTGCGTGTGTGCGTGCGTGCGTGCGTGCGTGAGTGCGTGTGTGCGTGCGCGTGTGCGTGTGTGCGTGTGTGCGTGTGTGCGTGTGTGCGTGTGTGCGTGTGTGCGTGTGTGCGTGTGCGCGTGCGTGTGTGCGTGTGTGCGTGTGCGCGTATGTGCGTGTGTGCATGTGTGCGTGTGTGCGTGTGTGCGTGTGTGCGTGTGTACGTGTGATCGTGTATGCGTGTGCGCGTGTGTGCGTGTGTGCGTGCGTGCGTGCTTGCATGCGTGCATGTGTGCTTGCGCACGTGCGTGAGTACGTGCGTGAGTACGTGCGTGAGTACGTGCGTGAGTACGTGCGTGAGTACGTGCGTGCGTGTGTGCGTACGTGCGTGCGTGCTTGCGTGCGTGCGTTAGTCCATGCGCCCGTGCGTGCGTGTGTGCGTGCGTGCGTGTGGTGTGTGCGTGAGTGCTTGTGTGCGTGTGCTCGTGTGTGCGTGTGTGCGTGTGTGTATGTGGGCGTGTGCGCGTGTGCGTGTGTGCGTATGTGTGTGCGTATGTGTGTGCATGTGTGCGTGTGTGCGTGTCTGCGTGTGTATGTGCGTGTGTGCGTGTGTGCTTGTGTGCGTGTGTGCCTGAGTGCGTGTTTGCGTGTGTGCGTGTGTGCGTGTGTGCGTGTGTGCGTGTGTGCATGTGTGCGTGTGTGCGTGTGTGCGTGTGTGCGTGTGTGCGTGTGCGCGTGTGTGCGTGTGTGCGTGTGTGCGTGTGTGCGTGTGTCGTGTGTGCGTGTGTGCGTGTGTGCGTGTGTGCGTGTGTGCGTGTGTGCGTGTGTGCGTGTGTGTGCGTGTGTGCGTGTGTGCGTGTGTGCTTGTGTGCGTGTGTGCCTGAGTGCGTGTTTGCGTGTGTGCGTGTGTGCGTGTGTGCGTGTTTGCGTGTGTGCGTGCGTGCGTGTCTGCGTGTGTGCGTGTGTGCATGTGTGCGTGTGTGCGTGTGTGCGTGTGTGCGTGTGTGCGTGTGCGCGTGTGTGCGTGTGTGCGTGTGTGCGTGTGTGCGTGTGTGCGTGTGTCCGTGTGTGCGTGTGTGCGTGTGTGCGTGTGTGCGTGTGTGCGTGTGTGTGGTGTGCGTGTGTGCGTGTGTGCGTGTGTGCATGTGTGCGTGTGTGCGTGTGTGCGTGTGAGCGTGTGTGTGTGTGTGTGTGGGTGCGCGCGCCTGCGTGCGTGCGTGTGTGTGTGTTGTTTTTAAGAAAAGAAAGATGTCAGACGTCAGAATCTAATTTATTATTATAAGTAATAATTACACTCATTCAACTAATTATATTTTTTGGATTCTAAGTAAAGGTTATAAAAGCTTCATATTTATTAAAATAGAAAAAATAGGATTCATTACAGTTGAAAATCCCCTGCGTATCTGCTGGGCCCAGTAAGCTGTAAAGTGAAATAATACTAAAACAGGAGAAAAGTCAGTATAAGTCATTGAATGCTTTATTGTGAAGAACAATTGTCAAGTCAAGATAAATCAATACAAGTATGGAAAAATTGGCTGAAGTGTCAAAGAAGACAGCTATCAGTAACTATTCAGATTGGAGATTCAAACTAAAGTTGATTTTAAATCAAATAGATCTACTTGAAGTAACAAATGAAAATAACTTGCAAGTCATCGAAAGTTATGTTATACAGGCTGGAAACATTATATGGTTCGAAAGCACAAATATCGAAAGTTGGTCTAAGTACAGGGTGTCACTATAGGAATGGATCTCCGCCATATATAAGAAACCACATATAGTGCAGCTTCGGGAAGGCGTAACTGAAAATTAAAAATTAAAAAATAAATATTTTACAAATTTCGTCTAATTACGAGGCATTGAAAATACGATCATTATATTCTTCTGAAAATTCTGCGTATATTTGATTTCACAAGTTTTAGTCCACATTATCAAATACGAGGTGGGGAGGAATGGGAACCTTATTATAAAAAAACGCCTGTAACACAGGGATCTTCAGCAAACTTAGTCTTGTTGAACAGCTCTTTTCCACTAATATAATAATAATAATTTCCACACAACCTAGTAAGTAACGTGCACGCTAGAGGCCGGTATTTTTTTTTTTTAATCTAGTTTTCTTTGGAAAATATTAAATAGGAGTATGCAGTTTTAATCGTGGATTACAAAAATAGACCAAACCGCATGTCGATATCTTTTTCCTATCCCGAGATATCTTAAGAAATGTGTAAATTTTAAGCATTACCCTTTGAATATAGATTACCGAGGTTTTACTG